>JAEIFK010000688.1:1155000-1517500 GCA_018901825.1 Drosophila funebris
GACTGCAAACCAAAGCGTTGTTAAATGATTAAAATGCCATAAACTATGCCACGCCTTGTGTCCAAGGCTTTAATGGGCTTTTATATAACAGCCGTCGCTTGCATTTTTGGCCCAACGATACATTTCCCTAATTTTACCGCATTACGCCCACTTTTTTGTGTAGGGGCGGGGCCTCGCAACGCAACACAAAATGCTTTCAATTTGGCTCTCCAACCATTTGCCATGCCATACAATTTGATGCTCTTCATTCAAATAGCTGAATTTCATATCAATGGCAATGTCCCATTCCCCTCCCGCCCTTTCTCTTTCTCTACCGTTCATTAGTTCATTATAATTTTATTTATTGTTTAAGTATTATATTTATAGTCGTTGGCCACTACTCTACTCTGCATAATTTGTAGTAATTTGCTTTATCATCGTTATGTTGAGTTAAAAGGTCAAGTGTCTAATTTAAATTTGTTAAATGAGCTCTTGGCCAAGTAACTCTTGTTATTTATAATATAAAGCATAATTTTAAGTTTCCTCTTGAGCAGCAAATTCCGCAAGAATTTGCAGAAAGCTAAACAGGATTAAGAACTTGACTGTTTGGATCTTAAGAGCATGTTTTACAATCAAATAAAATGGCAACAGAAATCTGTTGAATAATATTACAATAAAATAGAAAATATTCTCAGAATATGCGATTAAATCTGGAAAATGTTCAATCTACATAAATGTAATGTTTCCTATTATTAACTGCTGTAAGTTGAAGTTTTTATTTGATAGTTACTGCTATGAATTGACTTGTAAATTGCAATTCTTAAGAGAAATGAGAAATCAGAAATGAATTCTCAGAAATGGGAAATGAGAAATCATAAATCTAATAAAAATGCAAAACTGCAAATATTCTTTTTGCAACAATTTCCATAATTTGCAAACAAACTTCAATTGTAAATTGTTTCCCCCCCCTTCATGTTTTCATTATCAATTGAAATTGCATTTTCCAAATCAATTAAACAAAATGTCATCAGAAATATTCAAATTTTATATATATCATTTTTGTGTATTTTAAATTTACTTCATGTTTCTTCGTTTTGTCGAATGTCAATGAAAATTTTTGTTGAATTCAATTAATTCCAAGCGAATAAATTACGAAAATTTCATTTATTTAATTTAATTTACACATGAGAAACATTGTGGTGTTGTTTGTGGCAAGCGAGTGTGTGCAAACACATGTACACACACACACACACACATACACACACGACCAGAGAAAAAGCAAACTTTTGTTATGAAAAATTAACTCACAATTGAAGTTTGAAAAAAGTTATGCTGTTATTTTTTATCACTAACAAGTTGAGCTATAATAATATATTATATAGATATACATATGTGTGTGTGTGTGTGTGTGTGTGTGTGTGTGTGAGAGAACTTATCGCTTCTTTGCGCAAAGTTGTTGTAATTAAAGTGATATCGTTGCTGGGAACAGCGCAAACATAACTAATTGTGTTTAACAATTCAATGATACTTGAGGCGCTTTCCACATACAGTGGGGATTAGGAGCATGAGAAAGGGGGGTTGGGTGGTTTTTTGAGCCACAACCGAATGACCAAATAATCAACATTTGCTCTTTGTTTGCGCTGGTTTTATGCTATATACAAATATATTTATTATATACATATATATATATCGTCAATTTGTTGAGCGTAAAGCACTCGTGTATTTGTATTGCCACACACACTCGCACACACTTCAAATGTTGTCCCAGTTATTGTTGTTGGTTTTTCCATTTCATTTTCCTTTTTTATACGCTTTTGTCAAGCACTTTTCGATTTGCCATTGAATTTTGTTGTTGAATTTTCCTTTTATTTCATTGCTTTTCACTTCATTTTAGTTTTTTTCGGTGTTTTTTTTTTTTATTTTATTTGTTGATAGAAACTAAAGGACGAAAGTAAATGTCAAATATTCGGTTAGCCACTCATACACACGCACACACCTTTACACACACACGCAGACACATGTACTATAACATTTGGTCTTAACTCTATGTTTTGGGTATTAGAAAGTACCGTTCATTGGCCGCTCGACATTCGACGATGATGATGACGCTTAACGGTTAACGCTTGTTGTTGTTGTTGCTCTTTGGAATTTTCCTTATGAATTTTTCATGCGCTTTTGTCTGCCACACGCGGCCATTTGTGGCAGTAGACTGACTAACTAAAACGAACTCGTAACTGAACACCTTTTGCCAGTTACGGTCCTGTTGCCTGGGTACAAAAATATCCCAATGTATTACAGTTATTTCCCATACGCTCTCACGCGCTCTCTCATGCTCTCTATAGTTTTCGCTCTCTGCGCAGTCGCCTTTCATGTGTTTCGTTTGCAATTTTCGTTTGCTGTGGCGGCCAAAAGTTGAGCGGGGGGCAGGGGGGTGTGTCGAACTGAAAGACAGAGTTATCAGACGGCAACGGCAGCTTTTGGCGGATGCAAGGCATTTGCCTCAAAATATAAGTCATTCGGTTATTGTAATTACAATGGCATAAAGCGCAGGAAGACACAGCTTAGGCACATCTCAACACATCAGGCGATATGCTCCTCATTTTAGGGGCACCCAAAATGGTGGGCTATGGCAGCTAATGGGCAATTACGAGTGTAAAATCTCATGCTTTATAAACTTTGACGCCGTGTCAGCTGCTAATAAGCATTCCAAATGCCATAAAAGCCGCCGCATGGCCAAAAACAAGGACACAAGGACAGCGGCGGGACAGCAGGACATTCACGACTTCAGCATGTCAGATCAGTGGGGGAAACGATGGGTAAGATGAGCTCTAACCACTCACATAGCCCGCACAAACTTGCAACTTTTCCAATTAGCGGAAAAAAAAACACACACACACACACACACAGAGAGAGATACACATACACAGACACAGGCACAGATATGCGAAGTCTTTGGCAAGTCCAAGTTGGCATTGGTTTTTGGTTCTTTCGGTCTTTTGGTCTTCTGGTCTTTTGGTCTTTTGGGGCTTCTTGGCCAGGCCACAGCGAGTCCACAGTAAATGTTGCGTAAAACAACTTGACGTTGCGGGCTGCTGGTTACAACTCAAACCCCCTCTATACCCCCTGCTACACACTTCCCCCCTCTGTAAACCAATCCCCACTCCGCGTTTGGCAATTGAACAAAAGAGCAATCGGGAATTATGAGTGGAGCAAACTTTTTAACAACAATAACATCGAGCCAAAAGGAATGCCAAATACAAAATAAAAAGCAAAACCCGGCAAGAAAGAAAGCACAAGCAGAAGAATGCTTTCGTCGAGTGTAATACCCTGTAACATTTGCAATGCAATGCAGGGTTGGCAAAGCGACAACGAGACAACAGGACATTTACCATATCTACACTCCATTTACTTATCTATAGTGCTAAAACATATTACCAAAGTTCACTAAGATCTACTTAAGTCTTTTACAATTGATAATGGCCGTTCTTAGCATTTTACAGGGTATTGATTTACTTGTAATAATAATGTAGCTAATATCACTAATTATTCATTTTGATTGATAGGCCAAAGCTGTTACATGTTTTCATTTTATTAAACCATTACTCTCTCTACTCAATTTACAGGGTATATTGGGTACACACACATTTTACAGGGCATAAATGTAGATATATTTTATGAATTTATATGGGGAAAAGCTGGAAAAACTTGCGCTCAACTTGAGCTCAAATTGATAGAGTGCAAAATAATGTGCAACATTGTTGGGGGATGCAGCAGCCGAGCCGGAGCTGAGGCATTGGGCTAAAGGGGATGGAGCAGAGAACCGGGGAAATGAGGAAATGGGGAAATGCGTTGAGGTTTGACTGCTTTTGTTACAGCGCTTAACATGTAAATCGCTTTGCTGAATGTACATTTCGACAATCTACGAGTATTTATTAATATTTTTGCTCTTCCTTCCCAAAAATTTTCTGCCTTTTGTATTTCATTTTGTTAAAACTGCTGGCGGCAAAAGTTTTTGCCTCAAGTGCGCATTTCATTCCCAAAAATGTTTTTCTTACATTTTTTTCTCGCAATGCTTCATTACTTTACAACTTTTTGATGACAGTTTTATTGGCCATATTTCCCGTAAAGAAAAAAAGAAAGCACGAGAGCAACAGAGAAAGAGAGAGAGAGAAAGCGAGAAGGAATGCAAAGAAGAACACAACATTTCTTTGCATGCAGCTGGCAACTGGCGAAGGGGAATCCCATGAGAATATTATAGAATTATGGGCTATGCTTTCATAGAATTTAAGTGGGGAAGCATGGAGTTTATAAAGTGATTTGACTCTTGCTTAATTGAAGTAATATAAAGAACAGCTGGGTTTAACTTAAGGACTTAATAAGTCAGTGAGTTGTAAGTTGTCCCTAGTCAATTGCTTAGCAATAAAAGTAAGTCATACTTTCAGGAGTTGCAGCATATCAAAATAGCGCTTGTATATTTAGACCCGGTACCCAAAAGGGAACAGGTGCTTATTTTTATTTTTTTTTTAATATTTATTTTATTTCTATTTATTTTAAATATTTATTTTATTTATATATTTTTTAAATATTCATTTTATTTATATTTATTTTATTTATATTTATTTTAAATATTCATTATATTTATATTTATTTTATTTATATTTATTTTAAATATTCATTTTATTTATATTTATTTTATTTATATTTATTTTAAATATTCATTTTATTTATATTTATTTTATTTATATTTATTTTAAATATTCATTTTATTTATATTTATTTTATTTATATTTATTTTAAATATTCATTTTATTTATATTTATTTTATTTATATTTATTTTAAATATTCATTTTATTTATATTTATTTTATTTCTATTTATTTTAAATATTTATTTTATTTATATTTATTTTAAATATTCATTTTATTTATATTTATTTTAAATATTCATTTTATTTATATTTATTTTATTTATATTTATTTTAAATATTCATTTTATTTATATTTATTTTATTTATATTTATTTTAAATATTCATTTTATTTATATTTATTTTATTTATATTTATTTTAAATATTTATTTTATTGTTATTTATTTTAAATATTTTTTTATTTCATTTCTATTCATTTTAAATATTTATTTATCTTAAATATTTATTTTAATTATTCATTTTATTAATATTTATTTTATTTATATTTTTTTTTAATATTTATTTTATCTATAATTATTTTTTTTCTATTTATTTTAAATATTCATTTTATTTATATTTATTTTATTTATATTTATTTTAAATATTTATTTTAAATATTCATTTTACTTATATTTATTTTAAATATTTATTTTATTTATATTTTTTTTAAATATTAAATTTATTATTATTTATTTTAAATATTTATTTTATTTATATTTATTTTAAATTATTTGGAAATTATTTCTTAAATTTATTTATTCTTATTTTCTCTCTCTGAAATTGCATTCTTCAACATATGAAAATTTAAATTATTTAAAACAAAGAGCTACTCACATGGCCAACTGGATTATTTATGATACAATTTATTTTTTATATAATTATGACATGCGAGTAATTAGCCGCTATAATTAGTATTACAAATTATGCTCAAAATCTGTGTGTCAAAACCATTTTAGTTGACCAATTAAAATTCGCAATTTAATTGCGAATTTAATCTGCTTTTCGCGCATAGAAAAGTTGCAATTTAACGAGCATAACGAGCAAATATTTATAATAAATAAACCGTGCAATTAATAGCGTTAAAGGTCAATAGTGTTGTCAGAACACTACTATTTCTTATAATTCTCAACGTTTCACAACACTTAATGATCTTCTATGTCATTTTAATGCACTTTGCTTTGCATTAATCGTTAGCATTGTCCATTTATCACTGTAATCCGCTGATAATTTGATAACTTACGCAGCACCTAATGATGTTTTATTGCGGTTTACAGCACTACACGTTAAAATGATGCATAGCGTTGCCAGATCGTCGCAGTCGCCGCTCGGCCGTATTTTAGAGGCGTTCAGCAAGAACATTTGCATTACAAATTAAGCCAAGCAGAAAGCCAAACCAATTTGCGACCGCCCACACAATTTATTTTAACAATTTTTATTTTCACGGGATTTGCGTTGGGCAATTTACGCAACGGCATTATTTTTATCCTGTTTTTGTGTGTGTGTGTGTTTGTTGTTATTTTCGGTTAGAGTAAAGCAAATGGTAAAGGAGAAGGGCAGGGGGAGTGTGAGGGGAAGGAGAAAGGCAGGGAAAGGAATGTCCGCAAATGTTTCGCGTTTTTAAGGGCAAGTAATTTGCCACTCGTCCATTTTAAATTACATTAGTTAAGAGTGGCAACGTTACACGATGCTGGTCAAATGCATATTTTTCTTTGTTTCAATTACTTACAACTGGAGAGGGGAGAGAAAAAGGAAGAGACAGAGAGAGTGGAGAGTAATGGGATGGTTAGGGGGGGTCACTAATGCCAAAGTCTCGCAGTGTTGTCTTAATCAAATTTGCATATAAATTGCAGGCATCCCAAGTTGAAGTTGAAAGTTGATTTCGATTATTTGATGAAAGTTTATGGAGTTTTCATAAGGCGGACAGCAGTGACAGCTTCAGTGGCAACAACAGCAACAGCAAATGCCACAGCCATAGCCACAGCCGCAGCCGCAGTTGCCACACTGTCCGCATTCTGTTGCCTGCCTCGCATTTAGCTTGTCAAAATGTCGACTTGCTTATCTTTAAAACATGTTAAACAGTGTCAATTGAAAATGAACGGAAGTCCAGTTACCCTATAAAGCAGTGAACGACTAACAGCTTCCCTATAAAAAATATAGAGAGAGATAGAGATAGGAGATAGAGATAGAGTTAAAGATAGAGATAGAGATAGAGATAGAGATAGAGATAGAGATAGAGGTAGAGATAGAGATAGAGATAGAGATAGCGATAGCGATAGAGATAGAGATAGAGATAGAGATAGAGATAGAGATAGAGATAGAGATAGAGATAGAGATAGAGATAGAGATAGAGATAGAGATAGAGATAGAGATAGAGATAGAGATAGAGATAGAGATAGAGATAGAGATAGAGATAGAGATAGAGATAGAGATAGAGATAGAGATAGAGATAGAGATAGAGATAGATAGTCAGAGAGAGAGAGAGAGGGGAGAGAGAGAGAGAGAGAAAGGGAGAAACATAGAGATAGAGATAATCTTGATAGAGAAAACTTTCTCTGCTAATATGCAAATGTTAAACAATTTTTAAATATTTTCTTGACTGAGTTTATGGCAGGAATTTGCAATAAATTTTGGCGAATGTGCAAGATCATTCTGGAATGTTCAAGGCACATTCGATTAAAAATACAGTTCCTAAACGATTTTTCAATTTATTTTCGATACTTGGCGAATGGAATTTTGTTTGTGGGCGGAATGTGCAATAAAGTGGCACGTTTAATGCTGCACACAAGACTGTCACAACTTTATGATACCCATTATTTGAAGATTTTTATGCGAGACAGGGTATAAACATGATGATGACGCAGCCACAAGCTGGAAAGTATGCAATGCCCGCTGCGTTTTGGCGTTTTTGGCTTCGTTTTGTTTCGTTTTGGTTACTCGATGCGAACGAATGAATGAACTCATCGTTGTCCTTGTTGTCGTCCTCGTCGTCGTCGTCATCGTCATCGTCCTGGAAGTGAGTGAAGCTAAAGCGAACTGGCTGCCAGAGTGGCATTTAATGCACAGCCAGATGGATACAGCAGGACAGATGGACAGCTGGAGAGCAGTACAGCAGGACAGCAGGGCAACTGGGCAGCTGGAGCAGCGGGACAAAGGGGCAACTGTAGGGAGCTGGGCGACTTTGTTATATAGCCAGCGATAGAGCGCAACGTGAGGCAAAATATTTGCTATTGGCCAGCAGCTGCTGTCCATGTGTGTGTGTGTGTGTGTGCGTACTTGTGTGTGTAAATGCATGGCAATAGATGTCCCAGTGACTGGGCCTTTTGTCAACCATGTCATATTTCATTTGGGCCAAGTCTTAATACCTTAAATGTACGCTCCATCCACACGGCCACACACACTTAAAGTCCGTCCTAATGCGTCCAACTCGTAGTTGAGAGTCCAACATGCATGCAAATTCCACAACGTCTTCATGCCTGGCCACACATGTCGGCCAGGCCTGCTTGTCGACTCAATGAGCAAATGAAATTTATTTCATTATAAAACCAGGCCAAAAACCCCGGAATCTGAAACCAGACCAGACCAGACCAGACCATACCATACCATTCCGGACCAGACCACGCCAAGACCAGGCCAAACATTTGTTTTAGCATAAAGCCACAAGAAAATGTTCATTTTGAAATATGCTTTCTGAAATAATTTTGCTCTTATGACAGACCCCGGACCCATTAACGTGGCCCAAACACAGCCATGTCGACAGCGTAAAAATTGTAATATTAATATTATGTACACGATACGACGGGGAGGGGCAGATGAGGAGGGGCTGGCAGCAGCGGAAGGGCATGCCCTTGATAAACCCACAAACCGACGATGCACAAAACAATGAGCAAGGATTCATAATGGAATTTCATTTGTGGTGGGGGGGAGGAGGGTAACAATAACAAAAGTCAAGACATAACGGAAGCAAAGCACCCAAAAGGATACAACTGTGGGTGGTGGGAAGGGGAAGAGTGTGCCATCTCTAGCAACTTTATTATTGCCATTTGCACATTGTGTGTGTGTGTGTGTGCGAGTGTGCGAGTGTGTGTGTGTGTGTAAAATTTGCCACACTACCAAATTTGTACAAACGAAAAGTGTCACCGGGGAATTAAGCTCATCAACGCTGATGACCATGATTCAACTCTTAACTAAAATTCAAGTTAAGCACAGCTGAATGCCAAGACGAAAGTGGGGGCACAGAAAGAGAGAGAGAGAGGGGGGGGGAAGGCAGGGAAACAGGGCAGCAAGTTGAAATGAAAGAGCTAAGCCATCAGAGAGAAAGGAAGCTCAAGATAAACTCAAAGTGGACAGAGTATATTAAAAATCTACTCAAATGAAAATGAAATGAAAACGCATGAAAAGCTGTTGGCATTTTCCGCACTATGCTGCATATCTAGCTCTCTCTCTCTCTCTCTCTCTATATATATATATATATATATTTATATATATATATATTATTTTTTTTTGAAAAGGTAATCAAAATAAATGAGCGACATTTTGCTAGCTGATGAACAGAATAGAGAAATGTGCACAGAGCATAGAGATGGAGCATGGAGAACCATTTGGCGTAGAGAAATAACTCGTTAGGTTGCCTTGAACAAAACAATGAATGGTTTAGGGGTTTCCACAAACGGCCAAAATGACGGAAAAGGGACCGTGTACAGGAAACAGGAAGCAGCAAAACGATGCCAGCGATTTCCTCGTCAAATTATGACTTGTTTGTACAGCTGTCAGTTGATTTTCTCTTTATGTAGGTGAGTCTAGGTGTGAGGTTGTGTGTGTGTTGTGTCTGTTGTGTGTGTGTTTAGCACTAAAACCAGTAATCACTAGGAAATCTGTTGGGTTTCTTAACAAACTGTCAGTCAGACAGAGACATTAGCAGAGATTTATTAAGTTCTTGGGCTGCATTAAGTTATCATAATGAAAATGTTCGCATTTCTTTGTTTTTTTTTTACCTAAATAAATATGAAATTTATACAGCAATTTTTAATATGCATTAACTGCCTGACAATTCCAAGAATTTGCTCTTATTTATTTGTTACTTTGCTGTATTTTTTTTTTTGTATTTTATAATTCTTATAATTTTGCAAACAAGTGTCTTATGGCACTGTGCAAGCGTATGCAACACACGGATGGAAGATGTACTTTAGAGTATGTAAAAATCCAAACTTTAACAATTTCAAATACCAAATGAACTTGCTTAAATATTGCCAAGACTTTACTCTTTATATATAATTATTATTCAATTAATTTCAGCTTCTTTATAATTTTATAATTTATAATAAAACAAAATGTATTTAAGAATGCAGTAAGAAAGAAGCGGATCAGTCGAGCGCGCGCGACAGTATAATACCCTGTCCAGTTTTCTAAATTAAGTATTTTGATTATAATAGAAGTAAGACTTTAAATAGTCTTGTGTCGCAGGCGTTCGCTGTCTCGCTCGCACACATGTGCTTGTGCAAAGCAACATTTCTTTTCTGATTATCTTTCTTAGTTATAGACCGATCTTAATGAAACTTTCAGGACTGCTTTAATATGATATTCTTTACGCACATACCAAGTTAGAAGAGTCTACTCTGAGAAATGCGGTCATAATTTGTTTTTTTTTTTTCGTTTTGCCAGGAAGGGGGGGATGGTATCGAAAATCTAACATTTTTAATGGGCACAGGGTATAATTAATAAGCTTTACATAATTGCCTAGAACTCAGTGTAATATTCAATAATAATTAATTAATAATTTACTCAATAAATAATTAATTACTTAAGCAACTTTAATGATTTATATATATTTAAATACATATATATATATATATAAATTTATAAGCGCACTTTATGTATGTTTGGGTATCTTGCAGTCGATCACACTCGACTGCAAGTCTACTTGTTTACTTGTTTTTCTTGGAACCCCAACACACAATACCCAGTACACAGTACACGCTGTTCTTCCGGCACGCGACAAATACTAAGATCTCGCAATATCCGTCAAATCTTGGCTTAAACAACTGCCCAAGAGTTGGCCACACATGTGTAGACTTTGCTTGCATTATGCGTTGATAAATAACTGACTTCAACCAAAGAGCATTCAGCCCAATAGTTTTCTGCATAGGTGTACCTTAGCCTGAGCAGGGACAACGCCGTCGAATAGAATCGCCTGTAGCTTTGTGTACTACCAACATTTGGTATGTGGCCTCAGTCTAGGCTGGGCTAGCAGCGACTGCTCAACTGCTTTAAAGCCGCCTTACCAGTTTGCCAATGTACCGCCCATAAATTACCATTTGGCAGCTACAAGCAACGCCTAACCAACTCCAAACGCCGTCCACCACCCACTGGCTTCCTCCTGCCACCAAAACGCCCATATGGGCAGCGGAAAAGCCGCATTGCCTTCACTTCAGGGCTTTCTTTTTAGGCTCAAGCAGAGGGCAATACAATTATCTAGCTTAATATGTAACGCAGTAATAGAAGGCGTGGCATAGACAAAGTTGAGGCTTGAAATTTGCTGGATGGTGTAAATATAATATATATATAAATAACCAGTCGAAAAGGCTACAGTCGACCGCATTCGACAGTATAATACCCTGTACAGGCTTCTATATTAAGAGTATTTTGATAATAGATACTATGATTAAAATAAAAGTAAGAACAGAACAGGTGTTTAAAGAAAACCCCTTTGAAACTCTCATTCTGCATATGAATTCTTTGCTTGCTTATAGCAGCTAATTTTCACATATTTATACATATTCAATCAAAAGCTGAGTGTTACGACACTTAATTTACATAAGCTTGTGTCGCAGTAGTTCGCTATCTCACTCGCACAAATATGCACACATGGTAAGCAGACGCATGTGTCACAGTCGTTCGCTGTCTCGCTCGCACACATGTGCTGCCTGCTGCTCTAAGATTCCGTGGAAAAATAACTTTTATTGCTGATTATCTGTCTTATTTACAAACCGATCTTGATGAAACTTTCAGCGTTCCTTCTACATATCATTCTTAACGCACCTGTTAAGTTAGAAGTGTCTACGTTGAAAAATGTGGCTATTATTAGTTTTTTTCAAATTGCGTGGGAAGGGGGGGAGGTATCCAAAATTTAAAATAAACTTGATCTGCGTATGGTATACAGGAACCAGGAGACTACTAGAAGAAGTGTATTCAGTCTTCGACACCATTTCTTGCTTTCGGTTTCTTTCATTTTATTTTTTTGTTCGGTTAATAGGGAATAGGTTAGGATGGGGATATGCTGGGCATTACGCGCACTTTGCCGCAAGTCGTTTGCTTATCAGTTTTTCTGGTACTGCTTGTCCTTTTGGTCCATTCAAGCCAGCCCAAGCCAATGAGCTGAAGTAAACGGCTAAGTGAACTGCCAGCATAATGACTATGAGAAAGATGGCAACAGTAGTTGTGTGTGTGTGCGTGTGTGTGTGTGTGTGTGTGTGTGTGTTGGCTACGCCTCTGCTTCTGCTCTTCAGCTCTCTTTGCTTGCTATTCTCTTGAGCGCTTTTCATTTTCGGGGTTAGTTGCAGACTGCGACGACGAAGTCGACACGTTCTTTGGCCCCTTATCATCGTTTATTGTTTGGCTACATATTTTATTTGGAAGTTGCAGGCGCAACAACTTTCGCTTGCCTTGGCTCGTTATTATCCTATTAGGATGTGACAGCAGCTCACAAAACTTTTCATTCAAACACACACAGCGAGAGAGACACAGAGACAAACAGACAGTGACAGACAGAGACAGAAAGGCAGAGTGAAATACACCCACTGCACACATGTCGTATACATAACGCTTTTTATATACTATCGTCTTGAAGACATTACAAGCTCGTTAAAGTGAAATCAATGTTGTTCTTGTTGTTGTTCACTGTTCGCTGTTCACTTTGACTCTGCCTTGTCCTGCTCTGTCGTCCTGTCGTCCTGTTCTCCGTCCTGTCGTCGCTTTATTTGCCCATGTATTTTTATTTCATTATAAGGATTTGGCTGCCTTTTTGCTGTTATCTGCGACAGTTTATGTGACACCGGAGGCAACTGACCATGAAAATTGTTAAGCCAAATGCACAAACATATCAACTATACATATACTATATATACATATATATATATATATATATATATTATGATATTTATAGCCTGAACAAACTTTGTCTGGGCGGCAAATCCTGAACTTAACTGCAATTTTCGACTGAAATTAAGCTACAAAGATGATGCCATTATCAGATAATAACAAACTTAACAGCAAACAGGCTGTAACGTTACTTTGACTAATGTATTTGCTGTCTAATAAGCGTAATTATTCGTTTAGTTATTAAAGCAGCGAAAATCATATTATATTAAGATTAGCAGCTGCTTAATTATATTACATTTTCATTTGAAACTAAGCAAAGCAAATGCCTTAAGTTACTTTAAATGAAATCATTTAAAAAAAATAGAAAAACTTTATAAAAATACGAATTATTGTTATGTTTTTCCAAATAGCTTTTCTTATATCAATTTCAATTAGTTCGTAACTATTCACAATGTTATTTAAATGCATCTGATTGCCCCTTCATCATCTGCATCGATAAAGTTCATCGCGATAAAAAGTTGAAAGCCAACAGCGCGATGTACCAATAAAATCTAAACTGTTGCCAAGGCTATCATACATTTTGCATGCACTTCTGACAGTTTAACTGAATTGCAGCTAGTATTTAAGCCAATAACAACACCTGATGATTAGTCATTCTTAGCCAATTAGTCACCTGAACTGAACAGAACTGAACGATCTCTGCAATGCCAAGAAACATTGAAATATTATGCATGCATAATATACACTTATTTACTTGTTGCGATTGTATATCTGCACTTTAATATTAATCCATTGGGGAATGAGGATGAAGACGTGTGAAAGACACGGCTAAGGGGAAGAAAGAGCGAGAGAGAGAGAGGGCGAGGGTGTTGTCATGATATTTTTTATTTTATTTAAAATTTGCATTTCACACACGCCTTGGCCTGGAAAGCCAACAATGAAGGCAACGATCTTTTAATAAGTAAAGTATGTATGAATATGTATGTATGTACATATGTGTGATCGATCGATCTGTTTCGTTGGTCGTGGAATTGAAATGAGAATTGAAATTGTAATTGGTATGAAAATGTATGCACGTGACGAATGCGTGTGATGCACTCACCATTCATTCACCACTCACCCAAAAATTCCTTAGCGGCACCAATTCTTGAATGTTGTGTGTGAAAATTTATGGCGTGCTCATGAATTGTTTGCGACGCATGCTAAAAAGTTTGCCAAAAGATCTGCAAAAAGTACAATATGTATGTACATACATATGTATGTACATATACACATGCGTATGCCACATAAATATTTGTATATTTGTACATATGTCAGCATGTTTTGTTTTGGCAAAAGCTTGAAAGAGCTTTTGCACGAAAGAGCAAGCACACAAGTTATGAATGCTTAGAAGAGCAGCAGAGCGTGAGAGTAGAGCATAAGCACAGGTTGCCGGCTAGCCGGCTAGCCGGTTGACCAGTTTAAATGGTAGCAAAAAGGGTGCGAGAGTGTGAGAGCGGCAGAGTGCGAGAGAGCGTGAGAACGTGAGAGAGAGTGAGGTTGAACTGAACAAACCGGCTCACAGTGGAAGATCAAAGTACATTTACTGCTCTCAAATAGTATTCATGTTAGCTTGTGTTATTAAGCGTGTTCATACTAATAATTGGTGCTATAATAGATGCTATAACTTAAGAAAATATTAAGTATTTTTTTTTTTTTGGAATGCAAAACTAAACGCCTAACCACTGTGCGCTGCTTAACCTGATGATCGTGGCGTCGACGCTGGCAGAGCTGTGGTAGCATCGAGTAGCGAGCTTATAATTGTGTGTCGCAAACTTGAACGCTTTAGTGAGCGAGTGATAGCCAAAGAGGGCACGAGAGCACGAGCACGAGTACGAGTCTAACAGGCCGAACACGGTGTCAGTGTGTGTTGTGAAGTGATGTGAGACGCAGGCAAAGATGCTATAAGATCAATATACGAAAACCCAACTAAACGTAATTTAACAATTATAATACCAAGAAAACCAAAACGAAGCAACGCGCAACAAGACGAAAAACAAGCGCGAAAGCAACCGAAAAAAAAAACGTATAAACCAAAAAAAAAAAAAAATAAAGGTGTAATAAAGTGTGAGGTGCAAAGTGAATAAACTGCACAGAGCTATCGCCCCCCGTCCCTCCTCCCACAACCCAAGCGAGCAACCAAGCAGCATGTGAAGTCGGGGCGCAACAAGCGAACAGAGACGAAAGAAACGATATTTATGCTCTGAATGTTGGAAGAGCTTACAAAATTTACGTGGCAGGTGTGTAGAGCGCTTACTCAGCGTACATTCCACAAATTCTAAAGACATAATCTATATAAGAATGTGCATTATAATACATAATATACAATTGTAAAGGGTTCACTCACTACGCTTCACCTTTCCATGTTGTTTTTATGCTTTCGAGTCGAGTGCCTTCATAGCGTTTTTTATTTTTATTTTTTTGCTGATTATATAAGCCGCAATGTATTGCCCCTTTTGTTGACTTTTTTCTTTCGTAGTTGGGGCCTTGGTTGGTTTTGTGAGTCGAGACACATGTGGAAAAGCTGTATGCTCCATAGAGATAAGATAGCGCATATCTAATAATATCACAGAAAACGGCCGTAACGTCATAAGCTGAAAGGAAAAAGAAATATGAAAAATTGAATGAACAAAATGAAAAACAATTTCATATTGTTTATATTGTAGAGCTAGAGTTTCCAGTTCCATTCCATTCCAATCCATTTGATTTCATTGCATGTGCGTACGCAATTTATTGGATTCGTTCATTCTGTCTTTTGGCACTGGCATTTGCTAAATAATAAACAAATTATAAATAGGTAACTTAATAAATGTACAGTAAACTAGAAACTAAACAAACGCACAAAACACACACACACACACACACGCACTCACATAGATATGAATGTAGATATGTACACAAAAGAGACAAATGAAAAACGCACACAACGCTGAAAGCTTTTTATTTTCCTATGTTTTTGTTGCTTTGAGAATATGCTGCATAAATGTGTGTATATTATTTGTAGTTGTATCTACACATATTTGAGTGTGTGTGTGAGTTTGTATTTTGTTTACACAAAAATCAAGGTTAAAAGCGCAAAGCGACAAGCGTAAAAGGTGGAAGCAAATAAATATATCGCTCAATAAACGAGCAATGATCGAAAAAATATCTGTGTACATACTCATACTCAGGTTCTTTTTATATGTGTGTGTGTCTATGCTGCCGCAGCATTAACTGTAAGTACCAAAATGAGCCATGGGAAGTCTATTAAAGCGTAGAGCGTAAAGCGCAAAGCGTGGACTACTAGTTGAGAGCGTCCATCAGGCAGCGGTGAAGTAAGCTGAGCCCATGCCTTAAACCAGAGCAAAAAAAGAAAAAAAAAACAACAACAAAAACAAGAAAGTAAAGCTTACGCTCAGTAAGAGTCGAAGCTTTCATACTCTTCGCCGTTAAACAACTCTTTTCAAAGAGCTGCGATCTTATGCCCAAAAAGTGCAGTTAAGGTCGATGTTAACTTTAACTGAGACATAAGTTGACATCAATTGGTCGATGTCAGCTAAGGTTTAACTACAAGTAATCCGCTTAAATTGATATGATTAATTATAAACGAGTAAATTCAAGATTTGCACAGTCTTATGCCAATCAATAACAACTCTCTGGCAATCATTTTGGTCAATCTTTTCATATGGAATGACATTGATTCCATTGGATAAACGTATAAGCGCTGAAAACGGCAAATAAGAAATATACGCCTAAATGTCATATAAATATACATTTTTAAGTAAAGTTTAAGTTAAAGCTTAAATAGCTTATTTCTCAAATTGTAGACTCTCCTAAAGTAGCTGGTTTATTGTGAATAGGTTCATAAATCTACAATCTAAATGGATTTCTGTTGGCCAAAAAAAAAAAAACTCATTAAAAAGTTCTGTTTACACAGAAAATTGCTGCAAAACTTCATTAACAACTTTCAAAAATAAATCGTTTTTAATTTACTTTTCGATCTTCGTAAATAAGGTAACAAGAAGCAGAAGCTCTACAAGATTAAAACCCAAAATTGCTGGCCGCGTGTTAAGAAATCTTTAATTTGGAGTCCCTTAACTAAGTATAAGCTGTAAGATTTGAAGTACTTATTTATAGGCCACAAAAAAGAGCTTAATTGTCCGTTGAATAACAGGATTGTCAGTCTAAAATTCAGAAGCTGGTTAACTTGGAACATAAAAGGGATTGTTGGGTTGGTTTATTTCAATGCAACATGCTGCAAAGTCATAGCGAAAGCAATTATGCCGCTTGCAAGTGTATGGAAATGCTGATCAGACGGCGGCGAATGGAGTATGGAGAATGGAGTATGGAGTATGGAGCACTTTGGAGTGGAGTGCTTGTGCAGTGGAGTGGTGCAGAGTGGGGCATAGAATGGCGGCCACAGAGAGCCACAGGCTAAAGTCAAAGCGAAAAAACTATAGCCAAAGTCCAGAGCATAAACGACGAGCCGACCGGGCCAGAGTCGGACCCAAAGCCGGGCTATGTTGTGGCCAGATTGCAATGTAAATGTGTGTGTATGTGTGCGTGGAAACGAGATGACGAGCTTTATTTTCTGCGGTAGCTATGGCAACAACATTGCCTCTACACCCCTTTAACCCACCCCTGCACCACCCGCTCCACCATCGTCCCTTTCAAGTGCTGCTGTTGCGGCTGCTTTTGCTGCTGGCTCATCAAAAAAGCCAAAAGTTGTTGAACGTGAAATTATTGTACGCGAACACGAGTAAATACACTCACACACACACACACACACATTCATCTACAGGCATGCATAAGTATTACTGTACACACATATACACATGCGCACATACATACAAGCGAGCAGAGACCGTCAACTTCAACGTTGTTGCTGCTGTTTTGCATGTGTAGCGTCTCAAGATAAATAACAAAACAGACGAACAAGAAGAAGCAGAAGCAGAAAATAAGTAGCGAAGAGAAGAGACGCGCTGAAGAGCAAGAGTTGAGGTGAGCAAAAGTGAGCAAAACGAAGGCATGAAATAGATGCATCAGATTTCGCATTCAAGTGAAATTTATGACAATCATAAAGCTTATCTTGCTTTCGAGGTAAAAACTTACAGTTAGCATTGGGTAGCACCCAAGTTGTAGAAAAAAACAAAAAGGGAAGGGAAGGGGCAGCGATGACAGCGAATAGTGTGGGCAGTGTGGGGGGCGAAAGGGAGAGAAGTTAAGCTTGCGAGTACTTAACACTGTATCGGGGGGCTACAAAGCTTCATTATGCTCAACTGATCGCAGTTGCTGTTATTTTTGTTCTTATTGCTGTTGTTGTTGTTGACTTTAAGCAGGCAAACATAGAGCATGTATGTATGTATGTGTGTATGTACAAAGCGCTATCAATGTTTAGTCATCTACACAAATATGTTTAAGGTTAGCAGTAGAGGTAGCGTAGAGGGGCAGCGGCAAAGCGGAAAAGAGAAAGACAGATTACAGTAGAAAAGAATGCTCTGAGGTTTCACACACACACACACACACACACACACACAGCACACACAAATACATACATATGTACATTAGTACACCTGGTATAGAAATAGTAATATTAGCTGGAAAAAACTATGAGTAAATATGTACAATAGATAGTTAGATATACGAACATAATACATAGCTGAGAATGGGGCGTATTGCTAGCCAACAATTGAGATAAGAAAGTCGGTAACTCGACAAACGGGAAGAGCTAGATTAAAGCTGGGCGCATTGAAGTGAGCAGAGGCTACAGTTGAAGTAGACCGAAGACCGAAGACCACAGACCGCAGAGAGAGAAAGCCAAGTTAAGCGATGCAGAAACAATGTTATGAAATTAACAAATACGTATAAAAAATATAAATTGTATCTTTTCTGGCAAAAGATTTCGTTCTTTGTGTTCGGTTTAAGCTGAAAGAATTTCGCAAATTCTTTTAACAGAGAATTTTTTTGCTTTATGCACATTTCTCAGTTTTGAAGCATAATTTATCAAATAAATATTCTTAGATTATTTATATTAATTATATTATTAAACTATATTTAAACTCTTATTTGTGTCTTTGCTGAATTTCACATTCTTTTCAATATATAAAACATAATAAATATAAATAATTCTAGTAGATATCTTAAATTTCCTCCATTTGTTTATACTCCATACGCCTAGACATTTTTATGTTGATAAAGTTATGTATAAATTGCAATCAATTGATGGCATAAACAATTCTTTATGATGAATTCTATTATTAACTGAAAATTGGCGAATCGAATTGAATTATCGATGTTTACAGTTTGAAATTCTTTTGCACATTCGAACCTGTCGACTGTCATAATACACTCGAAAGATGTACATACGTATGTATGTATCTATGTACGTATCTATGTATGTATGTATGTGATAAACAAAAGCAAAAGATGTGAATGAACCATTTGTGAATCATGTTATATAAGACAAGTGGCGGAACTTTATCATAATGGGTGTAGAATTTAAAAGCCAAGTTGAATCATCAATGGGTGTATTATAAATATTTAGTTAGCAACTGATGCAACCGATGAGTGCATTCAATTGAAAGAATCAAGAGCTGAATAGACTCAGGTTAAGCAAAATAAAAATAAAAATAAAAATAAATATAAAAAAAAAAAAGAAATAAGAGTCTAAATAGATAAAAACACACACACATACAGTAGAGACTCGTTTAAATAGCTAAATAAAATTGAAAGCGAGCAAATTTATTATGTCGAGCGGAGGGAGGCGTTCCCAAACGCATTTTCGCTACTATTCAGTGGTAATCGGAAGTGTGGAATCGTTGTTGTTGTCGTTGTTATTGTTGATTAATTAACAATGCGCTTAACTATCTGATTGATAGGTTTCCTTTCATTTCATTGGGATTCATTTAAAGCCACGTTAACGTCAACGTAACAGGCCAACTCACCTTCGATTGCAGCTTACAATCCGTTTGCCCATAAATTGCAAAACTGTGCATCTCCTCACTGTGAGTTGTTTTTAGCATTTGATTGAATGAATATGAAGGGGCAGCAACAATAATGGATGCGAGTCCCCAATCAGAGGCATAACAGAGCCAGCAATGACTTTACCTGTACCTGTAGCCAAGTTTTGCCCCATGTGGCTGCAACGTTTATCAGCTTTGGGTTTGCAACACTATTCAGGCCAAAAAAAAAAAAAAAAAAAAACAAAAGCAAAGCCAAAGAAGATGTGGCAACAGCAGCAACAACAACACAAAAAGGGCAACACTTTTCAGTTTAGGTTGTTGCCATTTTGTGTGGCGTGTGCTCGAGATACGAGATACGAGATACTCTCATCCTCAGTGTACCAGTATCTGTATCTGTATCTGTACACTGTAGCTGTATCTGTAGCTCATGAGTGAAATGTGTGTCGGGTTGTTGCCGTCGGGTTGCCTCCGGTCATTAAAAACTATTCGCACAAATCCAAAAAAGGTTGCTATTTTTAGCAGTGATACAACAGGCCCGTCCGCTGTTCACAGTCCATCGTCTGCCTGTCCGTCTGTCTCTCAGTCTGTGACTTAGTAACGCTTCTCGGTGTTTACTGCCCTGTTTTGCACTGCAATTAAATTAATATACAGTCAAACCTTACTACAACGTACGCGCTGCGAATCGACCTGCAGTTTCATAAATGAAAACTTTGTTAATTTGTTTAGCTTTAATTACAACAGATTAATAAACAACGTTTATTACAAATATATTTAGTAATTTAATTTGTTATTAAAATGAAATTTCTTAGTTGTCAAATGAAATATTTCGCTGTCAAGTTAAACTAATCAAATTAGCAGACAACAAGTTAAGCTACTAGAAAGAAGCACATACAGTTAAGTAAGCCAAGAGTATACTTAACATAATTACAATTGATATAGTTAGGTTTCACTGTATTATTATTATAAAATAAAAAAAAATCAATAGCATATACTTTGCATAATTAAACATTAAATCAACATTAAACATTTATTGCAATCAATCAATACCATAGGGCAGTGTTTATTGTAGCCAGGCTTGACTGTACACCTTTAAATATACACATAAATAGGCATCTGTATCTGTAGAACACTGTGACTGCGTACCGCTATTAAAATTGAATAAAATTGAAAATTACGAGCACAAAGATGTGTGGACAAATTTAAAGAATTTTATTATTCTTATTAGTCTTATTCTTCTTATTATTCTTATTATTATTATTTATTTGCATACTTTAAATTGTTTTCTTTCATTTCAGATGATAAACGAGCCAAATTCAATTGGTTCTGATTTCGCAATAAAAAGAAATCAAGAAATAATACAACAAAATTGAAGAATTCGCATAAACTGAGTTGCAATAAATAAATATATATAGTTAAAATTGTTTGCCTCGCTTCTTGAAGGTCATATCGATTGCCAGACCAATTTATCGATAACAAGCGAAGAACATGCTGCTCACGATTGCCAAGTTCAGGTGCTTGCACCATCTGTTAACAATTTGCCTGATCATATTCAATGGGCTTAATCAGCTGCATGTGGCGAGTGCAACGACAGGTGAGACTAACAAATATTTGCATTAATTAATTTAAGCCTCAATTATCTTGATATCTTTTGTATGTTTATATATGTATATTTGTATTACGAGCCGTGTATTCACTGTGTAAACAATCATTATGCGTTAATGATCTTATCAAATTGTATGAGTATTATTATATAGATTATTATTGTTTGCATTATGCCAAATAAGAGGCTATTGTTCAGCTCGAAGAGTCCACAGGCCGACATTTTGTACATGCGTTCGTTCAACTGCAGCTGCAGGGCAAACAAGTCCAGCTGCGTAGATAAAGAGCGATAAGTTATCGATAAATGTATAAGAGATATGAGCATATGAAGATATGCAGCGAAGATGCTGCGTAGATAAAGAGCGATAAGTTATCGATAAATGTTAAAGAGATATGCGCATATGAAGAGATGCAGCGAAGAAGCTGTGCTGCTGCTGCTGCTGCTGTCATCTCTAATCGCTATCGATTGACTTACCGTTTGTCTGAGCGCTTTGCTGCAACTGGGTGGCAACGCCAGAGCGCCTCTTTGCAACGTGCCACGCATGTCGCCATAGATGCGCCGCTGTCGATGCGTTTGCATGACGACCACAGCAAGTTGCACGAACAGCGCCACAATCACAATCAATCCGTAGTAGTTGAATGTGGCAGGATGACGGAATTTGCGTATCCACCAGCGACTGAAATGCACAAAGTAGCTGAAGAACACATGCAACACACACTCGATGCACACAAAGGTGACGAAGGCAAGCAACTGCACGCTGTGCAGCGAGCAGAGGCGTTGACTAAGTTGCAACAATTGGCCATGGAGACGCCACACACGCCACAATTCGAAGGCCAGCCAATGCTGCCGTGTGGCATGCAATCTCCAGCGTTGTGGCATTCCCCATGCGACAAGCGATTCATGCACTTGCACTGCATCCGCCAATATCCGGTCTAACAGCAGATTGCAATGATGCAACAAGTGGCACGTCAACAGCAGGCCCAACACATACAAGCCCAGGCACACTTGCAGTGCCACTTGAAAGCCATAGAAGACGAGCACACTCCAAAAGTATGTGGCACTGCGTTGCGCCATCGGATCACTGTGGAGCACGTGAACGGAGTGAAAGGAGGAGCCAACCAAGGAGACAGCCAACAGATAGACTGTCCATAGATGGTCACGTGTGTGCAACTGCAATGCTGAATCCCTCAGCTGTCTCGCATGCAACAGCTGCAACAATTGGCGGCGACACGAGAGCAGCTTATTAAGCCAACTTATGAAGCACAACTGGCGAGTCGTGTGCATGTAGAGCATGTAAAATGTGGAGACCAGCAGCAAGGTGAAATGTTGACAGCCAACAATGAAGAGGAGGCCATTCTGGCGAATGAAATACATGCGTGTGTAGACCATGTAGAAGGCATGCGGCGAATAGCACAAGACAAACACGGCCACAACGTAGCCATGGAGGCGCCAATACCAACTGGCATGCACCTCGGCCACATTCCCGTTGCGACTCATCTGGGGCACTGTGGCAGCCATCAGGCCAAGCAGTCGGCTCAGCAGATAAATGCCGCAGACTGTGGCATTCGTTAGCCGATGTTGCAACAACATCAAGTGGTCGCTGCGTAGGTGCAACATGCTCTCAACAAACTTCATGTAAACTACTAAACTCCAGTTAACGTCAAGTAACCTGGCCAAGTAACCGGGTTACTTGGCTTGTCATAAATTAAATCATGATTATGCCCAGCTGACGTTGCCCCACCTGCTGGCCTTGTTTTTGCCATGGCCATGGCTATTAGCCTGATTGAATTGCATTTACCCAAGGCGTTCACTCAACTAGATAAAGCTAGCAACCAAAAGGATTCCCGGCCAGAGAAACAAAGCGCAAAAACGAAGTGAATAAAATCACAGCAGATACTTCAATTAACCCTATAGTCACAGGCTATTAGACGCGACTAAACTGATAAGAAGCGATGCAGATAAGGGCAGACAGGAAATAGAGAGAGAGACAGAAAGAGAGAGAGAGACAGAAAGAGAGAGAGTGAGAGTACGTGCGAATGAAAAGTATATTTGTGTACAAGTGCAAAAGGTAAAGAAAGTCATAGCCTGCAGTTTTATTCACTTAACATTCAAGTTGCTTTGTGTAACTGTAAAAGTAGCTGAAAGCTTTAAAAGCGCATTGTGCAAGTCTCATCAAGTTGCACGTTTAATAGGTAATTGAATGGAAACTAAAGTTTCAACTGGATTTGTAAGCATAGAAGCTCATTGCTGAAAGTTAGTTAAAAGCAGTTGAAAGCTCTCCTAAAGCACATTGTGCACTCAGACTCAAGCTCATTGAATATTGATATGAAAACTATTGTTTTATTATGCAGAATTTATCTTAAAAGCGATTTCTATTAAAAAGCTTTTTGAGAAGCTTATAATAACTAAAAGCTGCTAGAGTTGAGCATACAAGTTGATGGAATTTTGTAACTACACTTTTTAAAAGATATATAAATAATGAAAATGCTTAATAATGTAAAGAGTAATTATCAGTTGAAACAAAGCAGCTTTAAAGCACATTCAAGTTGCTTTGTGTAACTGTAAAAGTAGCTGAAAGCTTTAAAAGCGCATTGTGCAAGTCTCATCAAGTTGCACGTTTAATAGGTAATTGAATGGAAACTAAAGTTTCAACTGGATTTGTAAGCATAGAAGCTCATTGCTGAAAGTTAGTTAAAAGCAGTTGAAAGCTCTCCTAAAGCACATTGTGCACTCAGACTCAAGCTCATTGAATATTGATATGAAAACTATTGTTTTATTATGCAGAATTTATCTTAAAAGCGATTTCTATTAAAAAGCTTTTTGAGAAGCTTATAATAACTAAAAGCTGCTAGAGTTGAGCATACAAGTTGATGGAATTTTCTAACTACACTTTTTAAAAGATATATAAATAATGAAAATGCTTAATAATGTAAAGAGTAATTATCAGTTGAAACAAAGCAGCTTTAAAGCACATTCAAAAGTTACATCTAAAACTTTTAAGAGCTTTCTAAAAGCACAGACAAACGAGTTCACATGAAAGCCGCTTAAACAATCTACATTTTAGATTAAAGTAACTTTTCAAACAAATGAATTGCTAAGAGAAACTAATTTGAATTAGTAGTCCGTTTGGAAAACTGCGTGCTAATCTCACAAAGCTTTCATTTATTGCACGTCAAGCTAGAAAGCTTTCAGGTATTTTGTCATTAAGCCGCTTGCTGCTCTGGAAGCATGTTTTAAAATCGTGATTCCAATCAGTGTCAGGAGATAAACTAACAATTTAAATTCTTCACACAATGGTTCGAAACTCAAGTGGTGTGGGGGGGGCGGGGGGAGAGAATTGTACACTGTAAAAAATATAAAAGGCAAATGCTGTCGCCTTAGTCGTTGCTGTAGTCGTTGGCGTTGTCGTTGCTGTTGTCGTTGTCGTTGTGTTATTAAAAAAGTTTTCACTTTAAAGAGTTTTTACCCCCATTTTTTTTTTTTTTTTTTGCCTTTTCATGCAACATAAAATGCAAAACACTCGAGTTCTATATGTACTTTAGCCTTTATGATAAACTTTCTACGCTGTTTATAAGTTTCAGATGGAGTTAAAAAGGCACAGCTAGACAGCTAGAGCAGCAGCGAGGTTGGATTCAACACAGAATACACACAAAATAAAAGGCCATGTTGCTTGTTGCAAGTTTGTATATGCTGCTGCTTTTGTCCTGTTATTGCCGCACTCAGCACTTGCCACACGCTTGTAGGCAGCCAAGTGTGCGGTTTTTCTTCTTTTTTTTTTGTTCCTTTATCTAGGTTAGGTTATATGACTACTAGCCTTATCCTGGCGTCGTCCTGCTGCCTTCGTCCTGCTGCCTTCGTCCCCTTTTTCGGCTGCCTGACTAGCTGTCTAGTTGTCTGTGTTAGTCTGACAGTTGCTTGACTTTCCACTGTCGCACTCTGAAGGCTAATTCATTCACATTTTACGCTATTTCGCTCAGCTGCAAAAGCAACAGCAAAAGCAACAGCTTCGCCTTGTAACAGCCCTTCTTAAGCATACCCTGTAATCATAGCAAACTGTTGAGTAAGCTAGACTTTTGTTTGAAACAGGCAATAATAGAAAAGCGAAGAACAGCTTGAAAACATTTCAAAACTTCTGCCTCTCTCTGCCTGTTGCCTGTTCTTCAGCCTGTCTATAGCTCAACCTCATGGAACTCAGCAACTATAAGTGCTGAACAGTTCAAATTTGTTATGCAAGCAGCTGTCTAAATAAATAACTTATATTTTATGCTAAAACTAAACATTTTTCTTAGTCTTGCTCCACAAAAGAAACTGTAAAATATTAAATTGTAATTTATTATAAATTTAAATCGTAATTAGCAGTGAGTATCTGCTAGTTGTGCACACACACACACACACACACACGTCTAGTACCAGCTTATAAGTTGTACAAATCTGGCTTTGAAAGCCAAAGACCTGACCCCTCCCCCCCACCCCCTGTCAGCATAAACTGGCGCTACACTTCAAAGTCAAATTGCGGACTCAATACGAAAATAAGAGCGGCAAACAACTGTCCCAACTGTCTAAGCTGGTGCGCTGATAAGCAGCGACGATAGAGACCGACACAAGCAACCAAAACAACAAAAAAAGAAGAAAAATAATAATAAATATAAAGAAAGAAAGAAATAAATAAAAAAAAAACTTTAATTAAATAAAGTGTAAGAAGTTTGTTGAAGGCCCTTCAAAGCTGACAGCGCGACGAGACGCCACGCAACGCAACGCAACGCAAGTGGTTAGACGAAGGGGGGAGATGGGGGGCAAGTTGAGGACTTTGAGACAGCAGGCGACTGCATGAATTTTGTGTATACATCAAACGAAGTGTAGTGCGCAGCGCAGGGGGGGGAGGGAGGGCAATGGAAGTTCTTAATTTGTGCAAGCCCCGAGATTGTCGTATCGTATTCCTTGAGAGTAAATCAAGTCGATTGCTTATATAAGATGTTTGCTTTTGTCTTGGCCAAAACGAAAAATACAAAAATAATAATACAAAAACAACAACAACAAAAACACAAGTCTAAAGGGCAAAGTTCATTGTTGTCGGGCAAAACTTCAAAAATCAAAAAAAAATAAAACACGAAAGGAAGAAGAGTACAAAAAATGGAATGCGAAAAATTGAAAAGAGCGAGAGAAAAAAAAAATTAAAGTAAAGAGAAGAAAAGAAATTCCCATTATATGGGCGAGTGAAAATGACAAATTAACTTGAGCTCAAAGGAAACCGCAAAGTTTTGCAGCTGCCAAACCCAATTGGCAAACAAAAGTGCGGCTGAGTGTAAAGGTAAATTCGAGACTTTAGTGAAAGGTTGCCAACGGGTACAGGTATGCGAATACACACACACACACACATTCAGTACACACACCGCCCCCTCCTCCCAACAGACTCAACATACACAAGTTGTCGATTCAATTTGCAGATAATACAACCTGAAGAAAGCTGCGAGTTTCGTGTTAATTACTAAAATGTACATTGAATTTGCACGACAGTGTTAATAATTATTCAAATTGAGTTGCATTTGGTAACTGGAATAGTGTAACAAATGGTAATTACTCAAAGTGTGTGTGTATATTAGATGAATCCTAATAAGATTGCTCTCAAAAATTGTGTGGAGCATGTTTAAGAAAGAGTTAATTATGCAAATATATATTAGATTATATTACTACACTTGCATTTATAACATAATCGTTCTACAAACGTATTTATAATTTAGCTTAAAGAAGAGAGCTATAACTACTCCATACTAATAACCACGGCCAGTAGATGGCTCTATTCATTTGTTCAGCACATGCTTACACGCTACTTTGATCCTACTCTCGCACACATATGTAGATAGATTCCAATGCGGTCTTTCTCACGAGCGCCTATGCATAGCTGACAAGCAAATACACACACACATACTTATGCAGACATATTCAGAGTCCAATAGATTCGATCCACTATTGAGCGCGCATCAACAACAGATACACACACATACACATAGATTCCTCTGCTAGCTCTACTCTGCAGAGCTTTTTACATAGCATGCACATGCATACAGAATCTAATGCTGACTTTCTCTTAGATGCGCTTGCATAGCGTCCACAATGGATCCTCTCTGCAGCGCGACAGCATAAATTCGACGTATTCTCTCTTTTGCTATTTGGTTGACCATTTTGCTCTCCTGCTCTATTGCCTTGACAAATTACTAATTTAGAAATTCCACGAACGATTAAAAGAAACAATTTAAAGTGAATTCTAACTAATTTATTACTTCATTACATTAATTCGCAGCATTGGACTTGGAACCAATACCCCAGCCATGCGATATGATACAGTGTCCGCCAGATGCGGACATGCAGTGCCCGGAGGACAGCGCCATACGGGAGATACGTGATATGAACGCTGTGGATCTCATCAGCTCCAATGCGTTGGGCAACACTGGCGGTGGCAGCATCTTATCATCGATTTCGACCACCGAGAGCAGCGCTTACAACAGCAGCCTTGTGCCAGATGATCTCTTTGCCCAGTGCTGTCTGTCCAAGAAGTGTGTGTGCAAGACATGCTACATCCCAGATTGTAACAGCGATGCGGGTGAAGTTGTGGTTGAATTAGAGCCGGAGGCGATGGATACGCCCGGTCAATGCTGTGGCCAATACGAGTGCCAGCGGGAGCCCAACTGCACTGAGGTCAGGAATACGGATTACAATTGGCTGCAAAGCTGCCAGCGTTGTCTGTGCACATCCGGTACAAGGATTTGCGAACAGAGCTGCGATGAGAGCAACAATGCCATATGCGAATCAAAGAATCTGGACACATTCTTCAAAGATGGCGAGACCTGGGTCGATGGTTGCTATCACTGTGAATGCGTCAAGGGTGAGGAGAAGTGTACAATATCCTTTTGTGGATCTCTCAACTGTCCCAGCGAGCGTCAGGTGTATCTCAAGGGCCGTTGCTGTCCCGTCTGTTGGCCCAAGGGCCATCCCATGCCAGACGAGAAGCCAGACAACTATGACGATGGCTATGGCTATGAACCGGAACGGGAGAGTCCCAAAACTGAGCTGACCCTTTTGCCTCTTGCCCCAGTCATTGTTACAGCTACCAGCAGCAGTAGCACGACCAGCACCACCAGCACCACCAGTAGCACCACAAGTACCACAGAGCGTCCTGAAATGATTGCCAAGATTGATAACAACTCAAATGAAAGCACAACTGCAGCACCACCTTGCCAAACACACGACTTTCCCAATGTGGTTGAGGTCGTACATCCATTAACCGGTTTCAAAGATCCTCATCTCTATCACATTATCATCGTAGTCCTAGTGGCTATCATTAGTGTGCTCTACTTCTACATAAGACATCTACATGCCAAGCAACGTTCCTACAGGCCAGTCTCCAACTTTGACGACAAGGTCTAGAAAGAGAGAAGCAGAGTTAGCTAAAAGAAAAAGAGAAGGATGAAGTGTTAGAAAGTTAGACAGCAACTGGAAAGAGAAATAGCGCGAGAGACAGAGCAGGAAAGGAAATGAAAAGTCAGAAAAGAATGAAGAGAAATAAATATGAAAAGTAGGAAAGTTTAACAAGATTTATGACAAGAGATAAAGTAAGAGCGAGCTAGAAGGAAAAAGAAGAGCAGGAAAACAGGATAGACATGATCTAAAGAGAGATAAACAGTTAGCTAGCACAAAAAAAGAGCAGAGTTAAGAAAAGGAGCATAGAACAAAGATGAAATAGCTTAAAAGAGCGAGAATAACAGAAAGAAGAAGTAAGAAAAGAAGAGCAGTTATTAAAAAAAGGAAAGTTAAACTAGAGACGAAAGACGGAAGAGTATTCAACTTAGACGTCACAGTCGAGCTAAGAACTGAAGAGAAACGCAGAGATAAAGAGGAAAACAAAAGAGGTTTGTAGAAAAAAAATTTAAAAAACATAGACAAAGCAAGCTTCAAAAACTTAGCAAGAACTCCAGTTCCGTTGGCAACTTAAGCAAGGAGTAAAGAGAAGGACGAGGAAAAAGAAGCACTAAAAAAGTTAGACAAAACTCTTGAAACTTTTGGAAAAATAAGCACCAAACTGAAACTGTTGAAATTGTTTTGATTATTTTTCAACATTTTGTTTGTTTGTATTGTTTTTTGTTTTTTTTTTTTTTTTCCTTTATATTTTTTATTTTTATTTGTATTTTTTTTTTGTATTTAAAAGATCTCATTTTAATTTCACTTTCACATACAAACAGACATCCGCAGCAGCAAAGTATTTTTATGAAATTACGCACAATGAAAAGTTACTATTACTAGCAAAACAAAAAAAATATGAATAAAAGAAGAGTTAAATTCAACAAAAAAAAAAAGAATAGTAAGTAGTAGAAGAAGAAGAGAAGCAACATGTTGTATATACATCGATGGGTTTTATGCCCCATGCACGAACTAGTATTAAGCACACCAATGTTTTATTAAATTAATGCACTAACTAAAAATGCCAAAATATTATTTCAAAATGGCGAACGAGAGTAAAAGCAAGAGAGAGCGAGTAGAGAGAAGAGAGAGCTAGAAGAGCGTATAAGAAATGTGAGGTTAGGTAGAGCTAACCCTAAGCTAAATGGAAAGTCGTTCGCCATAGTTTGTATACTAAAACGAAAGTAAGTTAGCCGCTAAGCTAGAATATCTATGTGATATTTGTTAATAAGTGTATGTTATAAACAAATGCTATAAACAAACAAACAAAACAAATAGAGAAGAGAAGAGAAAGCAGAAAACAGAAAACAGAAAACAAAACAAACAACAATTTAACGCGCTATCAAAAGTATTCGCAAATGGATCAATCTACATATACATACATATTAATCAGCTGCTGATCGTTGCCGTTAATGTATACCATATGTATGTATGTACTACTATATACGCATAAATAAACAATTATTCCCTAAAAATGAAATAAAAATGAGCTACAAGAAAATCTGATAAGCGAATGAAAATGAGTTTATTTTTCTTATAGCGTATAATTAAATCTGAATCACTTTATGGGCCACTTTATATGGGGTCATCGAATTGAGTCGAAATGCTGGAAATCATTTGCAATGAATGCTCATATTTTGCTTAATGCTTCAATTCGGCAAAAATAAACAAAACCAGAAATAACATTATTAATCAATCAATACAACACACAGCGCAATTAGCAGCAACTGTCTGTGTGCGAAATATTAAGAAGCATCAATAAGTCAATTAATGAAGCCAATTTATGAATAGTTCTTTTGTCTCTTTTGTCTCTCTATATATATGTATATATATATATATAGATATAAAATCAACTTTAAGGGGCCTTGAATGAGTGGCAAGTACTTCAATTAGCTTCATTACAACACAACAAAGGTGGAAAGCATCATTAGTTCATTTAATAACGTAGAACATAAGCCAATAGCTTGTTACTGCACATTACGCATACGCAGCGTATGCGCAAAGTAAGTAATACACTTATCACAGCAGCATTAGTAGTTATGTTACTCAAAGATACAAATGTATCTCAACGTTAGCTTTGAGTTGCCACTTAACTGCTAGTTCAAGGCAACAGCTAAAGTACACAGGTGACAGCAGCTCGCAAGCGTCTGCCCGCAGCAGCAAACTATATAAGGAGCAAGCAGAGTAGAGCGATTGCCGGTTGGCAGTTTGCAGGTGGCAGGTGGCAGGTGGCAGGTGGCAGGGACATTGCCACAAATGTTTTGACTTGAAAATTTCCCCAGATGCCCAAAACACACACACACACACACAACAAAGCAAACAAACAACAACAAGCTGAAGAAAAAAAAGGTTCCATCATATGAAATGATATGTTATGATATGCTGAGCATAATGTGATGCCATGATATGATTTATAATATGTAATAATTTCAATGCATTGGCAATGGGCTGCCTGGCCCCGCTGCCCCCGCTGCCCCCTGCCAGTCAAACCACAAAACTGTTGAAGTGGGCAACAAGATGACGTCGAGGAAGGCAGAAAATGTGAAATGCCAAATATCTGGGGAGTTGAGAGCTGCGTGGGCGAAAGATGGTGAAAGGGAGTGAGTGAGAGAGAGAGAGGGAGAGGCAGTGAGTGAGTGAGAGAGAGAGAGAGGGAGTGGGTGAGTGAGAGAGAGAGAGCAACTTGCCACAGAGCCTCTTTCAGATGGAAGGCCCAACAATGTCATACATTTTGCTTAGATTGTTATCAAACACTAAAATGCCATGAATAAAATACACACACACACACACATACACTACGCATCTATATGCATAGGTTTGTATACATATATATATATATATATATATATATATATATATATATATATATATATATTTATGTATTTAAGTGGCCACCCATTCCAACACAAGAGGCGCCTTAGTGATTTACAAATGTCGTGTTGCCGAAACACGACAAGAAAAGCACACCTAATAAAAATGGTTTAGAAGCGTGCGGGGCTGAGTGTAGGGTAGTGTAGGGTGTGCTTGGGTATTGTAGGCATAAGGACCAATCGCCGCAATTTAGCTGAAAGCAAGTCAAATAACAAGTATACGCATTGTTACAGACGTTACACGTGTAAGAGCGTCTAACGATTGCAAGCGACAAAACGCCAACGTTTTTTGTTTGTTGGATAAGCAGTGGCAAAGCAGCTCTGGAAAATCTGTGGAAATAGCTGGGAGAGAGAGGCAGAGAGAGAGAGAGAGAGAGGGAGAGAGAGAAAGAGTCTTTCATCACACACACAAAGCATAACAATAACAAAAGGCATAACACAATAGACTTCAAGAGCCTTTGGATGACACTTTGAGTTATTTTGTTGATGCTGTAAAAACACGAGCCGAAGCCCCAAAGATATGCGATGGTAGATTTATCGAGGGTGCTGCAGATAGAAAGTCACCCAGCAACAACAACAACTACAACAACAACAACAGGAAGGCTGCAAAAAAAAGGTGAAAAGCGTCTGCCTAAAGCAGCGTTTGATAAGGGCAAAACAGCACTTACTACAAACAGCGTCCAGTCCAAAGCTTTGCTTTACAAATAAATAACAAAAAAAAAAAAAAAAAAAGAGAAGAAAAATCCAACTGAAGAAGGGGAAAAACATAAAACAGGGCAAACAACTGAAAACGATAGAAAACTGAGTGAATGTATTGCAGACATTTCTACACTGAATTATCCAAGAGCAGAACTAAAACATACTGCTTACAATACGTGAACTTCAGCGAACAACTTATAAACAATTCCGTTTGTAAAGCTACAACAAAGTTAACCCTTAAAGTAACTAAAAAGAACTCTCAGAAAGGTCTAATAGAATATACTATGTCACGGCAAGTAGAATACATCTTACAACGATACAAGTCATAGATAGGCTGTTAACACATATTTAAGGCTAAGAACTTGCTTATTGATGAATGGCAACACGCGTAAATTCATATAAATAATAGATTGCTATGAAAAGATGTCAATGTCTTGGAAAGTGTGCTGCAAACGTAGATACCCCTTAGTGGGTCTATAAAAATAAATCATTTGTTTAGCAAATAATTAACAGATATTAACATAAAGTTGACAGCAAGCAAAGCACTTAATTGTTCTGCTATTTAAACTATGTGTATAATTAATTTGAATAAATAAATAATATAATATAAATCCTTTAATTACCTATTTCTTAGCATTTATATTTATATTATATATTCAATATATTCTATATTATTTATTCTATGATATTCTATTCAACATCCTTCTGAATACAAAGCACTTAAATATTCTGCTATTTAAACTATTTTTATAGTTAATTTAAATCATATTTCTATAGTAAATAATAATATATAATAAATAATATAACATAAATGCTTTAATTACCTATTTGTTGGCATTTATATTTATATTATATATTCTATATATTCCGTATTACTTATTCTATGATATTTCTACAACCATTCTATTCAACATCCTTCTGAATTAAAAGCAAAGCAATTAAATGTTCTCCTATTTAAACTATTTGTATAATTAAATTAGATTATATTTCTATAATAAATAATTTAATACAAATACATTAATTACCTATTTCTTAGCATTTATATATATATTATATATTCAATATATTCTATATTATTTATTCTATGATATTTCTACAACCATTCTATTCAGCATCCTTTTGAATATTCTATTTAAACTATTTGTATAATTAATTTAAATCGTATTTCTAAATTAATTTTAATAATATTTCTCTATTATCTATATGATATAATACGAATTAATATTTATATTATATTTCTAGTTGTGCTATAATATTTCTACAACCATTCTATTCAACATCCTTTTGAATGCAAAGCACTTAAATGTTATGCTATAAAAACTAATTTCATAATTACTTTAAATAATATTTTAATAATAATTTAATAATATAATATAAATGCTTTAAAAATCGATTTCTTAGAATTTAAATTTATATTATATATTCTACATATTCTATATTAATTACATCCATTCTATTCAATATACTTCTGAATAGAAAGCACTTAAATGTTTATAATTAAATGAATTAATAATATTTTTATAATAATTTAATAATATAATATAAATGCTTTATAAAACGATTTCTTAGAATTTAAATTTATATTACATATTCTTTATATTATATATTATTTACATTTATTCTTCTCAGTTCGCATAGCTCACTCAGTCTAAGCCTAAGCATATGCCAAGGCAGCTCTACAGACGCATATACCCAGTGGATCACAATAGGCAGCTGTGTGCAAAGAAATTGATGCTGGATAACTAGAGGACTATCAGACAGCGGACAGCGGAGAGTCTGTGACAACAGCAAACTGTTGAAAGGCATTCAACGGAAAAGGGACTTTAAGGAGCAGCAGCAAAAAGAGGACTGCATAAGAAGTAAAGTGTCGAAGCAATCAAAATCAAAATCGAAAACGAAATTAAATTGTTGTAAAATAAGCAAACTTAAAGCAAGTTAAAGGTGAAAGCACAACAGGCAGAGGGAAATACGTTTAACTAGAAGTGAGAAATATTATGACAGAGCCTTTTCAAAGACTAAACAAAAGCAAAGACAAATACAGCAACAAATTGCAATATAAATATAAATATATTATATCAAAATATATATATATATATATATATATATATGTGTGTGTGTTTAGTTCTAGGCATGAAGAGGCAATAAATCATCAAAGATGGCAATCTATTTATTGATAGCTGCAAATGACTGTGGCTTAGCAAGTGTGTGTGTGTGTGTGTGTGTGTGTGTGAATAAAGAGCGGCAGCTATATATCAAAGGGACATTAGCTTAAATTTGAATTGGCAATTCACACACACACACACACACACACATACAGCCAACTGTATATGAAGGCAAAACCTCAAGCACATGTCAAAATTAAATAATGTAACGCACGATTGCTGCTTCAGCCCACGTACTTGCCGCCTCTCCCTCCCTCTCTCTCTCTCTATATATATATATATATATATATATATATATTTATTTATATATGCATATATATTTATGTATAGATCCTTGTATTGTGCATTCCTCTGGCACTTGTCCTACACTCTCTGGCATTGGCTTTTATTTGAATTTGCTGCGTGCGCCTGTCACTTGTCTGTTACATTTGCCATGTAAACACAACCGCAGGCAATTTTGGCAATTTGCGTCAACAGGCACAACATGGAAACCAACAACAACAAAATGCAAAAAATCCCCATAAAATGAAATAAAAAATACAAATACATATATATATATATATATATATGTGAAAAAAAAAGTACTCAAATAAATATGCAGACAGTTACAACTGAGATATGTGCAAATACATACAGATAGATAGGTATGTATGTATGTACACAGCTTAGCAGCTGAGGTAAAGCTATCGAGGTGCCAACAGAGTGCTGCAAGTTGGCCAACTTAAGGGTCTTGTTTGGCTAGGCAACTGATTTGTTTGGGCAACAAGTGAAATAATAATAAACATAACAATGACCACAACAGCAAACAGCAAATGCAACTTGAGTGTATTTAAAGATACCCTAAGTGAGGTGCTATCAAAGCGTTATAAGTTACAGCTTTATTGTGCGACAAGGTAAGCTATACAAACAAACAAAAAAACAGCATAACGAGCAGCAGATACCCTAGCATAACAAAACATTATATCAACTTGAGTGTGCGCAGCTGCTATAGACTGTTATAAGTTGAAACGGATTTGTTCTTAAGCAATAGGCCACATACCATAGGCATTTCAAGAACAACTTAAACGAGCGTATAGACTTTGTTACTTTGTTAAAGCCCTAATTTAAGCCAGCCAATTATATGCTTTGCGGCACGGCAAACAAGTAATGGTCAAGGAGTTGAAGGCTTTGTGAATATAAATATAAATAACATAGAAATCAAGAAACTTATTTCAAAACAATATACAAACGAACGAACATTACATATCCTAGAAATGTGTTGATAAACCTACAGTTAACTTGGCTAATAACAGTTTGAGTCAGATGCCAATAATATAAATAATATAAATTGCAATAAAGTAAGCTTACTTCAAATACAGGGTATACAGTCAGTTGATGTAAACAAAATATGCCGAAGCGACACAAAGTAATAAGACCTATTTGCGTGATGCTTTGCAGGGTATTAAAACCGTTTTGTGCAATTCGAGGAAAAATATTACAAAATGCTTTGCAAACGGAACAAATGTAAAATAAATAATAAAAAGAAATAAATGAAAGAAAAAGAAAAAAGAAAAAAAATAATACAAAATCGAAAAATGCTACAGCAACAAGAATTTGCCAAATTCAACAATGTCGTGCACACACACACACAGAGAGAGAGAGACAGAGAGAGAGAGAGGTAGAGCAACACCCACATAATACAAAAGAGACACACGTGTAATTTTATATTATGTATATATATATATATATTTATATAAATATTTGTGCAAGGTAAGCAGCATTTTTATATTCGAATTTTGTATTCGTATAGGTATTCGCTGAAGTATTCGTAGTCATCTACCTATGTGGAAAAGCAAAGCCAAGAACATGAAGAGAGAGAAAAAAAAAACATTTAAATTGTTGGCGTAAGCATCTGCATGCACCACTAAAATAAATCAAGAAATAACATTTACACGTTCGTTTTATGTTGTATTTGCTACGTAACAATAAAAGCAGACAAGCTGTCCCCCTATTCCCCTACTCCCTGACACTCTTACTCCACGCTACAACAACGAACCACTGACACGCCCTCGTCTAGGCCAATATTGTAGGAAAAGAGCGCAACGGTAACTAGGGGACAAAAAGGACAAACAGACAGACAGACAGGCAAAGGAAAAGCTTAAGCTGCTGCTGCTGCTGCTGAAGCTGAAGCTAAGGCAAAAGCCAATGCCGAAAGTAGAAAGCCAACCAAAAACCAAGACAATGCCACAAAGGAATTATTTACTACGTGATACTACAACACTAAACTCATTCGCCGGTATAAATGTGCTTGGGGAGCAAACACAACACCCCACCCACACCACACTTCCTGGAGGGAGTCCCGCACTGGCTCTCGAGTGCAGAAGGGAGTGCTATTAATACATAAAGAAAGCATTTCTCACCCATAAGCACAAAAAGGCCATCGCCATTGCCGAGTACGAGCATCAGCAGCAAAGGCATCCGGCGCATTAACCAAACGACCGCGGCAGCAAAACGAATCAACGCCTGAGATACCCTGTAATCCAGCTGAAGGCAGTCGAGTTGATGCACAGCACAATTGAAATGCGAATGCTAAAATGTTTAAATATAAATAATAAAAATATAAAAAATAAAAATAATAATATTATTTAAATATAAGTAAATTTAATTGCATTTAAAAAATTTCTCAACTTTCTTTAATATTACTTATTAAAAATATAAATATCTATTTATTTAATTATTTATTTGAAAATGATGTAACAAAATTTAATCTTAATTTAAATATGAATTCAGCTACAAACTCTTTTATGTAATTCAGAAATGATTTAATTTAAACTCAATAAAGCATAAACAAATTATATTGTTTAACTGAGTTTAATTCTTTAATTTATTTGGATTATAATATATATTATAATGTATATAATATATATATGGTCTCAATTAAATTATAAACATAAATATCTGCTTAATAATGCATTAGAAAAGCTTTATATATATTTATATTTAATTTTTATATCTCTAAATAATCTGTTCGAATATTTAAATTATTAAATAAATCAAAAATAATTTAAATATTATATTATATTTAATTAAATTATTAAATAAATCAAAAATAATTTAAATATTCGAACAGTTTATTTAGAGATATAAAAATTAAATATAAATATATAAAAATAATCTATAAATTAATATAAATGATACATTTAAAAAATATAATTAATCTTACAAAATAAAAAATATTTTTTAATTATTTAAAAACATTTACATAGTTTTGTTAATATGCTTGCAAATTACTTATTGTTATCGCACAGTATTTCTATATTGCTTATAGTTTGTTAGCTAAGGAATACCATTACTATTGACTGCAGTTAACCTGGCAACACCACTAATATATTTATTAAATTCAGCTACTCAACAGTTGTCTAACTTTGCAATTAATAAATTAATTTATAAAGATAACTTTTAATCTTAAACCAAATATAGGGTATTTTGTGAGTCGTGCAACATGGTCTCTGTTTACTTGTTTTGTTGTATTTTGCTGATGCTACTTGCTGCGCTGTGGCTTGGCTGTCCAAGTGAAAAAAGCGCAATAATAAAATTGGGAAATTGGCTTTAAGATGGGGGGGGGATGTGCCACAGACTCCAACTGCTTGCCACATTTAGACGCAACCTAATCAGTTGCGCACCAGCTAAGTAACTTTATTAGACTATTATTTTAAATTGCCATGGCCATTGTTGCATGTCCGTCGTTCGTTGACTGCTGTCTGTTGTCCGTTGTCTGTTGTCGGTTGTCCATTGTCGGTTGTAAGCTGAGCTCCATTGTGACTGGCTATTTGGCATTCTATAAGAGTCTAAGGAAATATAAGAAAGTTGCATCTAACTGTAATCGAAAGGTTGCAAACGATTGTTGAGGGTCATCGGTGTGTACTTAAAAATGATTGTTCGTCAGCGATGGTTTTATGGGCAGTTAAACGGATTTTGATAAGAAACATTGGGAAAATTATCGATAGCAGATTAGTAAGAGAAAAGAGCGAGAGAGAGAGAGAGAGATTAGTAGGAGAAGAAAGGGGAATGAGCATTCATTTAGAATTAAAGACATATATTAAAATATCAATAATAATAATATAACATTGAAAAATTTAAAATTTAATTGTAAAAATAAATTTAAAAATAATAAATAAATAAAATACAATATACAATAATTAGTGTATAATAAATATAAAATAATACAAGTTTTAATTTATAGTTTAAAAATAATAAATATTTAACATTATTTAAATATATAACAAATTAGCCAACAAAATATATATAAATTAAAAACAATAATATTTATAACGATAAAATGTTATATAATAAATAATGATAAATAATCATTAATAAATAATGGATCATAACTATTAAATAATGAAAAAGGAATAATAAATGATAATATATAATTAATAAATATAATGAATAACAAATAATAAATAATATTGTATATAATATAATGAATTACTATAAATAAATTAAAAATAATCATAAATAAATAATAAATAATAGATAATAAATATTAAATGACAATAATTATAATAAATAAAGGAATATTAAATGATAATTAATAAATAATAGATATTGAATGACGAATTATGAATGTGTCTGATAAAGAATATTAATAAATAATAAATGATATTAAATAATAAATGATAAATAATAATTTATAAATATGAAAGAATAACAAATAATAAATAATACATAATAAATAATTATAATGAATAACAAATAATAAATATTAATAATCATTAATAAATAATAACTCATAGATAATATATATTAAATAATGAATAATAAATGATACATAATAATTTATAAATAATAGGAAATCAATTAAAAATAATATATTATAAATGTATATGAAAAAGTAATATATAGAAATTAATAAAAAATACTTGTAATAAATAAATAAAATATTAATAAAGATTAAATATTACTCAAGAAATTAATGATAAATAATAATTAATAAATATTAAATTAAATACTATAATAAATAACTAATAATAAATTAATGTGTATAACAAATGATCAATAATACTTAATAACTAATAGATAACGAATAACGAATCATAAATTATAAATGTGTATAATCAGGAGTATATAAAAATTAATAACAAATGATAAATATTAAAAAATGAATAACGAATAATAAACAACAAATGATAAATAATAAATAATAGATAATAAATAACAAATAATAAATATTAAATAATATATAACTTAATAAATAATGATTAACTAATATTAAATCATAAATATACCTCGCAAATACATTTATATATATTATATATTATTATATATACAAAATACATATACAAAATAATAATAAATAACAAACATCAAATAGTAATAAAAATAAATTGAAATCAAATTGAAACACTCGACCCTTTCATCTTAGGTAACTTCCTTATTGCGTTGTCAACTTTTCAATCAACAGAAACTGGAATTAATCGATTGAAGTGACTTCATTAGAAAGTTCTGTAGTCCTTGTATGCCCAAATCTAGGCCAAAAATATAAATAGAAATAGTTATCGCAAAGGGAGAATACTTAGGCTGAGCCAACATTGAATCAAGCCTGTTGACATCCACTTTACATACACACACCCACACACACACACAGACGCCCACAAAGTGATAGGAGGAGACATCTAACGGAATCCTGTCAACCTGTCCTGCTTCAAACAGCCTTCATTTGACAATAGCAGAAGGTCCAACCAAACCAACCAATCCAAATCAATCGACAGACACTTGTCAGTTCTAATTGCCTCTAAAACCAGCAAATTGTAAAGCGTTAAGCTGCACTTCCTCTCAATGAGTGAATCACAAACCCTACAACCCCCAACCACCCTAACCAGCCTAACCACCGCATCCTACACATTCCCTTGTCACAACGTCGCATTCAATGTTCCAAACTCAATCAAATCGTTCACGTTGCGAAAAGTTCAAACAATGAACTGGGTAGCTGGGCTATACAGTTGCCTCGCTGAGCTAAATAGACAATTTTGCACACAAATCCATTTAATCTAGAGATAAATAACATTGGGGGGGCTTACAATAGCGTCACCCTTGCCATCCTATACCTAATTCCATCAATGCCAATAGACAAAATACCCAAACGCTTGGGGCACTTAACGCACCCGAAAATTCTTACGCAGCACTAGCCTATAAAAAACCCTAATGAATCCTTAGGACTTCAGACTTCCGACTTCTTCTTAGTTTGGCACATAGACATACATACAACGCATCCTGTGGCGCTCCACAATTGCGGGAGCCACTGCCTGAGCTGGGACTAGTGGTTAGTGGAAGTTTAGGGGGGGTGGGGTGTAGGATCAGAAAATGCGGCATCATCTTCAGGTTCGTTCATATCCACCTCCCCTCCTCAATCTTTTTAGCTTCAGTTTCGTCGTATCGATTTGGCAGCGGGGCAATAAAATACACTGTGATTAGGTTAAAACTGTTGACTTTCAAACAGAGCTTCCTGTTTGCCCCGTCCGATGTTTTGCCTTTCTCACTGGCAAGGAAAATCAGAATGTCCTGACTGATGCGAGTCTAGAGTCGGACACGTGTCCTCTCTACCGCTCACTGCCTCACTGCCTATCTCTCGCTCTCCCTCTCCCTCTCTCTCTCTCGCTCTCTCTCTCTCTCTCTCTGTCTCTCTCTGTTCGTGACACGAAAGTTTAACATGCTTGACTTTCCAACAGAGATTTGGGTTTTGCTTTTGCCTTGGCAAATATGCGGGTCCACAAACATTTGAGCTGATTTCCGACTTCTGACAAGCGTTTGTGTGTGCATTTTTGTGTCACACTAAATATGCTAATTACTGGCAATATTAATATATATTTTAATGTAAAAAGACATAGCATTAAAGACAAGCTAATTGTATTATAATTAAATAATTAATTTGATTATAGAAAGCAAACAGTTGTTACACAAAAGCGTGTCCTGTCGTGTCGTGCCTGTCGTTGCCTTGTCCCATCTCTATTAGCCAGACACCCCCTACCCACACCCACACCCACACCCACACTCATACCCCAATTCAGTCCACAGCCATTCATTCCGGCATTGGGTTTTGGGCGGGTTATTGAATGACTGTGCAAATCGAAAGAGATAAAAATTGAAGCCAGCACCATGGGCAATGTGATTTTGGTTATTTTACTGTTTCTGCTTTCGATTCTGTGGTGACTCTTGTGTGACGCTCATTTATTTAATGGTTTTAACTTCCAATTTCCCAATTGTCAGACGTGCCGCCTGTCAGCCATTAACGCCAAAGCGCAGTAGAACAAAAGTGAGACAGAGACAACAAATCTCACAACGTTTAACATACAGACGAAACATTTGATACACTCGTTTAATCATACGCTTTAATTAACAGTTTTTAACTTGTATTATACATAGTACATATGTTGTTCAGTGTATTAAAGTGTGGTTAGGTTACAACTGAGATAACGATCTGGCAACCCCATTACATTTAATTTCATTTCATGCACCTTGCATTACATGTTGCATAAGCAATTTTAATGTGCGCCACGTTGGCAAGTGTATTATGTGCTGATGCAGCATTTCATTGCTGATAAAATGCTCTAACAGCTAATGAGTTTCAAATAAAATGAAAATGAACGCATGTATGTGAGCGACCCTAACCTCAAAGGTGCACAGCAGGTGGGGCGAATGAATGTGCACATATGTATGTATGTACATATATGTACATATATGTGTATTATGTGACTTTGGCTTTTGGTTATGCCTGTTACTGATACGTAAATCTGCAAAAATTCTAACAAAACAAATGGACACATGCCATAGTAAAGTTTACAAATGCAAATCAGATGCTAAACAAACTCTGAAGCCAGCAACAAATATGTCATAACAGGACATAAATATGCACTCAGCAACTGTGCGAGTCAAATAGAGACAGCCAGCTAGCGAGAGAGAGAGAAAGAGAGAGAAAGAGAGAGAGAGAGCGCAGCACATTTATGAGCTCTATAGCCTGGGTTGTCTGTTGTTGACTTTTTCAAAAGAATTGAAAGCACACTTCCACACACACACACACACACACATACATGCACACACAGTCAAACACTAACATAACAGCGCATAAACGTACACATGTATCTACAAGCTGTAGCTCAAACACAGGAAATGTAATTTGCATAAGAATAACACACACACACACACACACACATACACATACATATATGCATGCACACACACACCAACACAGCCAAAGGCACACACATAATGCATAGATAGACACACCAACACGCCCAGACAGACTATATATGTATATATATGGCATATGGCACACATATTGAAGTATGGCAAAAGGACCAAGCAACAAGAGCATCCTGTGACTGTGGGGCCTTACTGAAGTGTCCTCTAACGAGATTTGCATCTCATCATAATAATGTAAATGACGTACAGGAGACAAGACGAGACGGCAGCAGAGACGCAACAGCAGTTCGGCAGAGAGAGAGGGAGAGGGAGAGAGTAACATTTTGGCGAGTGGTCGTTACATGGATATAACATAACTAGCAAAGGGTTTATTTAAGTGTCTGTGTGTGTGTGCAGTGGGGGGGGGAGGTAGCTGTTTGGAGAGGGGTCGTAACATTTTGGATTACATGCATCAAATGTGTTGTACGTTATAAAATTTCCTCTTACAATTAGCCTAAATGCAACAATTTTGTGGTTAACCAAAACGGCTTAAACATCATTAAGTTGCTTGCGTTTTAGCCAAGCTGTTGTAACAAACTTGTTAACACAGATTAGCAACGTGTTAAGTTGGCTGCATTAGCTGCCTGCAATAGCAGGCAATCGATTGTGCGCTACATTTTATCGATTACAAAACTAATTAATCGTGATAACATTAGATTGCTTCTTTTGATTTATTTAGTTAAAATTCTTATAAATTCTTATTTTTATACCCTGTACAGGGATATATTAGTTTTGTGCAAAAAGTAACAGGCAGAAGGAGGCGTGGCAGATCATATATATTCTTGATGTGTGTCTGTCTGTTCATCTGTCTGTCCGTCTGTTTGAACGCGTCGATCTCAGCAACTATAAGAGCTAGAGGCATTAAGGTTCCTGTATACCATACGCAGATTAAGTTTATTTTAAATTTTATATATATATATTTATACCTTCCCTCCTTCCCTCCTGGCCACATTTATCAATCATTGACACTTCTAACTGAACAAATGGGTAAAGTATATTATATAGAAAGCATACTAAAAGTTTTATCAAGATCGGTTTATAAATAAAAAAGAAAATCAGAAAAGAAATCAAATTTTTCGGGCGGCACATGTGTGCAAGCGAGACAGCAAACGATTGCGAGACGTGCAGACGTGCAGACGTAACGGAAATAACATAGCACTCAGCTTTTGATCGAGTGTGTATACATATGCAAAAGCTAAGCTCTATAAGCATGCAAAGAATTCATATGCTAAATAAGAGTATCAAAAGAGTATTCTTTAAACACATGTTATGTACTTGCTTATTCTTTTATTCTTATTTAGTTTTTTCATAAACTTCTAATGCTCATAGCTTTGTCCAAAATTAATCGATTTCAATACGCATCTGATCATGATCTGGCTTTATTTAGTAATTTATAATATGTTCTACAACTTTAGACAAACTTCATAGTTAGCTCTTTAAACTCTTTGCAAATACTTTAAACTCTCGTAACTTTGTCAAAACTTGGCCAATTTCAATGTCTAATGTCTCTCTCTCTCTGTTCTTTATTTAACTACTAAAGTATGTCAGCAGCTAAGTCTTATTAATTCGTGTAGTTAAAATATTTAAATAGTAGTAGTATAGTATAGTATAGCAATGCACAGTCTTTCCGTCGTATTCCCAGCAAAAAAATTGTTATACTTTTGTAAACTGAATAGCTTAATGGAAATACAGCTTACAATAAATATATCAGTTTTTGTGTGGTATTTCAAATTGTTGTACTAACATTTCCCAAGATATTTGCCATTTGATCGCGTGCCAAATCAAGTTGCTTGCAAATAAATTAAGCTATTAACTTAACAACACCTTCGTGCATTAATTCTGGCGGGCTATCAACACTTTAAGCTTGAAATCTGGCATTTGTATATTGTTTTTTTTTTTTTTTTTTTTTTGGGTAATTCTCACAGAGCTAAGCATCAGTAGTATTGATGGCACTTTGCCAGTAGTTTTCATCACATAACCACGGCAAACAATGGGTTCTCACACTCTAATAGCTGTTAACTCCATCGCATCAGTTTGCCGGAGGCCAACAACAGTAGAGCAAATTTATTTTGCAACACTTTCGCTGGCAAAGTTTAGTGCGGCAAGGAGCTTATGGCGATAGCACTTCAACCATGGTATCCACGTCCAATATTCTCAACCATGCAAGCAAAAGTTTGCTGAAAACTTCTCATCGCTACGAGTCGTAACAAATTCAATTTGTCAGGCTTGCCACGCTCGCTCACTCACTCTCTCACTCTCTCTCTCGCTCTCTCCCTCACTCTCTCTCTCTCTCTATGTGCGGCTAATCCATTTACAATTTTAAAGTAAACAAACGACAAACAAACAAAATGTAACTATATTCAAGAGCATCTCTCAGTTTATGCTTCAATGAAAATGCAACACGAACTTTTCCCCTGTTTCCAATTCCAACTCTCGGCTACTCTGACCCGGTCCAGCTGTTCCTCTTACACCTAGTTTATGCTATGCATTCTGCCAACAATTGCAACTGGCAAAATGTGAAAGAGAGACCAAAAAACTTATATGACACCAGAGATATGACAAAAAGAAAGAATTTCTTTTCTATATATATTTATACATATTTTTTTTTTCATTCTTTCTTTGGTTCACCTTTCTAAGCCATAAGCTGGCAGAGTCTGTGACGCGGCAAAAACAAGCTGTTGCTGCTGCCATTGCAAGTTGGCCGCAGGATGTTGGCCAGGAAATGTCCAAAAGGTAAGCAAGTGTCAACATTTGGACCACGTCAAGTGGAAGTCAACTTTTATATCTGCTCTTAAAACAGAACAGTCAACAGAGCAGCAGCCAAGCAGTCAGTGACGGTAACGCGCCTTAATTATATGTCAAGTCATAGTGAAGGGGCGTGGCCAGACAGCTAAGTAGATGCCATGAGTTGCATCCGCACAGCAACGAGGGCAACTCAATAAGTAATCCAGTTCACATTGGAAAATCTCATCTTTTAATTTGATCATTTTACATTTCATTTAATTCGTGGCAAAATGAGCTTCAACACATTAATTAATATCGCTTCCAGATGGCAAAACTTAGCAAAATCCTTTTACGTCCAACAATTGCTTTATTTTTAGGCATTTGGCAAAATGCGCGTGGGGTGGGGGGCGGTCGAAAATGCAACAATTAATTAGCAAAGTGCTAAAGTTTTGACAGTTTTATGACAACAATTTTACTACCAGCAATGCACATTACTTAATGAGCGACCCTCGCAGCACTCGAGCAAAATGAAATGGGCAATGAAAAGCAAAGAAAAGAGAAAGAAAAGCAAAGGCAAAAAACGCGTATACGCCGCGTATAACAGCGACAGAGCTAAGAGCAGAACTTTGGTAGCGCGCAGTTAACCTGAAAATTAAATTCGAAAATGCGCTGCAAAAGCAAAAATAATTCCTTTGCATTCAAACAGTCTATGTGTGTGTGTGTGTGCATGAGTGTGTGTGTGTGTGTGTGTGTAGATATGCTTTGGAGCTGTGTAGCGCCGCCGTCGGCATCATTTCTTGTACAACAATTTGTGAGTTTGCTGCGCGAAACACTCACGTAATGAGCATAAACTACAGGCACAAAAACGAAGGCAACTTTCACACACACACATAATGACACACAGTCTAATACACACACATAGATGAAGAGAGAATTGACGCTGCCGTGCACATAATTGGTGCAAAAGTTTGAAATTATCACGGAAACACGCCGAAACACGTACGTACATCAGCGTCAACGGACGCGAGTTGGCATAATGCGAGCAGGAGGCGTTGTCCTGTTTGCCCGCCCCAGTGCTTTGCACGTTCCAGACCCAGACCCAGAACCGGACCCGGACCCGGACACGAGTCTAAAACCGGACGATCAACGGCTAGCAACTCTGGTTCGCCTTTAGGCCAACAATTTATTAGAGCGTAGGCAGTACCTAATCCAGACCCTAATTACTCATGGACTTGTAGTTGGACCCGTGTAACAATTAGCAACACCGGGTTTAGTCCACAAAAAAAAAAAAAAAAAAAGGAAACTTAAGCCCGCAGCGGTCGCACACTTTGGCCAAGGGGGCAAAAGTAACAGAGACATAAACAGAGAGAGAGAGAGAGAACGAGCGAGCGCAATGGTCAACAGTCTGAATCCGGCCCCCCAACTCCCTACTCCTACTCGTGCCTCGGCTGTTATCTTCACACACAGCAGGTTTCACTTTGAGCTCAAAGTTAAGAGACTTCCGCACAAACTGTTCAAACAATTAGCTAATGCACTGGGAAATTAAGCAGCTCAAAAAGCGACAAGTCTCTCATGCAAATCAATTGTATGAAGTTGGCTGCACTCAAGGAAATAATCGATAATGCTCGGCTCGATAATTGATTTGCATTGACAGGGCTGCCAATTAGCAATGTCATTTGTGACGTCATCGTTATTAAATTTAATTCAATTCTAACAATTCAATTAAATTCAATGGAGCATATAAAATTGCAATTTATCATGAACAAGGCAAGTTTTGCGGCCGGGATGCCTAACTACTACTGTTAGCAGCGAGACTACACTTCTACTACATAGCATAAAGCATAACCCTGAGCAACACACCTATTAAAATGTGCGGCCATTAAAAAGTTTTTCTATGGCTTGGGCACTTGAAAAGGGAATTTCTGTTTTTGCAATCTGGCACCTGCAACTGCAACTGCAACTGAAAATACGTTTGCATATGAATTTTTCAAAATGTTTTTTGCGTTGACCTCGTTTACGGGTCAGAGCAGCTATGAAAAGTTTGCCGTACAAACTAAATTGCCGTTGCAATAGACGGGGTGGGGGGACTGGTAGCAGCTGGTGCAGGCCAGTAGGGCAAAGTGGATAGCGCGTGTGTGTGTGGGGGGATGGGGGTAGATTGGAAGCCAGGGAGAAACTATGAGCAGCTTGCAACAGGACATGGCGTTGGTTATATAGCATATTGAAATGCGATTACAGAAGCCCTGGCGGGAGCTCCATGTTCATTAAACATGCATAAACACACACACGCACACACACACACACACACAATCACACACACAGATGCACGCCCGCATAGCTGTTACAGCAACAGCAGCTGTCCCCAGGCACATGTAAACAATTTAAATTTGTAAGCGATGTGCTAATTTTAAATCAATTACACGACGTGACGGCACTTTAATGTTGAGCCCAATCCCACAAGCCCTAAGCCCACATTCCCACATTTCCCACAACCCCAAGAGGAAGAGCAAGAGCAACAGCAACAACAACACCAACAACAGCGCCCAATGCGATGCGACATTGACAGCTGCCAGTGCTGCCCATGAACAATGCCAACTAATATCGAAATCTGTGTACAACGCAGCAAGCAGCCATGTTGGCAACATTTGGTGTGAAAACTTTCCGTATTTTACTTTAAAAGTTGAAACCCAAGCGTCCTTCTATTCATTTCGACACAAACGAAACGAAACGAAAAATAAAAAAAATAACATACAACAAGTCTCGGAAAAACTTTGTCAGTGGGTGCTTTTGTTAGTGGTACATTTGGTGACACACAAATTGCAGGCGGCTGGCAGTGTTAGGTGTGGGTGGCAGAGGAATCAGCAGCTTCTCAACTCAATTTCAGTTTGAAGCCTGAACCTTCTGCTCCATTCTCATATCATGCTCCCATACTCAACAGCTAGCAGAAAGAGAAAGCAACAGTTTTTCATGCTATGTACATTTTTTTTTTTTTGTTATTTGTCTTAAATAAATACGTTTGTGTGCAGCAGTATAAGTGCGTGTGTGCGTGTGAGTGTGTGCGTTTGTTACTTTATGGAACAAAGTTGCGCCGCCAAGTAGAATAAATATATGTGCATATGTACTTACTAACATTATACACACACACACACCTATAGCTGCTTATATGTATGTTTGTATGTACATAACTTAGTGAACTTGAAACTTGCGATGTCGTCGTACGTAAGTACATACATACTACATATGCAAGCAGGTAGCCAAAATATATATCGAATGTAAAAGAGCTGGACGAAACGTACGGCTAACCACCACTCCCCCCTAACACGAGACGAAGAGAGTGAGCCAGGAATTTTATGCTAAGTAATTTATATTTGAAGCTGTGTGTAGCTTTACCGTTGCAGACATAAAAAGCAAAGCTTATGTGCATGTGTATGAGTGTGAGAGTCTGTTTGAGATGAGAACAGACATACACCGACACATAGACACACACACACACACGTATACACCCACATGCTTATTAAAGATTTAAAGTTCTTGCAAGCAGGAAATTGAAATGCACTTACCGGTGGCTACAGTAGCAGCAACACCGGCAAGCAATATAAGAATAATAAAGAGGGTGCTATCTTAAACTTTAAAATATATTTGTATATAGACACCCACCCAATCCACACATACGCACACGTGCACGCGAAGCATATTATTTCAGTAGAAAATGCCTAAGGTGGAGTTTCTTTTTGCAGCTGCTACAAATTGAAAGATAATAATCAGCTTGGAAACAAAAGATGGCGGCATCTCAAGCAAAGGGAAAAGAACCATTATAGTAGTTTCCGACGTACATATATTTTTCCATGGCCAGGTAATACTGATGTGCTCATTGCACACATACCTTTTTCAGTTTTTCTGGTTCACTTTAAAAAGGTGTTAGACCCTTAAAAGGAATATATTCTCGGTGGCGACTTGTTTAAAAAAACGTTGAAGAAAAAATAAATAATAGATAAAAACAGCAGTTTAAAAAGCGCGCTCGTTTTTTATGATACTAAATTAATACCAAAAATAATACCAGCATAATTCTTAACGGAGTGCTGAAACCATGGTTGCCACTTTATTAAAAAGTATAAATTAAAAAAAAGTACCATTTATAAATAAATAAAGGATCTTTTCTTATATCTTAAGCATAATTCAGTATTAAAATGTTATTATGACATATTTGGGAAACCGTTAAAAACTAATCGTCATATCTATACATTGCCTTTACCCTAAAATGAAACATAACAACAAAAAAGTACCATTTTAAAGTACCAACGTTCATAAAAAAGTACCTGTTTTGGTACTAAAGTAGCGAGATTGCAGTAAGGCAAAAAATGCATGAACAATTTATATTATATATTTGTATTTTATTCTATATATTCAGTAGTTAAATTTCAAGTTATTCAGCGTCCCGCTGTTGTTAATTTGCTTGGCATTGGGCTAGTGGCGCGTTTAAGAACTATTTTAAAGTTCTCACTGACACTATGATCCTCCTTGAACAACACCACTAAATTGAGCTCAAACTCTGTAAAATATGCAAAATGAATTAAAAAATCTTCTAGCAGATAAAGATATAACTAACCAATCTTAAAGTTCTTGGTCAATAGGGTTGGGCATGTAAATAGGCGTGGCAGCACCATATAAATGGGTATTTCGAGCTTGGGCATCACATTTCCGTCGGCAATTTGTATGGTTTGTACTTCAGTCGCATCCTTGGAGTAGCCTTCGTCGCAGCCACAGGTTTCCACGCGAACTAACTGCATTTCAATGGATTTTATTGGCGCCTCGGTGTGTTGCACGGTCAAGCTGCCAGTAATTGGCATCGTTACACAGGATTCGATGCGATCCAATCGACCAGTTATAAGGAATCGTGGCATTGTTACACGATCCTTTGCATTGCTCACGCTTAGGCTGAATGGGACAGCACGAGAAGACTCATCCCCAAGTGGCAAGGGTTTATATTGTAAGCAAAATTGCTGCACTTTCTGCAGCGATTTACCCAGAAAATTGCGTTTCACATTCACATCACATTTAAGCTGATAGTTAATGCTGATGAAGACACCGTGATACGTTTCATAAAGTTTGCGGGGCTCCTTTTTGCACACTAGCGGCAATTCAAAATGAAATTCAGAGTTGCCAACTCCTAGTTTTCCCGGCGCCGACAGTTCCAGGCTGTTCTGTAGCAGAGTAATGGGTTTTACGGAGTTGTAAAAGGCATCGAACAGACCGACAGTTTTACTGCTCAGCTGCAAATTGACGACGCCATCGAGTGTTAGAAGTATTCCATCGTGTTTAGTTTCAGTTGAGCACTGAAACTGCACGCATCCTATCAGCATGTCCTACGGAGACGCTTTAATTAATTAATGCCAACATTATTTTCAATTCTTTACTTGCTTACATTCTCATAATACACTTTGTTTTCTCGCTTTAACTTTATTTCAAAGTTAAACGAATTTCCACTCATCTTGCAAAATTGCCGACATAAAACACAGCATTAACTATATTTTGTGAATGGGTTTGTTTACTTTCATAGTGATAAAAAGATAACAAAATGCAATAAAAAGAGAATGTGTAAAATATATCGATATATAAATATTACTTCCGTATCGGTACTTCTAAAATCGTATTTAATACATCGTTCTCCCACCACTAATTCGATTTTAACTTGCGCGCGTATTACAAATTTGAAATTGTTTCCAATTAATCATTATTCAAGCCATCGTATATCTTTAGAAAATCATCCATTTTACCACCAATTACTGTTAACATAATTTACATTTCAAATAAGATAAATAATTATTGATCGGTAAAAATCTATCGATAGTAGATGAAAACTATATCGGCGTTGCCACACTTTCAACAATTATTATTATTGTTACGCGAGCGCAAGGTGCAAGAAAAGATTTTGTTTTTAGAAAATTGTCAAAGAAATTGGCTAAAATGTTAGCACTTCGTAACGCACAAAGGCTTAATATACGGTAAGTTCCCCGCCAAATAACATAATTTGTTTTTATATTCAACTTGTGTTTGACTATTTACAGTGCATTGCTGCCGGCTGTCTGTAAAAACGTGGGACTTGTTAGCTACTCCAGCTCCTCCCAGTCCAAGGATGATGATGGTTCTTCCTCCTCCGATGATGAGAAGAAGACTAAGAAGCAGAGAAAACCTACAGAACAAACTGAAGAAACAGCTGCGCAGCGTTTGAATCGTTTGCTGGGCAGCATGGAAATGCAATCCAACAATGAACTAAGGACCACGGACTTTCCACGTCCTGGCGATGCCAATCGAAGACGTAGAGAGGCGCTCAAGCAGGACACCTCTACCAATGATGTTATCGCAGCAGCTAAAAATATTGCCAGCATGCTGGGCACTGGCGAAAATGAAAAGAAGCAAGCCGAATCCGAGTTGCTTGCCAAGCTGCTGGGACACAACGTGGAGGCCGCAGAAGATGCGCCACAAGGCGATGCAAATGCAACAGCAGTTGCTGGTACAGATAAAGAGTTGAATTTGAGGTAACGCTGCACAGATTTATTTCTCTCATTATATGTACATATTAATTTGCATTTCAGTGAATTAATTGTGGGCATGAAGATCGATCGTCGCCAGCAGCCACAGCAGCAGGAGCAAACTCGTGGCGAGTATGTGCGACGCACGATGGCATCTCGCCCCAAATCAAGATCCGATGATCGCAAGCCGCAACGTCCGCAGCGGCACACTAAACGCGAGCCGGAAGCCTTCACTGGCAGCGTCAATTTGTATGGAAGTGAACCTTTGGGTATTTTTACCAAAGGTTCCCCAACCCTGCTGGATTCGCCGGACATGCTATCCACCTGGTCGTCGCTGAATGAACGAGAATTGAAGCTTCAAGCAGCGCATCCGCCGGCCAATCATTTTGAGCAAATGATGCAATGGACATCGCAGGGAAAACTCTGGCGTTTTCCCATTGACAACGAGCAAGATTTGCAAGAGGAAGCCAACGTCGATTTCTCGGAGCACATCTTTCTCGAACAGCATTTGGAGGGTTGGTGTCCCAACAAGGGACCCATACGTCATTTCATGGAGCTAGTGTGCGTCGGCCTCTCCAAGAATCCCTATGTTACGGCTCAAGAGAAGAAGGATCACATATTGTGGTTCCGCGATTACTTTGAGGCCAAAAAGGATATACTCAAGGATCTAATGAGCAAGGAGGGCATCGATAAAATGAAGAGTGTTACTGCTTAATTTGGGATGTTGTGAAATATTTGTTAAAAATATATTATTTTTTTGCTTTATAAGACGATATATGCGCGTACATATATGTTTGTGTGTGTGTGTGTGAGTATATGTAAGTGTATACATATTTATCGGTATGTGTATACATAATCTCTATATTCGCTAAATAATACTTAATTTAAGGCCGATTCGCATGCAAGTGTGCTTCGAGACTGTGCGCGGAATGTGTGCCAAGAATGGACATGGATATGTTGTGCTTCAGAATAACAATATACGCTTCTCCACCGTCTTGCGGCATATGGGGCATCCCTCGATTTGATCACCGCACATCTGGCAAGTGCCATGTCCACACAGAAATACCATATTCTTGATACGATCGAAGCAAACGGGGCACATAGTCTACAAGAGAGAAAATTATGATTTAGTTATATATTATTATATAAATTATTAATAATATTTCAATTGAAAGTACAGAAATTCAAATTATCTGCTGTACAGTGTATGTTAAGAGCGGCAGAGCCAAGCTTGTTAAGTTATGATCTCTCTGTTAAACTAAACATGACATGATGGCCTTGTTTATTTACAGCTGTAAAGTTAACCTTGCTCTTATGTTAAGTTACGTATGTTATATTACAGAGATGCATCTTAAGTAGCAGGGCTCTGTTAAACATAACATGATGGCTGGTTTGTTTATTTACAGCTGTAAAGGTAGCCTTGCTCTTATGTTAAGTTACGTATGTTATATTACAGAGATGCATCTTAGGTAACAGGGCTCTGTTAAACACTTCAACATACTGTTGTCTAACATAGCATACTCCAGACATACAACAGAATATAGATTAGAATCTTCTATAGAATTGCAACTCACCTGTTCCTTGATGTCCTGCAATTGTTGCTTCAGTTTCTGCACATCGTCCATTTGGAAATTGTTGACATTGGATGGTGCCAACATGCCAGTAACTGGCATATTGTTAGCATTGGCTGCAGCCGCAGCAGCCAATAAATTATTCTGGCTATTCAATTGATTGCAGCTATTGCTGCCACCTGCCACAGGAGTGACCACAGTGTTGTTCATGGCCACGCTATGTCCAGAGGTGTTGACACACGGCGGCTCAATGAACTTCTCCTCGGTTGTGACCAGGCAGGCGGTGCCTGCGATGGTTACCTTTTCAGCGGTGCCGTTGCCACCGCAGCAGAGGCTAAAGGATAACATCTCATCGATCTGGGTGCGACAGAGGACGCACTTCTTCATCAGTGCACTGCAATGCTCGCAGGCAACCATGTGGCCGCAGGGACGAAAGAAGACGGCGGCACGTCGGTCCGAGCAAACGAGGCATTCATCAATCTTCTCACGTGAAGCGACCGTCTCGCGGCAAATGAGGCACTTCTTGACACGCGGAGCACACGTCTCACAGCAGCTGACATGACCGCATGGCTTAAAGACCGTATCGCGCTTGGCATCCGAACAGACGAGGCACTCCTCCAGGCTGGCTGGCTTATTGTTGTTATTACCAATGGCAGCGCTTGTTGAATTCTTGCTGCTGCTGTTGCTGCTCTCGACGTGCAGGGACTGTGCCATGTCCGAGCTGATGCCATTCAGTCCAAAGGCGCTGCCCGAGGCTACAGTATTGAGTGGTATATTTGCCGTGGCCGATTGATGCATTCCAGCTGCAGATCCAGCGGCCGCTGCACTTTGAGCCCGAGCACGTGCATTCTGACTTGTGCCAGCCACATTTCCAGGCAACTCGGCGTCATCCGTTTTGCGCTCATTGTAACACTTCAGCAGAGTCTTGCAGAGATTCGGATCAGGGCAGAGATCCAGCGGCGTTTGTAGTTTACGATTCTTGAGTGTTAAATCAGCTCCGTTGGCCGCCAAGAAGCAGGCAATTGATGCGGATGCCTTTTTGTTATTGGCATTACGTAGTCCCATCAATAGCTTGCCAAATCCCTCAACATCTTGCAGTTGCTTCAGCTGCGACAGCGTATGATGACGCAGTGCCTCATGCAGCGGCGTATCACCATCCTTATCGGCTATATTCAAATCGGCGCCATCCTGCACCAACAACTTAACAATCTGGACATGCTGACGCTCCACGGCCAAATGCAGAGCAGTCTGGAGATTGACATTCTGTCGGTCCATGTTTGCCTTGCCCATGTGGACGAGCAACTCGGCAATTTCCACATGATTATTGAGGGCCGCCAAATGCAGTGCTGTGTAGCCATCATCCTTCTTCTCCTCGACAATCCAGGGACGATTCGTTTTGGTCAGAAGTATCTTCATGGCGCTAGGATTGCCTTTCAATGCCGCATGATGCAAAGCATTGAATCCATTGTTGTTGTTTAATGTGATGTCAGCGCCAAAGTCCAACAGCAGTGACAGCATCTCATCGTGCTCCTGGAGAACCAAACATATTTAATAATCATCAATATATATATATATATAATCCTTTATACGCACCTTTGATATGGCATCGTGCAGCGGCGTATCGCCCTCGGAATCCTGCAAACTGGGATGGCAGCCCAGCGTGAGCAGCGTCTTAACCACATTCAAGTGTCCCTTGTTGACGGCAATGTGCAGCGAGGTCTGGCGACGCTTGTTACGCGCATTCAGATCCGCACCAGCCTTGGCCAGTATCTCAATGACAGCCGCCTCATCCCCAAAGGCGGCATGATGGACAGCACGATCGCCGTCCTTGTCCTCGATTTCCACATCGACAGCATGACGCAACAGCACTTGAATGACCTCAATATGACCATTTTGGCTGGCCGCCTGCAGTGCCGTGTGACCCGCAAACACTCCATTCACATTCACCTCTGGCACGGCACCGCCGCTTGGACTGCCAGCGGCTGCGGCAGCCGCCGCACTGGATGTGGAAGGCTGTGCAGCGCCAGCCAAATACTCCTCACAGCGTGACTGCAAAAAGGAATTGAATTAATCGAGTTTAGGTCGAAGATTAGTGTTGAACTCACGGCAAATCCATTGGCAGCAGCCTTGACAAACTCCTCGGTGGCATCGCCAGAGACGTTCGGTTCGAAGAGTTTCTTTAGGATGGCAGACAAGCGTTCACCACTGGGAATCACTGGTGCACAATTGCCATCGGTTGTGGCTCCAGCGGCAGCTCCAGCAGCGCCGGTGGAGAGCACCTTGCAGACGGCCAGTGGATTGTATGTCCAGGAGGTGTTACCCACCTCCACCTTTAGGTCATTGTCATGGTACACCTGCTGTACGCGTCCTATTTTTCCCAGTGTCAGTTGCATGGCATCCGCCCATTCGCCATGTCCACGCTGCAACATCTTGATGCTCTCCACGTCCGAGCATATCTTGACGATGTCGCCCACTTGAAACTCGGGCGGTGCTGTGGTTGGGGACGATACCTTGGTCAGCACAGCGGGATTGAAGGTCCAGCGATTGCCAGAATTGTAGGCAACAACAATATCATGATCCTCATCGATGCCAACGACCATGCCCGCATTGCTAAGGCACTCGAACATGCCGTCTGTCCAGCCGCCATGTCCGTGCTGCAAAGATTGCACAATTTCCAAGTCCAGATCCACAGTGACCTTGTCGCCAATTTGAAAGCCATGCGGACCCTTGCCCGGCCCATTCTCGCCCAGCAGCGGCAAATGATCACGATATACATTGCTGCCCTTGGCATCGTTTACCACCTTCAGATCGGCCATACCCTCAAAGCCCACGCGATAAAGATTCTTTGAGCCATTATCCCAGATGACATAGGCCGCGGAGCGCGGTGAGGCGGATGACCAATCCTGAATTTCGTTAACTTTCCCGCGACGTCCAACGCCGCCGTCCTGATCCTCCCACTGCCAATCAACGCCACGCACAACACGTGCGCCCGGAAAGATGCCACGTGCCAATACCTTCTTGGACTTGCGACGCGGCTCAAGCATCGCCCGCTCACCGCCCGGCGTGCTAATCCTATAGAAACGATGCCGCAAATGATGCTTATCCCCGTGATAACAAATGGAGCACAAATCGTAATTGATGCACTCGGCACACTTCCAGCGTATGCCAAAGATCGGCTGTTGTCGGCAAGTATCGCACATGGTTCCCTCATGCTTCACGCCAGTTGGCGCGCTGTCCAAAATACGCAAATCATAGGCGCCGGCACAACGATAATTGGCAGCTGTTCCATTGTCCCAGACAACGACAACCTCCTCCGCTGACTCAAAGTTACGTACGGTGCCCACATGACCCTCGCCGCCATCCTGTAAAAATAAATATAAAAAAAATAAATACTTTATAACAAATTGAACTCACGCCACAAAACAATTCCAAAAAGAAGAGATTGAGAGAGGCAGAGAGAGAGAGGGACAGTGAAACCCACGCTAATCACAACGCGAAAATTATAATTGAAGCGCATTTGCTTTGTCACGCTCCGCGATGCTCCGTTGCCCGCAATCAACTAACTGTTAATGAAACTGTTAAGGGTGCAATCGATGCGTCGCACAATCTAGTCAGCGATCTCCAGAGATCGACCCCGAGGCACCTCGACCAGGTCAGTGTTAATGAAAACAAGCCGAGCAGCTGGGGCAAGCTATATTAGCTGCTTGAATACCCTACACTAACACAATATTCACATATGCAAAAAGAATGCCATTTTCGATATTCAAGTGTACCCACTGTGGATTTCTTCATATGAAAGGTGTACAATTTTCTTGGTACAAATGTACCAAATATATATTCCCTTGCATGTACATAACTGTAATTAGGGAAAACAATATAACAAATGGCAAAATAAAAATTTTGTTAAAAAGTTATATACAATTTACACACAAATTAATATAATTATATCAAATTTGCTTATAAATTTAATACAAATTAATTTAAATTCGATTTTGGCAGTTCTTAATGTAAGCGTACCTAAGCTAACGACAAACCGTTATACTCTTTGTCCCCCACCCCACACATTCATAGATAGTGAATTGCTTGTTATTAAATATTCAGGGACGCTTGTTCAATTAAATTGGTGCTAATTGATGGATACAGCTTCTTTTTATATATCTTTTATTTCGTATTGCGTTAACTTACCTGCTTGTTCCACTTCCAGTCTGGACCGCGTATTACACGCGCACCAACTCCTTCCATCGAAAACCGTCGAGCAACTGCTGCGGCTGAGCCAGCAGTAGTACCTCCTCCACCGTTGCCACTGCCCCCGCTACCAACACCAGCTGTCACAGTGCTACCTCCGCTAACTACCACACCCACCGAGGTGGCTGAAGATGCTCCACTGGCAGCGGCATTTGTTGAGTCTTTGGCCGCTGCTAACGTTGCGGCACAGGACATTATCAAGTGTCAGCCACACACTTTGTCTATTTAAACACAACTTAAAGACTTAACTACACTAATAATGATATTTTTTGCACTTTTTCAGTGGAGCAAAAAAAAATGTCTTGCAGACACTTTCAGTGTGAGTGCAGGCAGAGAGTTGCCAGCTAACAAGTATCGCAAGTGTCACTAAGTATAGACGAGCAGCTGCATTCCAATGCAGTCAATGCATAAAGCAGTGCATTTTTCGTGTTTATTACTTTGAAAAACCAATATTATTACTGCGTTTATTAGTGATATTGTTGTATACTTTAAATTAGAGTGCAGAAAATAAAAAAAGATGAAACAAAATCGTATGAAAAGTAAACTTGTAATTAAATCAGTGATGGCACTGTTGGCAGATAGTTGCCACCTGCAAATTTTACGTGTGACCGTCAAGCTGAAATATTTTCGATATAAAGCGACAAGTGTATTGCAACCCTATATCGATTATCCATTATACTATCGAATCTCATCTTTTGCCCAACACTATATTGCTGTAAACCGAGAATTTAATAATTTTTAAATATAATTCTGACCAACTTTTTGCTTAAAAATGAAAAGCTTTTTAATTTGGATATAAAATACTTGTAATTTATTTGAGAAATAAGCCTCAATGTAAGAATAAAAATCTACACTTCAAGTGTGAAATAACAAGATAATTGAAATTATTTATGCACAATTAATTTGGTATTATTAATAATTATTGGTATTCTCTTTGTTTTGCTTATGAATTGCAAAATGATGTGTATAATCGTCTCGAGTCTCATTTCCTACCGGTCAAATTCCGGTTCGTCATTATAATAATGTTCATTAGAACGCATGCCTTGACTGCACTCGAAGTACAGTATAAGCAATTTGGACGCATAATCAGCAGGCAGCTATAAATGAATTCCAATTTATAAAAATGCATGAGCTACTTGGAAAACTACTCACTTTTTCCATAATATCATGCCTTATGTCTGTAGCAGCCGCATATAACTCCAACGGCTGATGTGTGCGACGCTTGACTAAAATGTCGAGCATATCAACAATAAACGCATCTGTTATGCCCAGGCAGTAGCAAATGTTTAGATAACGCAGCTGATCATTGTTGCGAATTAGATTCAATAGCTCAGATTCACCAATATCACGAGCACATTGCACTGATAAGCACTCCAATTGAGTCAGATTTCCCAGATGACTGACACAGCGATCATTACGCGGCTTACACACAAGCCATTTCAGAGACTTGATAGCGCCAATATGTTGTGCTTGTTCTTCGTCGATCCATTGCTTTCGATGTAATATAAGATACTCCAAATGTGGTCCACATTTGTTGGTGGCTAACGTTTTAAACAAACGTGTTTTCTGATTATCTGGGCAATAAAGTTGTAGATATCTTAGATACTGAAAGAGAGTGAGGGCAGTGAGTTCAGCATCGCTATCTTGAAAGGCGAGCTTCTCCAACTGGTGGCAATTGGTGGCCAGTTGTTTCAGCGTTTGTGTGGTTAAAAATTTCTTTGCATTGCGCAGCTGCAGTATGCGGAGGCTCCGTAGGGATTTCGTGATGGCAATGAAATCCGAGGGCGTCACCTCATCGTACATTTGTAGCTCCTCGAGATTGAAAAAATAGCGAAGCTCTTGCACTGTCACAAAAATGATAGTTATAAATGATAAAGGAAACAAAGAATTTCAAGATATCTACTCACACTCGCGACGTTCGAAGCTTTCTAGACCAAGATTTTGTATATAAGGCAAGCGAAACCGCATAGATTTGATAAGATCTTTGCTTGTGCATTTATAATTACGCACATACACCTTCCTCAATGTTGTCAATTGCAGCAAAAACGGCTGCGACTTGGCAATTGTCACGTTTCGCAGTGTGATGCTCTCCAGGCGCACACAATATCTGGCCACTAATGGCAGCACCTGCAACGGATGGTCGTCATCGCGATAACACTGTAATCTTTTGACATTTGCACCGCACATCCACAAAAAGGCACGCCAATCATCTAAACTTCGAAGTTTAATATCGCTGTCAGCTATTTCTTCGAAGCGACTACGGTGCATGTAAACAAATGCATCACGAAATCGCCGACAGCAGAGTGCTAAATTAACCTGATCCTCTAGATTGTGTAGCAGCTTGAATATCAACAGCAAGCAGTTAAAATTAATATCCGAAAAGTCGGTTGTGCGCGCCATAATTGTGATAGCGCTCGAATTGTATAAAACAAACACATATTTTGCAACAAAAGGTAATTAACTAGCAGCTGATTGTTTAAAACTATCGATATGTAGAGGATATCGATAATGTTAAATGAATGACTGCGTATCACAAATGGTCTCAGCTTCTTATCAGAAAATGAGCTCATGCCATTCGATACATATGAATTCGATATATCGCTAGCATATCAACCCTATGCGCAATAAGAAAGAACGACGATAACGAAACAAGAAAGAGGAGGCAGCAATTTAATAAATTACAAAGGAAAAAAGGCAATACAATATTTCAAGCTGTGTGTGTGCTTTAAGCAAGTGTACAATTCGTGCAAGGACAGTAAAGCCCACGATACACAAGCACATAAACAGACACACACACAAACGCGCGAGCAGCAGCAGCAGCAGCACACAAACACAACACACAGACACAGTTTAGATGATGAGCAGCAGAACAGACACGGACGCCTCCTCCATACGTTTCAGCGATCACACACTGGACAAAGCCACCAAGGCCAAGGTGACGTTGGAAAACTACTACAGCAATTTGGTGACACAATACGGTGAACGCAAACAGCGCCTCGCCAAATTAGAGGCGCAACTGAAGGACGAAAGTTTAACAGAGTCGCAACGCCAGGAGAAACGCTTACAACATGCGCAAAAGGAGACGGAATATTTACGCCTCAAGCGGCTGCGACTCGGTGTCGAGGACTTTGAGGCATTGAAAGTCATCGGTCGTGGTGCCTTCGGCGAGGTGCGTTTAGTGCAAAAGAAGGACACAGGACATGTCTATGCCATGAAGGTGCTACGCAAAGCAGACATGCTGGAGAAAGAGCAGGTGGCCCACGTACGCGCTGAGCGCGATGTTCTCGTCGAGGCCGATCATCAATGGGTGGTCAAAATGTACTACAGTTTTCAGGTAAGTGCCTACACACACACTCATAATCGTAGTCACAGATACAATTCCCAATCTCAGTCATCGCTCACAAATTGCAGTTGAAAATCAATAAACCAATACAAGCGCAAGAGCGCTTGCCAAATCATATGGTCTGCGCCTTTGTTGTTGTCGTTGTTGTTGTTTTGATTTGTTCTTGGTGAAAGTTTTCGCATACATGCAGAGACACGCACACGAACACACACACACACATGCAATGACTTACGTATTTATATGTAAAGACCCAGTAGAACTTTGAGGCATGCGAAACGTACTGAAATTCACATTACAAATATGTAACTTCGTCATATGTGTGAAAGTAAAGAAATTATTCATGAAAGTGTTACTTGTGTATCATTTATAATTAAAATATATTGTATATAGTGATTAATTCCGTGTTTAGTTATAATCCTCTAATATATTAGCTTGATTTAACTAATTTTCTTAATTGAAATTCACAAATTAACAACAGGACCAGGTCAATTTATATTTGATAATGGAATTCTTGCCTGGCGGTGATATGATGACGCTTCTGATGAAAAAGGACACGCTATCCGAGGAGTGCACACAGTTCTATATAAGCGAAACTGCGTTAGCGATTGACTCTATACACAAGCTCGGTTTCATACACAGGGACATTAAGCCGGATAACTTGCTGTTGGACGCGCGAGGCCATCTAAAGGTAACCACAGAGATTTCTTTACTAAAAACCCATAAACTGATGGTAGCTCTTTGAATTATAGCTCTCCGACTTTGGACTGTGCACGGGCTTAAAGAAATCGCATCGCACAGACTTTTATCGTGATCTGTCGCAAGCGAAACCATCCGATTTTATTGGCACCTGTGCCAGGTGAGTAACGATAGAATTGTTAATAACACAATACAATAACCATACTAATTTACAGCCCCATGGATTCGAAACGACGTGCTGAATCATGGAAACGAAATCGACGCGCACTCGCCTACAGCACAGTGGGCACACCCGATTATATAGCACCCGAAGTATTCCTGCAAACTGGCTATGGACCCGCATGCGATTGGTGGTCACTGGGTGTGATTATGTACGAAATGGTTATTGGATATCCGCCATTCTGTTCGGACAATCCGCAGGATACGTATCGCAAGGTGATGAACTGGCGCGAGACATTAATCTTTCCGCCCGAAATACCCATATCGGAGGAGGCCAAAGAGACGATCATTAATTTCTGTTGCGAGGCCGATAGACGTTTGGGATCGCAGCGCGGTCTCGAGGATCTAAAGTCGGTGCCATTCTTTCGTGGCGTCGATTGGGAGCACATTCGCGAACGTCCCGCAGCAATACCCGTGGAGGTGCGTTCCATTGACGATACGTCCAATTTCGATGAGTTTCCGGATGTCTCGCTGGAGATACGTAAGTGTCATTTCGATTGTCAGCTGATAAATTATTTAATTGAATTAATCATTAATCATTGTCCGTTTGTATGCAGCATCGGCGCCTGTGCCGCAGGGCGGTGAAATTGCCAAGGATTGGGTCTTCATCAATTACACGTACAAGCGCTTTGAGGTGCGAAATTTGGAGTGAAGCTGCGCGGCTTGCCGGTTGCCACAGTTTGCCACCAACACCCCTACAACAACAACAAAAACAACAACAACCACCTTCACCACCAACAATAAGAACAACAAAAACAAAAACACTCACAACACCACCAGCAGCATTAGCAGCATCAGCAGAAACCACAATTGCAATCGCAGTCTCTCTAACACCATCATCAAAAGCATTCTCCAACGCTAGAAAACTTAATTTTCCTTTTCAATGTCTTACCTACATGTGTATTTAAATACTATAGCTAACATTTGTGATTCAAAAAAAAGAAGAAAAAACAAAAAACGAAAAGAAAAAAAAAACAACATAACGAAACAGCAAGAAAAATGAACAACAACAAGAAATAACGATATGTATTGTAAATGTTTTGAGCCTCAAATTAAGTTAGACGCTTATACTAACTAAAATGCTCCACTGTGTAATGTGTACGGCTTCGTTTAACAGATCAACGCCCGCCCCCCCTGGTCCCAATTGCATAATCAATTTGACAATTGTTTAATAATAATTATATATGTATTTGTTTTTCCTTCATTGGGCAGCAGCGAAATTTGTTGATAAATTTCATTAAAAAAAAAAAAAAAAAGAAATGTTTAAACACAATATTATTATTTAGACAATTGTGAAATGTTTTAAATTTAGGCACGTTATTTAATATACTTACAAATGTATGTTTTATATTTATTAATTATGAAACACACTCACACACACACACACTTACAAGCGCGCGTATTGTATGTATTGCAAAAAGAGAACATAAAACAAACAAACACACACACACACAAATTAGTTACTAAACCAACAATAAGAAGTTGTATTTAAATGTCGGTTTCTTTCAGTGTACACACACAATCCCCAGTTTACCATCTCCCATCTACACTCTTACATAATTTAGCGTTTCTCTTGTAGTTATTCCTTAAAAAGTTCTTCAAGTTTCGTGTGTTTTTCGAACAAAACAAGTTATCGCTGGTAAAACAAAACGCAAGCAAATTAAATCGAATTATCTACTATACAAAAACAAATAAAAGAAAACAAAACAAAAAAACAAATAATTATAGAAGAAAGATATGAAGGAACTCAATGCGAGCAAAACTTAAAGTAATTAAAAGCATACCTATAAATAAATGAAACGAATAAAACAAGTTTTAAGAAATTATTTTTGGTAATAGACTATAATAATAAGCATACTGATAATAATGCAAAAAACAAATAAATAAAAAAGAACGCAAAATGCAATAATAAATGAAACATGTGCATAATATGAACCAACAACAAACAATTTCAACTGCATTTTTATTACTCCTATATTATTATTATTATTTTATAATCTAAAAACAAACTTAATTTGTTAATTTTTAATTGAAAAACATTTCGATTGAGCAAATATTCTTTAAATTCAGGTTTTCTTTGGCAATGAAATGAATGAAATTTAACTTTATTATATAATAATAATTATTATATATATAATAATTTTAGAGTGTTAAACCAAATCTTTAATATAATTTCCATTTGTATGGACAACAAAGTGCTTCATCAAAAGCCTCTGGAACTTAATTTGTGTGTTCTATAAGTACGTCCTATATTTTTTCATTTTTCTGACATTTTTAGGCTAGAAATGAAGTAACGTAAAGTAAATTCAGTTGATAAACCAAGGGAATTTGGTAATGAAATACTTTTATTGATGACAGCTTTATAATATATATATAGTAATCCGATTCAGCTGCTTTCAGTTTATATATCTATTCAAATGAATGATTTAAATCACAATAACTGAATGAAGATCAATTTGATTAGCCTGTGATTGAGAATAGATTAAAAAGTAATCAGAATTATGCATAATTAATTTCACACTTTCGAGAAAATTCTAATAAAATATAGAAATTATATTTATAAAACTAAACTGAATTCTAAACAAGCGTGTTCGCATTAATTGCATAAAGCTTGTTTACCCTTAAGTATGCTATATTTTAGAGTAAAATTTAATTAGAATTCATTTAATTGCGCCACAAAAATATGCTTTAATTTGTGTTCAACTCTGCAAAGATACTTACCTTGTATCTGGGAAGTTCTTGATTTATTTATCAAACAAGGAGAAAAGAAACTTCAAAAACACAAATCAATACAACAAAGAATACGACAAAAAGTAAGCGTTGTACATTTAAATGTATGTATATATTTTTCTTCATCATTTTTCTTTTTCTTAAATCTTTTCAATCATCGCATTGATACTTCAGCACTCTCTCTCTGCTTGTGTGAGTTTGTGTGTGTGTGTGTGTGTGTGCAGGGTTTGTGTGTGTGTGTGTTTGTTGTTCTTCCGATAACGTTACAGACATCTGAGAACAAAGATTTCAAATTCGAATCGATAAACGATAACGAATTATGATCTGTATTTGTATGTATGTATATGTTCTGTTGTTTATTTCTCTCTCTGTGTGTGTGTGTCTGTGTCCTTTGTTGTTGTTTCTGTGTAAACCGGAATATATAGCTAGTTTAAAGATATATATATATATATGTATATATATATATATATATATATATACATACATAAGTATATATGAATGTATTTGCATATGGACTACAGACTACTAGAAATTGTTACAGCTGCTTACGGAGGGGCGTCAAAAAACTTTACAAAGGAAAATTCGGAAAACGACACTGAAAATGTACTCTCACACACACAATTTTATGTAAATTATATATAATTAATTGTATGCGTGTGTGTGTGTGTATGTTGTATATTTACGGTTTCTTTTCTTTGTCTGTTTGTTTGTTCACATCGTTTGGTTTTATTTTGAAATCTTTATTGGATGCTTGTAACGACGGGCAGTAGATCCATAGAAATTATAATTGTAAAATGTTAAAAGTTTAACTATGTGCTTAGTGTCTAATGAAAAATGTATACATAGACGAATATGTATTGTATTTCTGCTTAATCTGCTTAACTGCTTATCCCTCTCTTTTTTTTTTTTTTGTTTTCCCTTTTTTTTGTTTCTTCTTTTCATTTGTTTATGCAAAAAGTTGTCAAGCAGAAAGGAAAAAGTGGAGAAAGGATCTTCTTTAGGGGGTGGTGGGGAGACGACGGGAGGTGGGAGGGTGGTAGGGTCGTACAGGATGGGGACGTGGCGGCGGAGTTCATTCGGTTGTGTTATGCTATGCGCTTTGCAACTATTTATAAATTTAATTTAAATTGAATTATATATTAAGTTGTTTTTTTTTTTTTTGTGTTTCGGTTTTTTTCTTTATCGGATTTTGTATTTTTTCGTTTTTGTTGCATTCTATCAAATCGTAGCTAAAACTTTTCCATTTACGCTATTCCAAGACGTCGTCGTTGTCGACGCTTGCTTTGATTTTTACGCTTGCTACAAACTTTCAGATAATTGTAATTTTTTGTTGTTGTTATTCCTTTTGTTTGTCTACGTTCGATAGTAAAATGTATATATAAATATATATACATATATTTATATAATTAATATATACGTTTAAGAATTACATTATTATAGGACATAAGTCTAATTGGGAAGGCCTGCTAGGGATGATGTAGGAAACTGGACTGGATTTGTAATGGGAGCGGGAATAGGTATGGGAACGGAACGGACAGGGGAACAGGCTATTTTGATAGAGGGCTATTCGCTGGGGAGTGTGTGGACATGTGGTTTGTGTGTGGGGGGAGGGGCCTTTGCATAATCATATATTAATTAGTAGTAAAATTTGTATGTACAATTCGTTACGTTGCTTAGGACTGATCATCGATCAATAACATGACCTGTTGCGTTGTCGGCTGTGGAGTCCTTGCGCACTCCACCTGATGAGCATTCCAATCCTTTCGCTGGCAAAACTCCGAACAATACGGCGTCTTTCGACACAGCGAACACTCGGCCAACGCTTCCCGATTACAGTTGGCGCACTGCAAAATCCAAGATAGAAATTAATGTTAAATTAAAATATTAATTGAAATGCATCAATGTGGATTGTCTCTTCCCCAAACAGAGCGCTCTTGGGTTCTCGGACAAGTCACAGGCAACTGTTTAGTGTAATGCTTACTTTCTTTGCCGATATGATCTCGTTGCCATGCAATGAGCCCGATATGTTGGGATCATCCATGTCCGTGTGGACCTGGACACGCATCGCGCTGACCGCCGCATCGCGTTCCTTTTGCAGTACCTCGATGCGTCGCTCGTAATTCTGTTTCATATCGTTGAGCAGGCGTTTAAAATCGCCGGTTGCCTTCACCATGGTGCAGTAGACATGCTCGATGTTCTTCATCGATTGACTGCTGTCCAGGACGGCAATGGAGCCCGTATCGTTAATGTTAACCACAAACGTTTCACGATCATACGGATTGCCCATTTGCGTTTGGTCAACCAGCTCGGTGGAGGTGTCTAAACTGTCATTGAGCGCCGCCCATGGTTCGTCCTTGGACGTTATATTATCTTCCGCTAAAAAGATATTGTTCTCATCGACAACGCTGGCGGCTGCTTGTTGCGTTGGGTCCACGTTGTTATTGTTAATGCTGCTGCCGCTTGTGTTGTTGTTATTATTGGTGTTGCTATTATTGTTATTATTATTATTGTTGCTATGTGTATTGCGTTTACGTTTGGGCCCAGGCTCCACATCGAGATCAGTTTGATTTCGCTTTCGTCTCTTATAGGGCGTAAAGAGACGCACGGGACCGGATGCTACAAGAATTCAATTAACAATTTCAATTAATATACATATTTTGTATAATCGTAAAACGTTACAGGTTAGTTTAGACAGATGGGATTAAATGAATTAATGAAAAATGTGTCTCAATGCCAATTCAACTGACAGATGAAAAGACTTTGGAACTGGTTCAGTAAACAGTTCCAGATTCAATTCAGCAATCATTCCAATTAGAAATTCATAAATGTTTTGATTAACATTGGGAATATCAATTGGAAATTTAGGGATTTAAAGCATTGATTGGATAGATAGATAGATAGATGGATGGATGGATGGATGGAATAGGTCAGGGGATTTGTATCATGTGAAATTATGCAACTCTCACCTGACTCACCTGCTTCGTCGTCACAGCAGACTGTGCAACTGCAGTTGGTTGCGTGCGGCGTAAGCGTGCCCTCATCGATGAGAGATTGCAGAGATTTGCCGCCATATTTGATGGAACGTTTCCAATCTTTGCTGGAACCGCGACCACAGACCTGCTCAAATTCGCTGGGAGTATGCCATTTATCTTTATATTTAACACAGCGTCCTCGGCCGCCGGAGCCCAGTTTGCTGCGATACAATTCGGCGCAGATGGTTTTACAGCGTATCTGGAAGACCTCCATGTGCTGTGTACTGGATGTGGTTTCCGCCCAGCCCGTGGAGCCAGTTGTGTTGCCAGCACCGCCACCATTGCCACCGCCAGCAGCATGCTCCAGCGTGCCCATGCTATCATGGCTATTATTGCTACCAGAGCCATCGTGATTCAGTCCAATGGTGTTTGTTGCGTTCGTATTTGTGTTCCCACCGCTGCTATTGCCGCTTGTCTGTGTCTGTTGTTGCTGTTGCTGCTGCTGCTGTTGTTGCTGCTGCTGCTGCTGCTGTTGTTGTATGACAATCGTTTTAAGGTCACCGCCCATGCTGACCGCACCGCTGGACAGGTAACCATTGTTGTCGACGCACAGCATCGGTTTAAAGTGCGGCAACTGATCGGGGGTAATCACATTAAAGGCCGTACCAGTTATCATTGATCCAATTGGCAGGGATACGGGCACTGATACAACACCGCCACCCCCGCTTGCACCGCCACCGCCGCCGCCGCCGCCTCCGCTGCCGCTGTTATCGTTTGAGGAGGATGTGACCATGCGAACTTTCGTATCCAACTGCATTACCATAGCGCACATTACAGAGTTACAGCCGTCGCGTTCGTTTTTTTGCCGTCACATTAATATTTAAATGCCAATTATTAATGCATTCACCATTTAATTCATTTATCGTTTCAGTTATATGTTTTGTTGATTTTATATTAATTTTTTACATGGAAGAAATCAAAGAAAATTTCGTATGTGTAAGTAAACAACACAGCATGGAAAAATGAAAATCGGTATACACAACAATTTGCGCCACACACAAATTCTGACGTTGTTGGAGTTGCTTATGGGTTGTCAATGGTGGTGGAGGTGGTGATGGTGGTGTTGGAGATGGTGGCGGGCTTTAGCTTTAGCTTTGCTTCTGGCTCTGGCTCTGACTGTGGGCCGTGTAGGGCGCAAGCACCGCGCGCATTTTTGTTGCGCCGCCTCCGCCTCTCCCCTTGACAACCCCACCGACTGTTAGCCCGCCCCACCGTAACACACACACACACACACACATACGCACCACTTGTTCTACAGAGAGCAACTATACATACACACACAAACGCACAGATTCACACACACACACACACACATACAAGTCGCAGGCATCGCGTTCTACAACTGCGCGTTGGCTGCGCGGGCATCCAACGAAACGAACGATGATACGAAGGAATCAACGAACCAACGAACGAACGAACCACCCTTGCCGCCAACGGCAGTTCTGTTAGTTTTTGTGTGTTGATTTACCTGATGATGATGGTGATTCTCTAATATGACCTCTTCTTTCACAACATCGCGCACGTCGTCGGTTAATGCGGCCAAATCTTTCACTTCACGTATTCTGCTCAGATGCAGCTCAGTTGAGGAATCCTGTTCCATTCTGCACCACAACAACGCGATTCAACAATTTGCTTCTTCTTCTGCTTCTGATTCTATTGGTTTCCTTTTGCTGTTTGTTGGATATGAATGTAAAGTTGTTCATCGAATTGTTGCAATTGCAATTGGTCTACGACTACGACGACGTCTGTTGTCGTTAGTTTTGTTGTTGTTATTGTTGCGGCTGTTGTTGCGTTTGCGATTTGTTTGCGCGCACACCATTCACATAGAAATTGTATTGTGCACGTTGCCTTTGGCTATTTACAGTTATTTTATATGTGCAATTTACATTTTTACATTTCTTAAAAGTTGATATCCTCAGCGATATAAGAAACACACCGATGTATCGATACAACCGATAGTCCATAATTATTTAAAACATTCGATTTTTATTCGATAGGTTTAATAAATAAAATAATATCGATCAGAAAACCAAGCACAGTAATTTTAAAAAGAAGAATGACGTGCAACGTAAATAAAATTAAATGAATTAAAATTCAGCATGAATTTTCCAAATTTCTTCGATATAAAATCGACTTATTTGGCATGCGCTGTCGAGCATGCATCAATCGAATAATATCTTAACTGTTTCACTCTTGTTTCTGTGACTCATTACATTAAAATACTTGTTACCATCATGTTAATTAAATATTAATGTTATGACTGTTATCAGTCAAATTTAGTTTGCATATTTTCAAACACCCGCCTGGAGATGTTAACTTGTGTAATTAAATAGATAATTAAAATATTTATGGAATTGTATTAACCACTCATTTTAAATTGATAAAACAAAAACATGTAGTCACTGTTAATAACAGTGCAAATAACATAGCGGTGAATATTGAAATGTAGCAGAATTTAACAACGGAACGATATTCGATAGTCGATTAATGGAACTTGTTCCGTATGATTCGATAATAATCTACTAATAATAACAAACATGGTAAGATTTTATATTATGTGCAAAATGTTTGGCTCTATATATATTTAATTTGATCTTAAAGGCAGATGTCGACGTGTTCATAAGCAATTACACACTTGTGGATCCAGAGATCTATCAACTATGGATCGAAGGCTTTTCATGTATGACTCTTAACATCACCTTTGTGACCTTATTTATTCATATTATCTTATTTTTGAAGCCAGCGAAGCTGTATGCTATTTGAAACAGAAGGGATTTGGTCATTCTATGGGTGCACCAATTGATTTGATTGCATCTGATGTTTTGGACCATTATCGCACCTATTCGCTGATCGAACTTTACTTACATGCGCCCACCAAATTAATGGAACAATCCTGTTTCCAACTGGAGCCTCAAACACGCGATCTTATCATTGAGAAATATTATTCAATTGATGATGTTGTGGCTCGAGAAATACTAGGCAAGAAGTTAACCTCTCGCTACCGCAAAGATTTGGATGAAGTAGGGGAGAAAACATGCGTTAAACTTAAATCCTGTCGGTATGTATGTTGTTACTCTATAATTCCTTGCCTTATTAATATATTATACACTTCTTTTGCAAACAGTCGTCAATTTGACAATGTTAAGCGCATATTCAGAGCCGTAGAGGAGTTGCCCGGCACCCTGACCAACAATATAAAACAGCATTTCTTTATATCCACCGAGTTGGCCAAGAAATATGCTTGCATAGTATTCTTGGCTTGCCTGCGTTTCGAAACATCCAAAAAGAAACTGCAATATTTGAGTTTTAGCGATTTACTTACATGCTCACACTCCATCATGATCTACTGGACATATACTTATCAGGTGCGGAAAGATAGATAGATATGTATATATAAATTGTTTAAATGTATTTTCTTTAGCACACCGGACCCGAGTATTATGATACGGAAATGGATAAGGAATTCCTGCTTGATTTACGTGAACTTCGTTGCCTGCTAGAAAAGGAAAAGGAAATTAAACAGTATGCATTTGAATTAATCATATATAATGATGAATATTTTGCTAATGATTTTATATATTGCAGTCTTGTCTGTTTGCGTCTTAAGCCGGTGCTGCTGGAGCGTGTCTTTCATGAGCTGGATGGGAATTTCCGTTCATATTGGCGTGCATTAATCACAATTGCATGCAATTTGCATCGTAACCGGGAGCTAAGGGATCTGTTTGTCGATCTATGCGACAAGTTAGTAGAACCTTGGCGCCAGAATGGCTGGAATCACGAACAGGTTAATAAATTTCTTTCCTCGATAACACAGAGTGTTCTCGACTTGGAAATATCAAGGTAAGGCTTATCAAAGTTTCGATATGTATGAATATATATTTATATATATAATTCACTTGTCTTGCAGAGATCAAGAGACGCGCTGCCTTTGGGATCGTTATATGCAGGTCATAACAATATGTTTAGATAAAATGTATCATATATAATTAAGCTGTATTTATTGTATATAATGTGTTGTTATATATTTATTTTAGAATTATATTTGCAAAAACCCTTCTTTGACTTCCAATCACAACAAATTAAAATATAAAACACGTTGTAAGCTCGATAACAAGTGCAACGAGCTTTCAATGCACCGCAACGGTGGCGTTGCCAGACATACGGAAAAGCTTAAGTGACAGGGAAAGCTTGCAGTTCGTCAAATTGCAGATACTTGCCAATTGTGTACGGTTTGTCTGCTGCTGTCGGTATCTAGAATTGTTTGTAAACAAATGTTCTGAGCACACTCGATAGACAGTCGATAGGACAAATAAGCGAAATTGTTTAAACAGAAACATGCAAGAGTTTTGGTAAGTTACATTTGTGGTGTATTATAAAATTCAAGATATATTGCAATTTTCTATGATGTATGTGAGTGTGTGTGTGTGTTTGTAATCTGCTGACACCCACACTCGTACACACACACACACGCATGAGTATAAACAGCTTACATGTGTTTATTGAGGGCGCATTGACTTGTCGAGAGGGGGAGGGGAAGCAACAGTTTACTCATTATTTTTGGCTCAATGGGGTGGATTTTTTTTACAGTTCGTTATGCTAACGCTTTTAATAGATAACTGTAAGCGCTGCAGTTGCACTTAGTTAACAGAAATGTTTCTTAATTATAGTGAAAACCTGGAGGAGCTGGAGGACGATACATATGATGAGGAGAAATCAACACGCACATCAGATGAGAATCGCAAGTATGAGAATATTATTCGTTACATATAAATGCAGTAATAACCAATAATTGAATAACAAAAGTTCACATCCCGTTTTAAGGCAAAATCACAGTGAGATTGAGAAGCGGCGTCGCGACAAGATGAACACATACATCAATGAGCTATCCTCGATGATACCCATGTGCTATGCCATGCAACGGAAACTGGACAAGCTGACCGTGTTGCGTATGGCTGTGCAACATTTACGTGGCATACGGGGCAGCCTCCATCCCTATAATGGGGGCGACTATAGGCCAAGTTTTCTGTCCGATCAGGAACTCAAAATGATCATATTACAGGCCTCAGAGGGATTCCTCTTCGTTGTGGGTTGTGATCGTGGACGCATTCTATATGTTTCCGATTCTGTATCGGATGTCTTGAATTGTAAGCAATCCGATTTACTTGGCCAGAGTTGGTTCGATGTGCTGCATCCCAAGGATATTGGCAAGGTGAAGGAGCAGCTCTCCTCCCTGGAACAGTGTCCACGCGAGCGACTCATCGATGCCAAAAGTGAGTACAACATTATCGATTTGAATGCTCTATCTAATCCACATTCACATAGCCATGCTGCCAGTCAAGACGGATGTGCCACAGAGCCTGTGTCGCCTTTGTCCGGGTGCACGACGCTCCTTCTTCTGTCGAATGAAACTGCGTGCGGCCAACAGTCAAATCAAAGAGGAATCGGACACATCATCCAGTTCGCGTAGTTCCACAAAACGCAAATCGAAGCTGAGCATCGATCACAAATATCAGGTTATACAATGCACAGGGTATCTTAAGTCATGGACGCCGATTAAGGATGAGGATCAAGACGGCGATAGCGATGATCAAACAACGAATCTCTCCTGCCTTGTGGCCATTGGACGTATTCCAACCAATGTGCTCAACTCCAGTGTGCCATCCTCGTTGGACAACCATCCCAACATTAGGCATGTGCTCTTCCTATCTCGCCACTCAGGGGAAGGCAAATTCCTGTTCATTGATCAACGGTTCGTTCTGTCCATTAGTTAATTCATGTGTTATCATCATGTTATCAAAATATATAATTTTAGTGCCACACTGGTGATTGGTTTCCTGCCCCAGGAAATACTGGGCACCAGCTTTTATGAATACTTTCACAGCGAGGACATCGCTGCGCTGGTCGAATCCCATAAAATGGTTATGCAGGTCCAGGAGACGGTGACCACGCAGGTCTATCGCTTTCGATGCAAGGACAATAGCTACATCCAACTTCAGAGTGAATGGCGTGCTTTCAAGAATCCCTGGACCAATGAAATTGATTATATAATTGCTAAGAATTCGGTATTTCTCTAGGCAGGAAGCGACCAAAGTGAAAACAATCGATTGACGTCCCAAACTAATTTCATACACAACTTTACATTCCACATTCAATGTACAAATACCAATGAGTTTTATAATAAAAAAAATACATTAATAAATATTCAGTTTATACTCAAAGTAATTATTTTATAATCTGATAAAAACTCAGTTTATTAATTGTAAATTTAATTTGAATTTTAAATGGTTTGGAAACTTCTTTTTACATCAAAATTTAACCGCAGTTGCCCTTATGGTACAATTGTACCAAAGTTGATACATTGAATAACTAGTTTCATAGATTCAATTACTTTTAATATTATTATTAAGATATCTCAAAGGAACCAATTAAGAGTTCATGCCTTGATTAAACCATGACCATAAAAGACTATATATCTATAATTTGGTACACAGTTATCTCAAACGGCACTTTTCCGTTTTTAATTAGGTACCAAATATATAATATTTAAGAGTACTTACACACGTTCTCTTTTCAATACAGTTATCACACATAGCTCTCGTTATCTGTCTGTATCAACTTGTTGTTATTTCTCTCTTTCAAATGAAAGCCGGCTGCGCCAACGCCAATGCCTGACTGTTTAGTGTGTATGTGTGAGTGTGGGTTACACTCTCATGCTCTCAAGCTCTCGTTCTAGCGCGCGTGCATATCCAATTGGGTTTCATTTCAGTTGGCATAGTGTGTTCGAGTTGCACGGACGTTTTGCGGTTGCTGTGATTCAATTGGACAGTTGTAATTGTTTTCCATATTGATATTGCCAAGATGAGTGTCCTCATCTATCTAGCCACAATTCTCTTTGGCTTTCTCATATATTCCCTGCTAAGTTCCATCAGGCGCCCCAAGAATTTTCCACCAGGTGAGTGTAAATTGAATTCTTCGTGTCAAAACGGAAGTTCATTCATTCAAATAATTTAGTTTAATAAGTTATTTCAATCAGCAACCTTGAGTCAGCAAATTTGTTGTTAGAATTAAGTAATACTCAAAAGCGTCACAAGAGTCTTTTTGATATTTGAGCTACACTTTTTTTAAGGATTCCATTTGACATAATTATTTATTTACTGGTTTCGAATTGGAGATAAATGATCACATGAGAAAGACAACTCCAAGCTCAGTTCCCAATCAGCTTAAAATATTCATATTGGACATTACATTACCAACTGGAAATGGTTAAGCAGGCAACCAGACATCGTATGGACTGACAGCCCACAACGACAATTGCAACAAGACGCGTCTGGCATTTCAAATAGATTTTCCATTGATAAAATTGTCACACAAACATTACTGACACCTCAATATACCATTTCAAGTAGGTGTCATGTCATATAACTGATTTACATATGCATTTTCCAAGTCTTAAACCATGTGGTTAGGCAACTACGAGATACATTTGGCTCTAATTAATTATATTATTCTGTATACCCTTCACATAGTAAAGAATAAAACTATATTCATACAGATAACAGATTTTTCGGTAGTGCCAAATAGTGTTAGCGATAAGATTAAGTATTATTACGAATTTTAAGACCTATAAGTCTATGTATAAGTATGAGGATGATTAAGACTATAAGAATAAGAATAACAATTAGAATTTGTATAGTCATAAGTATATGTATAAGTATAAGTATAAGTATAAGTATAAGTATAAGTATAAGTATAAGTATAAGTATAAGTATAAGTATAAGTATAAGTATAAGTATAAGTATAAGTATAAGTATAAGTATAAGTATAAGTATAAGTATAAGTATAAGTATAAGTATAAGTATAAGTATAAGTATAAGTATAAGTATAAGTATAAGTATAAGTATAAGTATAAGTATAAGTATAAGTATAAGTATAAGTATAAGTATAAGTATAAGTATAAGTATAAGTATAAGTATAAGTATAAGTATAAGTATAAGTATAAGTATAAGTATAAGTATAAGTATAAGTATAAGTATAAGTATAAGTATAAGTATAAGTATAAGTATAAGTATAAGTATAAGTATAAGTATAAGTATAAGTATAAGTATAAGTATAAGTATAAGTATAAATATAAGTATAAGTATAAGTATAAGTATAAGTATAAGTATAAGTATAAGTATAAGTATAAGTATAAGTATAAGTATAAAAACATGATCACTCTATGTTATCCCTTTTTCAGGTCCTGGATTTCTGCCTTGGTTGGGAAATACCCTGCAATTCCGTAGAGAGGCACGTGCAGCTGGTGGACAGCACATGCTATTCGAGCAGTGGTCGAAACGATATCAGAGCCAGTTGCTGGGCTTAAAGCTGGGACAGGAGTATGTGGTGGTGGCACTTGGCCACGAAATGGTGCGTGAGGTGCAGTTACAGGAGGTGTTTGAAGGACGGCCTGATAACTTCTTTCTACGCCTGCGCACCATGGGCACTCGCAAGGGCATCACATGTACGGATGGACAGCTTTGGTATGAACATCGCAACTTTGCAATGAAGCAGATGCGTCATGTGGGCTACGGACGCAGTCAAATGGAGCAGCAAATTGAACGCGAAGCCGAGGAGCTGCTGCAGCAACTCGGACAGACGAACGCAGCGCCGATTGAGCCAGTGAATTGGCTGGCTCAGAGTGTGCTCAATGTGCTCTGGTGTCTGATAGCTGGCGAGAGAATCGCCAATAATGAGGATAGCACACTGCGTCGACTGCTGGAACTGATGAATCGTCGGTCCAAGCTGTTTGACATATGCGGCGGTTTGTTGGCCCAGTTTCCATGGCTGCGTCATGTCGCTCCAGATCGCACTGGCTATAATCTAATACGGCAACTGAATGCTGAACTACATAGCTTCTTCATGGTGACTATCGGTGATCACAAACGTCGCATGCAGGAGTGTGAGAAGCGTGGCGAGCAACTGCCTGATGGCGATCTCATATTTGCCTATCTGCAGGAGATGCAGCATCAACACAAGGATACGGATAGTTTTAACGAGACACAGCTGGTGATGACGATACTTGACTTCTTTATCGCCGGCTCGCAGACAACCAGCAACACTATTAACCTGGCCTTAATGGTGCTGGCCATGCGCAAAGATGTACAGGAGCAGCTATACGCTGAGGTGAATGCAAATATGAAGGGCGGTAGCACAGATACAGATGCTTTTCCACATCTAAGTCGACGTGAATCATTCCACTACATGGACGCGTTCATTATGGAGGTGCAGCGTTTCTTTCACATCACGCCTATTACTGGTCCGCGTCGTGCGCTTTGGCCAACCAAACTGGGTGACTATGACATACCCAAGAACGCCACGATTCTCATTAGCCTTCGATCGGTGCATTTGGACGAGCAGCATTGGACGAAACCGCACGAGTTCCGACCAGAACGATTCATTAATTCAGCTGGCAAGTGCTGCAAGGATGAGTACTTCATGCCATTTGGTTTGGGCCGACGTCGCTGCCTTGGCGACGCATTGGCACGCGCCTGCATATTCTCGTTTCTTGTGAGGATCGTTCAGCATTTCCGCATTGTTCTGCCAGATGGCGAGACACCCTCGTTAATCCTGCAGCCGGGCATCACACTCACACCCAAACCATACAAGGTGCAATTTGAAAAGCGCCATTGAATCAGCAACTGAATAATGAACACATTAAATACATATTTACGATATTTCTTATTACTGCATAAATTGAATATAAATTAAACCATATTTTGAAATAATTCTTCGTAATATTATATATTTTCAAGTTCTCAATTGCAATTTACTTTTAAAAAGTGTGCGACCATCGAAGTAGATAAGCTCTAAAAGTATCGATATCGACATAGAATTTTGAATCTTATCTATTGGCCGACCGCCACAAAACATTGATCAGCGGCCCAGCCATTGGCAGTTACTGGTTTTTTTTAATATTGTTTTAACTTATATTTAATTCATTATTCATTGTACTCGTCTAGTGCATGATACTTAAAATTAAAGGCAAACTGCATATTCGTTAGTTCATAATCAGCATTCTGGATGGTCATATCTCGGCATCTGTTTACAATCATCTCATCATACTCCAAGTTAAATTTGTTGCTACCAATGATCCTCTGGTCCCAAGCGATCACCTGCCATTTTACAAGGGTTTTGATATATAGTTTGATCAGCAGTTTCTTCATCCGTTGCGATGAGATCCTTAATCTTAGATGCAAACACTTTGCCATTCCAATCCAACTGCAGCAAATTGCCATGAGGATGAGCCTTTAACTAAAAAATATCATTAAAAATGTTTTAAAATAAACATCTTCAGTAATAGTTGTACCTTTTCTATCAATTGAGGAACTGCAGCCGTGCCTGCCAGCGACAACACAAAGGGAATCTCCGGCTGCAAATTACGCCTGTGTAGAATATCCGGCAAAGCTAGAATAAGTTCATCGACTCTCTTGGTATTCCGTGGCAAACGAAGATATCTCATTTTGCTACAAGTCTCTATCATATTCATTAGAGCATCGTTGTCGTTTGAATTGTCCGCATACGTTTCCATAGCGAAAAACTGAAGATCTGCAAGCTCCGATAGACATTTGTACATGTTGCTTGGCCAAGACCAACATAGAAAAGCTTTAAGGGACTTTAGCTTCGTAATTTCGATCGTTTGTGTATGTTGTGGACAGGTGCTAATATCTAAAATTTGCAAACGATCCGCATATTTTGGGTAAAGTAATCTCAGCAATTGTTCCATTTCAATGGGAGACAAATTATAATCCATATCAAATTTCAGATGCTTCAGATTGACGAAATCTCCGTAATTATCTAAATTGCAATTAAGCGTTAGATTCGTTAGTTGTGGGCAATACGCATCCAATTTGTATAGTTCTCCGGCCAGATGAAAGCTTTCCTCCACAATGCTTATCGATAAGGAATGAAGATTGCACTTTGATTTGAAGATATTTAAAAAGTCATCAGTGCTTATCTTCTCATAAATATTGTAAAGATGCAATATTTTCAATTGGTTGCAATTTTTCAATTGTATTACTATAAGAAATATATATATATGTAAATATTTTAAGTGGTTTTGGTAAATATATTTGTACGCTGACTTACATTCATTCCGTGGCACATAGAGTAACGTAAGAGCTTTAAGTTCTGTTAGGTTTGTTAAAGCGGCAACAAATTGATCTCCGTGTTCTTTGTAATGATAAACCAAACTATGCAGCTTTTGCATAGAGCCAAGTATATCAACTAAACAGTTAATCGAAATCTTCTTATCAAGACCGGCCAATTTTAATGTTGTCAGTTGATTATCATTATTTTTCAGCTCACAGACTAAAACAAATAGAATATACGGTATAAAAAGCAACTATTAAATAATTTATCAGAATTGTGTTACTGATAACGAAAGAAAAACCCCCCCCGATTTTATGATGCTCATTAAAACTGTGGCTAGAGTATGACGCATTTTCATATGCAAACAAACGTTTACTTACATGAGGTGCTGGGAACATCAAAGAGACTTAAGCACTGCACATTGGACAATCGCAAGACGCATTCCACAATCCCCGCTTCTGGTATATCATTGCTGTCTCCAGAGAATAATAAGCGAACATGCCTCAAATTTGGACAGTATTGACCCAGCACATATATGAACTTTTCAAAGTACTCTTTATTGGTTGTAAAATCGATATATTCTTCATAGATTAAAACGTTTGCACCATTCTCTTTGAGAACCATACGCCAATCGTTTAGAGTTTTGTGCATCCATCGACTGATAATCTTATAATTTAAGTTTGTGTGCACAGATTTCTGTTGTTGAAGTAACATGTTGCACTGATGATGAATAACTAACTACTGAATCTGATACTAACGTGTCTAATAGTGATCGCAGCAAGTGAGCATCGATAGGTACGCAGAAACATGCAAAATCGATTACAATATAGAATTAACAATCGAAATTCATTATGTTTTTTAATAGTCAAAGTTAACGACGTGTCTGTAAATGATTTATTCGTTTCTTAAATTTATATATTCGTTATACAATTTATATAATTTGTAGTTTAGCATGAGTTAGTTGTGTGTTTTGTTCTCGAAACTCTTTCAGTTGAGGTCTTTGGGTATTTCCGTTATTACGATATTCGCGGAATATGAATTAATAATTAAGCACAATTAATTTTGAGATCATAACTAAAATTAATTTCAATTAAACTGATTGCCAAATTCAATGTTATTATCAATATGTTTCAAAATAAAATATTAATAAATACTTTTATCCATTCTTTCTGGTCTGATTCTTGTTCTTTATTGAGTGTCGATTTAAATTAAATTAAAATGTTTATGATTTAAACTTAAACGAATATTACGGATTGCAATTTTTGTAACAAAATCAAAACTTTTCAAGTAATTCATTATCATAATCATGTAGATGAAGGTATACATATGTATATATATATAAATATGTATAAATAACAACACCAAAGCAGGCTGCAAACGCAATTAACTTAGCTGCACACAAAATATGTACATATGCATTTAAAATATAATATGTTCAAGTATATGTATGCATAGTGAAAATATTTACAATAATTAGGAAATCATTAGATATACGATAAGAGCATAAGGATTAATCAATGTTAGCTAACTAAAACTCGATCTTGTTTGGTTTATATACACATACACAAACGTTAAATGTGTGTGTGTATGTGTGTGTATAAGTATATACATCTGGGATTTAAAATGCAGGATTCATGGTCCTGGACCGTATGCACACATCAAATTTTCGGATCGCTTTCGCAAATGATATTAATAATAATAAGAATAAGAATATGTAACAAAAGAAAACAAACAATGAACAACGTGAAACAAATTGTCGGGCCTAAATGACACTTAAAATGCTAATGACTGCACAGTGTGGCATTGTTAACGCCAGCCGTTTTACCCGTGCATAGGATACACACATTCTGATTCTGATCCTTGAATGCGTCCAATTTTTATCATTTGTCTATAGTCTGTATAGGTCTGCTGTGTGTTTTTTGTTTCTTTTTTTTCTTGTTTTGCTATTGTCATGCTAGAAATTGAAGCCGGCATCGGGTATATTGTGCGGATTAAACTCATACTGTTGACTACCAGCAACGGGCGCCACACGCGTATCCTCCTCCTCATTGCCAAAGTATTGCTCAATTATGTAGAATGATTTATGATAAATGTCGCGATTCTCATGCGCCTGCAGATATTCAATCTTGTCCAGACCTGCATTATTCAAAATCAATATTAACTCGATCTATTTAGTAGTGTCAAATGTGTTTAACTTACCGCCACACTCCTCGATGGTGATTGCGTAGGGATTAGGTCGCACCTGATATTTTTCGCCAGCTTTCAGAATGTTCTCGAGCGCATTTAGCGCGACCTGGACAATATCCGAATCGACGACAGTTAGGAAATCACACATGGGCGGCACACAGCCAATTTTAACTAAATAATGTATCTGCTCGGAGGTGCCACTGCTTGTGGCATTGGTAATGGCCCAGGCGGCCTCTTTACGCGTTTTAAAGTCAGCCGTTTGCATAATGTTCATCAACTGTGGGAATATATTGGCATTGATGATTGCCTGAATCTGCTCGCGATTGCCGGCAGCAATATTCGATATGGTCCAGCAGGATTCCTTCTTAATAGTCTCGGCCGGTGAGTACAGCAAATGGCTGATGCACGGCAAGGCATTATGGCTCAATATCGTTTGGGTCTGTTGATCATCTCCGGTAACAATGTTGCCCACAGCGCGTAGCGCCGCCGTACTAACATTCTGCTGTGGATGCCTACAAATATCCAGTCAATTATCAGATTCTTTCAACAGCTACCAATGGTACTTACAATAGCAACTCGACAAGGCGTCGACAGACGCCCGCATCAATGACAGCCTGTATTTTATCATTGGGTCCATCCGACAGATAGCTAATAGCCCAGCATGTATCGCTCAGCACGTCCACGTCAGTGTAGTCCAGTAGGCGAGCCAATATCGGAAGGCCGTGCGCGATTTTAGAGAAATCGGCGGGCGGATTCTTGCCACGACACAAATTCGACAGCGTCCAAACAGCATTCCGTATCATAGTGATGCGTTCCGAATTACTCAGTACACTGCAAAATAAGCAAAGGATTTTATTTAATATCAATCAATGGTTCATTATTAAATACTCACTGCAAGAGTGGTATTAAAATGTGCGAGTTAAGCAAATAATCGCGACACGTAGGTGAATCTCCGGCAATGTTACCCAGCGCCCAGACAGCCTGCTCCTGCACATCGTCATGGGGACTGGATAGCAATTCAATGAATATGGGCACAGCACCAGCCTCAATGACAATCTTTGTTTGTTGCGATGTGCCCGATGCAATATTTGTCAGCGTCCAGGCGGCTTCAAATTGCAGTGTTGCATTTGTGTTGTTGCGCAAGAATGTCACAAATTGCGGCACAATATCCTTTTGTATAACCTCTTCAATGGGCGGATTGGGATCGCGGGACAACAGCTTACGAAACTTTTGTGTTGCCTCCAGCTGATCGCTCTCCTTTTCGCTGTACAACATTTGAATCATCTCTGCATTGATAATCGACTGAGAACCACCTGCTTCCGACTGTCCTACTCCATGCGATTGCATGCCGCCCATACCCAATCCCTGTCCAGTGCTATCTGCCATATGCATATCGCCTGTGTGAAGAAGTTCTCCACTGCTGCTAGTCTCGACTCCGGCACCAGAAGCGGCAGCCGTTGATGGCTCCAGGACAACATTGCGACGTTTTGAGAGCTGCTGTTCCCGCTTCGTTTTACGCAACTGTATGCCAACCTCCTCACGTCTTCGTCGCATCTCTGTTGAATCCAGAGCGGCATTTTTATAACGTTGTTTGTGTGTGGCGGACATTGTCTGTCTCTTTCTATTAGCAATACTGTAAAAACCAGAAAAATATTTATCAAAATTTTGTTTTGTTTTGCTTTAAACGATCACAATGTTTTTATTTTTAATAGTTACATTGAGTACAAAATGTACACACACAATCCTCAAACGCATTGCCAACATTGATGAGATGAATTTTATATTAAACATTCCTACACAGGTACAAAGGTATCAAATCATATATATCACGCATGATATTACACAATGCACACCCAAAGCGATAGAAATTTGTTTGAGTAATCTAAATTACAATTTTAAATATATATGTATGTGCATTTTAATTATCTAAATAAATCAATTAAATTGCTGTTTGTGTAAGCAGTGACTTCTTAATAACTTGATTATTAAACTAAATTATTATTTTTAACATCAGTATTAAATCATTAGTTTCTTGATTAAAACCTGATTTTAATTATTCATCTCTTTATGCATAGAGCATAGCAAAGTCGACCACTCCTCACACTTTACTTTTACTATTCATTTTTTACATTCACTTAGGGTTGTCAGCTTATTTACTTGCTTTCATATATAATATAAATACATTGATTAGTGTATGGTTTGAATACTTAATATGATTTTTATGCGTTCTTTTCTATTTGCACAGCGACAACACTTTCACATTCTAATTGTTAATACATATGCACATTCATACAAGTATACGCGTGTTTGTTTGTGTGTGTGATGGGCTTAGGTCAGCGTCAGCAAGTGCTGCATGTTCTCACTTTATTGATGGTGATTTCTCAAGTTTTTGAAATTGAAACCATTTATTTCAACCCATAGTAATAGCACAACTTGTTAATATTTTACCTGAATTTCTGCCAATTTGAAGTGTCTATTAATAGTACAAAACACAAATGCAAATTTTAGTCACGATACGCCACACGTTTTTGGTTGGGCGTATAGTGTTGCCAGACTAATTTCACTGCATTACAGCTGATTGTGCAACTTGATTACTTTCGATATCGATAATAATAATTGAATATTTATTAAAAATCAGCGCCAACAATGAACAATTCCAAGAGTGTACATAATAATGGCACTGAACAAATAACAAGTTCAGCATCTCTGGAGCAACAAAAACAAAAGCATTTGCAGCTTTTACACGAGTACAACAATCTGAAAGACGCCACTCAAATTGTGCTAGGAACTTTGGCCCAGGCGAAAGGACTACCAGTAAAGAGTATATACAAAATGTACGATCTGCCGAGCGGTGATTAATCAGGAAATGATTTACACATCTTTGATTCTTTTTGTTGAATTTGTATTCAAAAATAAAGGGAACCATATGCTAGAAAACGGCATTGGTTATTAACAATTTTCTTGGCAGTACCTGTCTGTTTAAAACTAATAATTTTACTTAAAACTAAACAATTTACTGCAGTACCTTCATTGCGCTTGACCAACCGTGCATCGAAACGCTTAGTTTTCTTCTTATTTGCACTTAATCCGATTATTTATTCAGCATGGAAATAACCCCTGCAACGCTCATTAAATGCCTTATATGTTCGATCCTTTATAATATCCTCCACGTTAAGCTCGGCTTGCAGTACTCTTAGCTGGTGGAAAAACATAATGTTTAGCTGCAAATGAATCTGCTATTTATAGAGAACATACCTTGCGTTGCTCCGCTTTAAATTTACTATCAGTCTCAACATCGTTGGGGTTCGACTCCCGTTGTTCGCGTAGATTCTTCAGTGTCGTCGCCGACAAAGTTATGCAATTGCGTATGTTGGTTTGCTGCCGGAATTACAAATTTTATTGGAGTTAGTTGAGAATAAAACGTTTTGTATATTTTCATTTACCCGAGAAAGATGGGATTGCTGCAGCTTAGCATATAGATCTCGACACGTACTCTCACTGTTCACTTGACCCTTGAACGACTCCGTAGGAAGAGCATTAAGAGCGTATATAATTTTATCATCCACATCACGCATCTTCTTTAGGGTCTCCTATAATCAATTAATAATGGGAGTCTTTGTGAAAATGTCCATTATACAAAAGATGCAACTTACCTGGAAGCCCAAAAAGTCGAAGCAGTATACAGCCATCTAAACAATGAAATGTTTTCAATAAAATTAATAAAAAAACAAAAATATACAACTATTTTGCCGGCGCAATGTGCCTTTTAAAAGCCTTGCCACATTATTTTCTATGACATATGATATATATCGATATTTTGGTTTGACTAAGCGATAGTAATTCATATAAAGTAAATTGTTGATAAAATGAAACCGTCTTGGTAAAAAGATTATTAATTCACTTAAATAATTGAAATCCACCGAAAGCATTGAATTTTATTATATACTGTTAAGTCGCTTTCTATCGATAATAACGTGAAATGGCAATCGATGTTTACCATCTCTACTTGGACAAACTAGTGGGTGGAAAATATAATAACAAAATTTGATAGAATATCAAAACAAGGGAACTACTTCTCATGGCTGCCAAGCACGAAGATATACGGGATAAAATAGAGAATGGTGTCTATAAACTTGCAACAAATGACAAAAGCACGCGCAGCACTGTGTGGCGCGTGTATCGTAAGATTGAAAAAGACGACGGCAATATATTGGAACATGTCTTGTATTGCATAGGATGCAAAAATCTGATGTCGTTTACCCACAAGTCCACAACCAACTTGCGACGCCACAAGTGCCATCTGCAATACTTAAAGAAACAGGCCTATTGTAACGGATATGCCGATGCCAACGGCACAAAGGAATGGTTTAAAGATGCTGATGGAGAAATGACTGTTGAAGACATTTTATTGGAGGCTGAAGCTGAGCTTAAAGTGGACAACGAAGAAAGCTCTGAGGCGCAGTCTATGACAGAAGAGTTAGATAAGAAACCTACGCCTACGGACGTAGCAGCGTTTATTGCTCTCAGAGGTGCTGGGCCTACAGCTGAATCAAGTGAAGCTAGCCGAGATAGTACGCCACTCGCCCAACAGGCTAAAAGCAACGATGATCCACTTATCGTTGGAGCGACAAGCTTTCCAAACCCAAATTCACGTCTCTCTGATGTTTTCGTATCTCACGATGTTAGTGGGGCCGAAGAATCGGCAATATATGCACAAACATGGTCCTTGGAATATCGTAAGCTTACAGAAGATCAAAAATTCTATGCCAAAAGAGCTATTGATGAGATATTTGTTTTGGGGCGCTTACGACGTTTAACGCTGAATACGGTGCCATCGGTAACCGAGTGAAATGCTCCAATATTATATGTAGAATGTATGTAGGATAATTTAAAGTAATCTGTACTCATATGTAAATATTAATGTAAATATTTATTTGATCAATTCTATGGTCTTCATTGTTAGGAAATAATAAATATAGAATTGTAGTCTTGGAAAGACAATTATTTCCCACCTGAAAAAAACTGTTTTAATAAAATAATGACTGTCGAAAAGTCTATATATCCCACTATATCCAATGAGACAGTAATATATGCCTTTGTTAGCTCTGACTACTGTATAGAGTATAATTATTGCGATAGTAAAAGTTAAGTCGATAACTTTTGAGTTTATCTAGTTCAATCGTTCATTTGTTTTATTCTTTTGATTCAACAAGTTCTGAACGATTGTTGCGGTGTATTTATTTTTTACCGGGTTTGTTTTATTTTGTATGGAAATTTAGTTCCAATTAAACGGATGTACAAGCATTATTATGACGACGAGAAAAAGCATACATTCGGTTAGAGATGACAGTGGCTCTAATTCACCTACAACCAGTCGTATTAATCAAACTGGAAGTCCGAGTCCGCAACGTGCTAAAATTGTAAAGGAAATAATAACAAAAGACGATGAGAATGATTTCGAGTCTGAAGATGATGCGGAGATCTCAAATAGGACGACTTCAGATAAAGTGGGGTACATATCAATGCATCAAATTTACTATACGCCAGAAAGTGCCATTCCACCTCGCAGTCCTCGGCATGAGAAGAAAGAACTTAAAGCACCCCGGCAAGAGCTCCAGCAGAGTCCAAAAAGACAGACAGAAAAGAAAGAAAACAATAAAAATCGAAACTTAAATCTCAAATTAATTTATGCAATTATTTGTATATTGCCGGTGATTGCCTGCTCAATATATTTACATATGAAGCTGCCGGAATTGAAAAGTTGTGGCTTTGAGAAACTGCGTCAACGTCCCCCATTGCAAACGCAGGAAGTGTGGAACGCCTTAAAGATTAATATTGAACTACTGCTAAATAAACGCATAACGTCACCAAATATTTACTTGTTTTTGCACACGCACGAGAACAACGGTAGTAAAATGCAGAAACTCATTCAGGATATTGCTTTGGAGACATCCAAATGTTTCGGTGAGAATGCCCCTCTAAAATTCCTTTGGATATGGCCCTTTATAGATTTTTTCCTTTGATATAGATGGCCACCGACCTATAGAAATGAGCCTACAGGATTTTGAGCCACAGAACGGCGATGACTACGGTTATCCCATTGAGCAATACAAAAACAAACTCAAAGAGGGAAACGTTTTTCTCATTGTAAATCTCAATGATGCAAGTATCCCCAAGCCTACAATTGCGAGCTTTAGTTTTTATGCAATTCATTAACAGATTCCACCGAAAGCGGCACGTGCACTGCACACGATTTGCGAAACACACAGTCCTATTGATCCGGATGTGGTAATCTTTCTAACTCTGCGCACGCACCTTTCAACCGCTGGCGTAAGTCCCACAACAGTGGCTTATCAGACATTGCAGGAACTATGGATGGATGTGCCGGATAATGAATTAGGTGCCTTAATAACGCGTGTCACTGATCAGGTTTTGCTATTGCAGGATTAACCACGTTTAATCATTATTATTATTATTATTATTAAAAGTAAACAATAATTTCTATCTTCTACATATGAAGTTGAATTTATAATCTTTCAACTTTAAGGCACCACAACTCGATCACAAATGCCAGCAAGCTGCATGTCATGCCAAAGCACCACAACAATATTAGCCCAATAAAGTTGTCCAAGCCAAGTTGAACAGGTCCAATGTCAAGTTTGGGCATCTCCGACGCTGCCATCCGATTCTGTCTGCGGGCATTCATATATTCGGCTGCGATCTTCCATTCCCAGTATTTGCCAAACCCAGACGAATGCCATGCGAGCACGAATCGACTGTGTTCATTCAAATGTGCCCAAAGACGTGGCACATAAGCTACAGTATATAAAAAGTATATATCATCAACCATTAACTTGAGCCGCAACAATGATTCATCGGGTATCATGTCGGCGTTGGCCAAATGACCAAACTGCATTCTCTCCGCCACAAAGCCCATTTGTTCTGTGCTTGATTTGACGGCTATAGTCTCAGCGTCGTATACACGGAAATGTTCCACGAGTCCCCGTAAAACTGACTGCAAATAGACAATATGTAATTGCTTTATCAGATAGAAAGACGTTGCTTACATCCAATGTCCTAGCATCAAAGATGTTTATCCAAGCCTGAGATGTTGCTGACCATATCAGCTTGTGTTCGTAGAGTCTCTGTCGTGAATCGGCGGCTTCCTCAAGCTTCGGCAGGGTCAGTATAGCGGCAAGTCCTCCTCCATAAAGGGTGGTCAAAATGATGTCGATCATGTAGCTAGCCAGTAAAACGGTGCGTAGGGCATAAGATGTTGTCACATAGTTGGTGCTTTGATTCACAAATAACTTCAGCGAACTAACACAACCAAAGCGCAGGCAGCGACGCCAGCTGGATTGAGCAGTACCTGTTGCCCATGCCGTTGTCTGCTCACAATGGCGAGTGTAGGCAAGTGCCAGGCACTCCAGGACTAGGCAAAATAGCACACATATCCAGAGTGTGGTCTGAAATGGACGCAGTGGCAGAGCCCAGTTGATAATAGGATGAGGAACCGGCACTAAACAAGTGACACCGGAACGTCCAAGAAAATTTGACATTTCCATGTGGAGATAGGCCTCATACCAGATATAAAAACCACCGATGCCATAATCAGTGGTCCTGTCTAACACCATGCCCATCAATCCAAGGCCTGTATAATTTGCATATATGTCACCCCATTCAGATTTTTCGGCTATTAGCAAATAAGTTAATTTAAATATGATGAGATATCGATATTTTAAATTTCGATTAAGTGCACAATTCGTACATTGCATCGACTGCACTATAAATCAGCTGATAGTGTTAAAAGCAAAAAAAGTTCAAAATAGTGGGCACATTTAGTGGATTATTGAAGCGAATCAAATATACAAATATATCTCTAATAAATTTGATGTACTTACTTGTATCCACTTGCACCGTGCAATTGTACAGCTCACAAAAGATAAGCATTAGACGAACTTCGGTGCCATCTATATACACTTCAGAATCGTCAAGAGCGCGATTGTGGACATTTGGTTGCTTGTCCTATTACGTTTAAACATGCATAATTATATAGTTCACAATCTCTACTGGTTTGCTTACATAATCGAGGAGCATAAAAGGTTTGTAATTGAATACGCCTATAACAATTTCGCGTCCTTGCAGATTCCGTGTTTTACCAAAGATATCAATGCCGCTATCCCATATTACCTTCCCGAGCTGAGCGTCGTAATGCTGCAGTGAATCGAAAGCCACAGACATCGGTTCCTTGCCAAAATACTTTGGCCCCACAAAACGATTAGTTTTTATCTTAAAGGTTGTCGAATTCAGAAATGGTGCATTGACCAACAGAATATTGGGTTGATCTTTAAAACATAAGCCCACCTTAATGTCATTTGTAGATAACAAACTACAATTACTTACCATGGAATATATATCCATCAAAATACCTGGCCGCAGCGACAGATTCCACCAGCAGTTCATCCGTGTAGACGAAAATAAAACGATTTCGCGTGGATCGCCAAATTGAATAAATGCTGGCATTATAAAAATAGCGGGCAAACTTTGGTATATTCTCCTGAAAAGCTATGAAACTCTGAAATTTTAAAGAATATAAAACTAATGGAAGTGCTCTTCATGATCAGTTACAAAATTGCTTTAAATTTGAATTGTAGTATTGGCTAATGCCCAAATTGATGATTAGCCGTACGTTGTACGAATATAGTATTTTTCCAGGGCAGACGGTCACACTAATTAGCCGTAAATTAAAAAACATGCGTCACCCCAGAAGGAAGCCCAGATGTAAACAATGCAAAGACTTGGCCTCGGTTGTCCGCTAGGTTTCCTTGCCAGCAAACCGCAAAGGAATAAAACCATCATATTAGATCTTAATTACGATTGCTATGTGGAGATATTTTCGTATCTAAATGCGCTCGACGACAAATTGAATTTGGCCAGAGCGCATCCACAGTTTCTCGAAGTGTTGATGCGTGAGGCGCCGCGTCGTTTCGCCAAAATCAACATGCGAATGCTCCGATGCATTTCCGATTGGGATTATCTGTTGCGGTTGTGCGGCGATAGTGTTGTCGAGTGTGAGCTGCGACATGGACGCTGGGACGATAACATAACATTGCCATTTCTAGCTCTATTGAATGACCACTGCAAAAATATGCAACATTTGCACTTGATATTCGTGCATTCCGTTCCAATGACACAGACAGAGGGCGGAGAAGTGAATATACTACAAGTGATGCAGCGAAAAGATCTCAAATGCCTGAGCCTAACCGATGCCAAAGCTCCAATCGGTAATCTTCTCCCACTCACAGCCAAGCTGTGAGGACAGACAGAGAAATTATCTCTTACTCACTCTCTCATTCTCAGTGACTTTATAGTTATCAAATCTATTCGCTTTATCATTGTAGTGCTACAGCTGCAGAATTTTATGGAACTGGAGGCATTGCATATTGACGGCATTGACGAGGAATTGATTTATGACGATTTCATGCAGCAGCTCAAAGCGCTGTCTGCACTACGAAGACTATCGCTAAGGTTTCCTAGCCGTCGACAGTATCCTCCCTTGGCTAACCACTGCCCGCAGCTGGAACACTTGTCGCTGGAGAACTTTGAGGCAACGCTGGCCGATGTGGGCGACTTTCCACAATTGAAATCACTCCATTTGAGATGGCGTTTGTCCATGAAATTAAACAACAATCTCTTCCGCATGCTGGCCAAACGCTACTATGATCGCTTGGAGCAGCTGCAGTTGACAACAGTGACGCCAGAGCAGGCAACACACATTGTAAGGCTGGAAAATCTCAAGATGCTGGCCTGTCCCATGTGGCCCAGTGAAGCGTTGACGCACTTGACTCAGTTGCAACAACTGGAGTGTCTGACGTTGCAGTGTACGGAAGCTGCCGCCAGCCTGATGCAATTGCTGGATGTGATTAGCAACTGCTTGAAACTGCAGCACTTGAAGATTGGCAAGAGATGGCTGGAAGTTCAAGTGGAGGAATTTCTTTGCGCCGTGCAGAAAGAATTACGTAGACAAACAGCAAACGAAGCTCGACCAACACTGTTGCTTACACTGGAGTCGCCATCAGCAACAGAAGTACAAAACCAGGTTACTTTGGATTACGGATTAAGGAATTACACTCTCCTACAAATGTTATCTTTTATTGCAGTTGACAAAGATGGCAAATTCCCAGTTGTTACAGTTGGATTGGAAGCGTGCAGTTTGCGGATTGTGTAAACCGGATCGTCATACGAAACATGAGGTATTCTTGGATTAACTCACCTCACAATGCGACTGTTCAATGGCCAAGGTCAGGCGTAGTATCCAATCATTGTGGACCACATCAATCTCCTCCAGCTCTGCACGTTTCCTTTCATAATGCGAGTCATGTTCCAAATTAAACCACTTTTGTGATTCCAAATGGAGCACAGCCAGTGCTGGACTCGTTCTCAGTTGTATATCAAATGATGTATGCCACAAAATGCATGTGGCATGCGACTCCAATAAGTATTGTTGTGCTATATTATTAATATTAATTGTAATTCTCTTTCTCAAACAAAACTCACCGAGAAAACTTAAAACCGTGGACCAGTAATTGGTTTCCACTAACATGGCTGACCGGTCAGTTAGTTCTTTAATATCTGACACCAAGGAGGGGCTTTATATAGGTGCCATAACAAGCTTCAATCTTAGGGCTGCATTAGCTGCACCACTAGTCAATAGGTTAAGGAAACTATGCTTTAAACATATCACTACAAACAACTACTCATAATACAACGTTTTATTTATATTATATTATATAGTTAATATTATTATATGTATTGTTATTTATAATTTTTAAAGCAAGCTTTAAAAAACAAAACCTAAGAATATGTATCGCTAATCGACCGTTACCGAGATCACGTAATCGGTATCGAACGATCATTGTGAACTTTGCCAACACTGAGATCTTAACGTCAATTAATTCAAAACGGTTGTTTCAATTTGATTACAAATTAATATTTATTAATTCTTTTCTTCATACACGAAATATTTAAATTGTTGAAATAGAATATATATAATCAAAATCTAGTAATGCAAATAAATAGTTACTGCAAAACGAAAACATTATAAGGAATCAATAAATCGATGTATTTATCCTCTGAAATATATTACAAAAATGAAATTATTAATAATAAATATATTGTCTAGAACTCAGTATTTTTGAATATGTCAATGTAATGTTATTATTATTAACGTTGCTTCCCAATTAAGAATAATATTAGTGTAAACGTATATCTATTCCTAATTTTGATCAGCTTAAACTCAAGTTAACATGTAGCCCTAGTTAATCAGGGGGTATTGTTGCTGATGGTGGGGGATTGGGAGTGGGGGAGTTTAACTTAAGAGCTAATAAATAATTCATCCAATAGCGCAAATTAAACAAATTGTTTAAACAAATTTCCAAGATCATTAAATGTGTATTACAATAAATTACAATCTAAACAGAAATTACAGCAACATAGGGGGGAGAAGGTCTGGTTACCAGGTTCCCTCAACGCGTATTACCAAAGAATTAGTCGGGTGAATACAGTTGCACTTCGCTAAAACGTACGCTTCTAATATTCTTCATATCATATTATTCATACATATTATTATGATTTCTCTATGTATTTTCGCGTTCAACGAGTTCGCTACCTATTTGTCGGGAAACTGACTTTAAAATTAGTTTACATTTTGAACTACTCGCCGCAAGCGTAGTCGATTAAGCCTTGACAGTTGCACCGCCGCTGCCCAGGGACTTCATCAGTTGATAGCATTCCTTTAGCTTACGCTTATCGCCCACCTTCTCCAGCGTTTTGGCCGCCTCGGCCAGCAGGCCAGCCCGTTCACCAGGTGAGCTCAGAAGCGCTGGCGGTAGATATTTGCAGGCCACATACATGGCTGCCGCACGCTCCCTTTCACCCCCCTCAAAGTTCTGATGCCTTCGATCCTTGCTGCCGCAAAAGATGGAGGAGTGAGCATTGCGAGAACGTAGACTTCTGTCCAGCAGCTGTTGTGTGGGACACGGCGAGGCGCCGGCCATAAGGCGGCATACAGCCTCATACAGATAAATCCGGGACTGGGCATTCTGAAATACAGGAGGATTAGAGTGATTCGATGTAACAGAGGACATTAGCTTACCGGTATATTCTCGACAATGCTGCGCAGTGAATTCAAATCGGTTTGGAACTTTTCGAGCACATCGCCAGGCACTTGATAGTAGCCATCATCCTCAATATTCATATGCTCCAGCTCCCACAAGGCGGTGCGTGTCTCCAGCAACAAATCGCAGGTCAACAACTGGAAGAGCTGCATCAAGAAGTTTTAAAATTAGACAAGAGACGTGTTGCCAAGCTGTTTACGGCGGCTGCTGCTGTGTTGCTGCTGCTACTGGCGTTGTTAGGAAACTGCACGAAGATTGCACTGCAGTTGTATTGCCTCGGTCAAAAGTGGGACAGACAATGCGACTACAATGCACCTTCGTGACAGCTCTTGTATTGTGAAGGGATCCTATTTATTGAGGGACACATTTGGGCTTACCAGTTTAATGCCCTTGGCATTGGTTATGCGATTCACTGTGAGGCATTCCTGCAATTGAACGCTGGATTCATTACACAGTTGATTGATCAATTGCTTCAAACGTTTGTCCAAAGTGTTGCCGTTGTTCCTGGAGAGAGAAAGAGAGGAGTTTCAGCTAATATTATACAATAGCTTCTATATCGTTTAGTTACATGAGCAGTATCATCTTGGCGCGCAGCACCGCATGCAACGCTCTGGGCAAATGATCATTCTCGTTGCTATGCTGCAGTTGAGCCGGCAGCTGTTTGATGCTATCGTACAGTTGCTCCGCCAGTGTGTCCTCGCCCAGCAGCCAGTGTACGGCTATTTCAAGCACATTAGCCCACCATACCACATTCGTATCGCGATCATCGTCATCCGCCCAGAGTGTGTCCCGCAAGAGGGAAGTATACTTCAGCACATTGCTGACAATGGTGCCGCTGTGTTCCGTCTCGCTGCCCGTGTTGTTGTTGCTGTTGTTGGGTGCGGATTTGTTGGATTTGTGTGAGCCAGCGCCCACCAGACACTGCAATGCCTTGTGCAACAGATGCTCCCGATATTGCTGTAGATTGGGTTGATTAATATACATGTTGCAACTAGTTAATCATTCAACTGCTCACCTTGATGGCATGTGCAGCGGGATCGCATGGATTGACCAAGCGAGCAAAGAAACCATCCTGCTCGCCAGCATTCACTTCATAGTCAAAGACATGCGCTCCACAATAGCCATAGCCATAGCTGGTGAAGGCCCAGCGCAGTTCCTGCGTTTGTTCCGTGGCACGGGTTCGACGGCATTCCAGACTTGCTCGACTCATATAATAGCGGGCACAGAGTTGTTGCAACAATTTGGGTGTACTACGCTTCATCCGCAGCGCTGCCATCACATGAATGCAAATGATCTCGCGCGGAGTGAGCAAACTGTGAGCCACCTCAGCCATATTGCTGGCATACAATGCCAGCATGATGCCATTCCGATCGCTATTACGATTCCCAGTCAAATGCAATTGATTCAAGCGATTGAAGAGCAACGCCAACTCTCTGGCGGAGGCCAAGGCACTCTTGCGTCTGGTGGCGCTGCAGAACAATCCTCCAGCGCGACGGGAGAGCACACGTCCCAGCCAAAGGCGATGGAAGAGAAAGCGTAGAAACTGCCAGCTCGTCTGTAGATAACACTCCAGTCGTGTCGATGGCAAACTTATGCCAAACATGTGCAGACAATTCAAATAGGCGGCATACGCTTGCGTCGCTTGACCCTTGACGAAGTGCGTCTCGGCCCGCTGCTTGTGCTGATAGTATGCATCCGTTTGGGTGTCCAATTGAGGATCTCCGTATACCAAGAGCTTGACCAGGCAGCCCAGCATTAGCAGCAGATTCAACAGCCACAGCCACGAGCTGTGCTGCCAGCCAATGTAGTTCGTATCATCTGCAAGGGAATAAGCATTAATTAATCGAGTGTGATCAACAGTGCGATACTCTGTAGTCGTGTCTTTGCTACCGTTCCACTAAATGGATTAAAGGCATTCAATAAATTGAATATAAAAACTAAATATGCTACAACAGAGTGTGCTTGACAGTGAATTACTCTGTAGGGGCTTGATCAAAAAGAAGCAAAGTATTCAATGAACAGACAAATAAATAGTTATATAAATAATTAGTTAAATAAGATACTGTGCTCGACATTAAAATACTCTGTATCTACTTGTAAGCCTCCTTCCGCTTCTTAAGTACATAGTCTCTTAGTTATAATACATTTATACACTTTTCATGCTGAGTATTAAGTTTATATCCACGCTAAATGAAATAGTCTCGTTCTTTGCTTACCATCCGTATCGTAATTCAATATGCTGCGCCGTTGATGGCTTCCCAGATCGTTGACATCATCGAAATCATTGGCATCGGGTGCGAATTGGGTGCGTTGGAGGAGCGTTTTGAAGGGATTAACAGCCAGGATGGCGAACATGAACATGCAAACACCTAGACGTGAATGGGTGGCCATGCCACGCATTGAGCTGGGCACCACAAGCAGATCATCCTTGCTGCTGCCACTGTTGCAGCTGGCGGTGGAGCCACCATATGGCGACGGTGGCAACGAAATGTCCGAATGGATTGGCGACAACGACGGATCGGAGACATCACTACGTGGTGGTGTTAAACCAGCATCCGTATCGCAGGCCAACGATTGCTGGCGACGTTTCTTCGACGAGGAGGTGGAGGAGCTCACAACGCTGCTGCTACCCAATTGCAACAGATCCTTGACCTTGGAACCATCGCGTGCCATTAGCTCACGCTGCAAACGCTGCAGTTCCGATTTCAGCTCATAATTCTGACGTTGCAGATCCCTTATCTTGTCAATGGACTTGCGGAGCACCGCCGACTTGTTCAACTTGGCGGAATCGCCGACAACAAGATTCTTTAGCTCGGTAATCTTGTCATTTATGGAGGTGCGATAACGCCGCTCAATCGCATTGTGCGCCGAACGCTTCACCTCCTTCACCTTTGGCTGGACACGTTGTATTGCCACCTTGGCGTTGCCCGAAGTTGGAGCGGTCGGACTTGGAGTTGGTGCCAGCTCCACAGCAGCTGGCTTGCGTGATGTCTTTGGACTGACGACAGGCGGATTCACAGTCTCCGGCAGCAGTGGCATGGTCGGTATCGTATAATCATTGTTGGGCACCTGCAATATGAAACTTTGGACATTTGTCGGCATCTTCTTGCTGGCATAATGAGGCTTCTTTGCTGGCGCTGCTGCTGCTGCTACTGGTACTGCTGGTGCTGTTGTTGGTGGTGGCGATGGCGATGCTTCAGCTGGAAACTGATAGACAAATCCATTATTTGGCGGCGTAGTAAAGAGAATTGCGGTTGTTGGTTGCGGCTGCTGCTTCTGCTGCTGTGCCGCCTGATTGATGTCCATGTGGTGTATGGTCATTGTGGGCATCGGTTTTAACAGCTGCGGCAACGATGGCCGGCTGTAGCTCCCAAGATTGGATACAATCATATTTTGCAACTGCTCCTCCTTAATGTGCATCGGCGAGGTATACTCGCTCTTAACATGATGATGCTGCTGCTCTGGCTGCTGTTGTTGTTGTTGCTGCTGCTGTTGCACGGGCAGCGTTGGGGATAACTGCGGCTGGGGTGGAGACTGCTGTGGCATATCCATGGCACATTCCAGCAGCGGCGGAGTTGCATTCATTTCGAGATTGATGTCATCGGCCAGCTGCGATGGATCCAAGTCCATTTCGGTAAAGAAGTTGTTCAGCATATCGGAGGGTATCATCTCTTTGATTATATTGAGTGCATCCTCCTCCTCCTTCATCAACTCCAAGGATGATCGGGTGTAGTAATCCATTTCCTGGTCAATATTCATTTTGGTATACTTTTAGCTGACGTGTGGATTGGCTTAATTGTGTGTTGAATCTGCTGATAAAAAAACCCACATAAGTGATTGACTAGCAGATACCCATTATATCTGATTATGAAATGCTTATAAATTGACCGACTGTTACATTTAGTATATAGTTGCTATACTATACTATAATACCCTTCTTATCGATTATCTCTTTGCAGGGTATCAGTATGCTGTAATCATTGTTTTGTTTATGAAATTTCAGAGCGGCGCAATAACAATACGCACACAAACACAAAAAACTAACACAACAACACAATAATAAACACACGCACGTTCACATGCACACACACAAGCATACATTCATGTAAGCATGCGAAGCTTTTCTCGACCAATCAGAATGCGCGCGAAGAATCATACGATGTGACGGCAACAACAGCGTTGTCACCTCTGCTTTCCAAGTAACAGCCAGCAGGCAATTAGATCGAAGCAAGTACTTTAAAAGTATCAAAATAAGTTAACTATATACAATATTTAACTGTCTGTTAGTCAATTTGAGTTGAAATCAATCACCAACCTATCCAATAAGCACTTTGTTGTTATTTGAAAACCTATTGCGGTTTATTGTTCGCCATAGTTATAGCAAGTGACAATTGTAGGTTGCACTTCAAACACTAACACGTTTGCATGCCCGTTTCGCACATTGTTAATGTTTGTATGCTCCCTTTTTAAAGGCAATGAACTAATTATAATAGTTTAGCGTAGTAAACAGACGAACGAGTGTCTAAATAATTCACTGACTAATAGGAAATATCGATGTATATCGATATGATCGTATTGAGTGTAACCAGGTGTATGTAACATATATATTATGAATTTATTGAAGTAACAGAAGCAACTCTGTGCCAGAGCAATTGAAATTTTAAAATTGTACAACACTAGCTATAGCTGCCATGTTTCACTTCCTGTGCTTGCGAACAAAATAGAATCGCTAAGAAAACCCTGCGAGTGAGTGTTTTAACATCACACTCGAAAATAACATCAAAGTGGTAGTTGAAAGAGTGCCACAGCTCGAACCGCACTTATACCAACACAAATCAACAAATTAAAAGTAGCAGCCAAAAATTCAAGTCAAGAAAAACAAAGTTGCGGCAACTATCAGCAAACGAAAACTTTGCCGCACTCCGTCGACATACAGAAGGAGAGGGTACTTTATTTTTTCTTGCTTTTATTTTTGGAAGCGCGTGTGTGTAGGTGTGTGTGCGCGTTTGAGGGAGAAGAACAACGAACGTAGCTAGAAAGATGGCAGACTCGGAAAAACAGCAGCAGCTACCCATTGAACAGCAGCCGCTGTCCCAGGAAGAACAGCAGGATGAGGGGCAGCAAGCGCAGGGCAAGCCCGCGCCGCCGCCAAAGGAAATTATTGGTAAGCATTAAAATCAATTTGCATTTTCATTCATGCAAACACATGGCGAGTGGTGCTACCAAAATAGCAATGAAAGGAACGGTTGGGCTATATATGAAAAATGTGCGTGTTTATGTGTGTGCGTGTCTTAAAATATACGCGCGACGCCATTTTGTATGCAGCACAACCATACATACATACAAATTCACACGTTCGCCGGCTCGGTTGCCGCATGAGAAAAGCGGCGCAAGAAACGAAATGAAAATTCTACATTTTGCCGGTGGCGCAGTCCACCCCCGCGACCTCGTCACGCGCCCAACCGAACAAATGTTGGCAACCCAATTTGTTAGCCGCTAACGTCGTGGTCGTTGTCGTTGTAGCTGTAGCTGCTAGCTTTGCTCGCTCTCTGTGCGCGCACTCTCTGAAGAAAGAGAACGAATTCCGAATTCGTTTGTTTGCATCTGTGTGTGTGTGTTCATTGTTTTGGTAACTTTATTTGTATACACTGGTGCTTAGGCACCCAACAGAACTTTTCAGCATGTGCTATCAAAAGAATGTATCAAATATTTCGTACATTTGTATATGCTATTTAACAATGGGATTTTCTAATTAAAAAACATGTAAATAAATTATATTATAGATTGAAAAAGTTGCTAGGATTAGTTTAAATAAAGAGCATTTATGCGCTGCAAATGCATCGAATTTCAGTACATTTCTCATGTTCAAACGATCTGCTGGATTCGTTTTTGGATTTCAAATTGCAGTTTATCGATTACAATAGTTGAGAAAGATTGCAATGTTGTGATTCGAATCTAACCTCACAATTTTGAGTACATTTGTAATTGGATTTTCATTTTGCAGCCACTAAAGTCACCGGCACTGTCAAATGGTTCAACGTGAAGAGCGGCTATGGCTTCATCAATCGCAACGACACCAAAGAGGATGTTTTTGTGCACCAGAGCGCTATTGCGCGCAACAATCCTAAGAAGGCGGTGCGTTCGGTTGGCGATGGCGAGCTTGTTGAATTCGATGTGGTCATTGGTGAGAAGGGCAACGAGGCGGCCAATGTAACCGGGCCGTCTGGTGAGCCGGTGCGTGGCAGTCAGTTTGCTGCTGACAAGCGTCGTAATTTCCGCCCCTGGATGAAGAAGAATCGCCGCAAGCAGCCAGGCGATGGTGACAACGAAGGCGATGAAATGGCGCCGATACAGCAACAGCAGCAACAGCCACTCGATGGTCAGCAGCAGCAGATGCAGGGAGGCCCACGCCAGCCACGTCAGAATTATCGTCGCGGACCCGGCGGCGGCCCTGGCGGTCCACCCGGTGGCCCACGCGGGGCTCCACGTGGCGGCGGCCCAGGGGGACCACCCGGTGGACCTGGACAGCGTCGTTACAACAACTATTATACGCGTCAAACACGTCGCGTACTTGGCGGCGGCGATGGTAGCGTTGAGCCAGGTGTTCATGATCAGAATCCTGATGGTGTACAGCGTGGTGGCGATGGACAACCACGTCGTGGTGGCGGTGTTGGTGGACCTCAGCGGCGCTTCTTCCGACGCAATGGACCACCGCCACGTCGTGATGGCGGCGAGTACAGTGAGTAATCCTAAATACCAATCCTATTACTAAGTATACAATTAACGAGTGTTTTCCCATCGTAGTTCAGGGCGGCCAAGGACCGCCCCGTCAGCCGTTCCGTCCGCGTCGCCAGAATCGTAAACCCAATGGCCCTGGCGGTGGCATGGAACAGCAGCCACAGCAGGTAATGAACTAAAAGCCAAAAATAGAACAAAACAAACACCAACGATAACAAAAACAACCACATCAACAATCACAAAACCAACAACAGCAAAACAACTACTAGCAGCACAGTAAAAACAAGAATAACAACAACAAAAACATCAATAATAATAATAATAATATAATAACAATAATGACAAACAAGAATATGGCTTTCGGTGGCGGCAACTACAACTAACGAATATGCATTCAAAATGTGCTCATAATTAACAACTAACAAACTCACACACACATGTACTATATATATATATATTTATATATATATGTATATGTATACAAATACAAACAAATACTTAAGAGGCTTTGGTTCTTAACATTTCCTTTAAAAGATGCATGTAACTGTGAGCTAACAAAATGCAACGAAATGTGTAAAACTTCAAAATGCAAATGATTCAAAAGATTTTGATTTTTATTTAATTATTATTGTTCTTTTTTTTTTTTATTTATTTACTATTATTTCAATTTCTGACAATTCCACTCCCCCCGACAAACCCATCCACCCACAAAACCTTCACAGAACGGCGCTCAAGAGCTGCAAAATACAACAACAGAAAGCACCGCATAAAAAAAAACAAATGTAAAAATAACATCAGCAACAACAACAACATCAGCAGCAGCAACAACAACAGCAACATGCAGCAGCAGCAGCAACAACAATAACAGCAACAGCAGATGATAAGCAAGCAGAAGAGATGAGGAAGGAACAAACATGTAACATTTGTAAATGGGCCGCGCGTTATTTTGTTATGTTTTGTTTTTTATCTGGGTGTAAAATTTCTAAGCAAACCAAAAACGCAATGAAAGATTGAAAGAAATTCAGTGGCAAGTAAAATAATCTTTTGATAAAACGTATTTATGATGTATGTGCATAACAGAGAAAGAATTGCATAAATTTCAATTGTATTATACAAATTAGCAAACTCAAACCCAAATAATAAACTATATCAGTCGAAACTAAAATTTAACAATAACAAATTATATATTTATACATAAATATATTATTATTATTATTATTATACACATATTTATACAATACAATTGTTTAAAGATTTAAAATTTTTTGTAATTTTACACGAACGTTTTGTTGTGCGTGTTTTAGAAGCTTTCAATTTTTAAGAGTTTTGTATCTTAAGATGTTGACTTAACCTCACATTTAATAAGAACTCAAGTACGCACTACACATACATACATTCAAACATGTAAACACACACATATACATACATACAAACATGTACACACACACACACACATACATACATACAAAATCAAAGCTGCATCTAAAATACGTAAGCTCTCAATACTGAAAGTCACGCTTAACTGTAACACTGTAACAACATAACCTAACAGACCCGAGAGCAAAAGATAACAGGCAAGAATAACGTAAGAAGAAAGCCCCATAAATGTAAGCGAAGAGAACATCAAGCAAAAGCAGATGAGAGAAACACAACTTGTAATTCACAGCAAAGAAAGTATATACAAAATGCAAAAAAATGCAACAAAGAGAAAAACGTTTAAAAAGAGAAAAAACTAAAAAAAATATATTGGAAAAAATAAAAAAAATTGAAAAATATTAAATGCATTTAAATGTAAATTTCAATTTTAATATAGAATGGGAAACACTAACATGTCAGAGAACTGATGCTTTTAAAGGGCGACTAGGATTGATTGAAGGAGGGGAACAAATTTTCATCAAATTTAAACTTGATATCAAAACACGATTCTTTGATTAAAAAGGATCACATATTAAGCCAAAGTTTTTTTTTTTTTGGAATTTTGGTTTATTTTGTAACTATTGGATTACATATTTTAACTTAAATCTAATTTCGTACTTTATAAATTGGTTGTCAGCGATGTAACTGTTGATATATTTAACCTTTCCAATCGTCCCAAGACCAGAAGCTCATCAATTGATCGTTTTGCATAGAACTTTTGATCTTCACTGAGCTTGAGAAACGCATGCGCCCAGGCACGAGCATAGCTTTCCGCCTCGGATAACGCTGTGGCATCGATGTGCATGATTTGATCGGAGTTTGGCTTAATTGTTTCCTTACTAAAGTCTTGTGACTCTTCCTCCGTTACGTGTTCCAATTCAATGGGCTGCACTTCGGTCAAATCAGGCGACCAGGATTCCTCGTCGGAGAAGAGTTTTAAAAGCGGACGCTCATTGGAGGCTAATGATATTTCTGGAGTCTCCAAATGCTCGACCTGCAGAAGTTTATGTATTTGTCAGCCAGAGCAATACTTTAAGGATTAGTACTTACTCTTACCTCAGGATTGGGTGTAGCTGTGATCTCTGCATCTTCGTAGTCCTCTTCCGCATCGCTGTACTGATCCGCTTTTGGGTGATAGAACTCTTCGTATTGTCGCATTTGCCGCTTACTTGCCGCCGCCGGCGACCTCTGTACGTTGTTGTAACTCCGTTGTGGCTGCTGTTGGGATTCCGTATCCCTGCCGTGCTGTTTAAGGTAGCGAACATGGCATTTGTGTATACGCAGATTGGATGTGGTGCCACCGGTGGATTGCATTACCCGCTTGCAGCCCAAGCAATAGTATCTCCACTTTAGCTTGCTGCCATCCGGTCGCGCGATCTCTCGATAAACGTTCCATACGGAACTGCGTTTGTTCTTTTTCACTAGCCTGTACTGTCCGTCATGGATCTTCAGTAATATATCCAGCTGGGACTCCGTACACTTTGCCTCTTCTTCCTGCACATTTATAACAAACATTTGTTTTTCAGTCTTTGCCATAGGCTATGGCAAATATTTTCATGAAGTGGCAACGGTCACACTTGGCCCATAGCGTGTAAAGCGGTGTGACCGTAGGGCGCACTTGCAAAAAATACCCGAAATTCTCAGCGAAAATACATACCAATTATGATGTCGGACGCGGTTGATGAAAAATAAATGAGGTGAGATTTGAAATCGAAGGAAATTCAAAATATAAATGCAATGAAACATAACTCTGTTGCAAGCAGTCTGTATATTTATTAGACTTTGTTCACGACTATTATAAATAATATAAATTAATCCGATTATCCGAGTTTGTGTATTATTTTTTTGTATTTCGCAGTAATTCGATAAGCGTTTTACTAATTGATAATAAGTCTCTGGATATATGTTTCATAACTTGCAGTTTTTGTTTCTCAACTTCCAATTTTTCCTGCTCAATTTGTAACAGTTGATCTGTGGTACTCGGCGCCGTCACAGATTCAATTGGATGTTCATCTTTTAGGGGCGTCTTAATTGCAGGTGCTTCTTCCTTTTCATCAACTTGTTCTATCGCTTCCAATTGTTCCTCTTCATCTCTTGTCATTGAATCGTCATGGTCATCATCCTCTCTTGTCATTTCATTTGCTTCACTGCCTGTATCGCTATTGTACTGTTCAAAAAGCGTCGATGAATCTTTAAATGAGAAATAAAGTTATTAATATTATTTAAATATTCATTGTGCCACAAATTACCATTGGTATCCACTAAAACCTGTTCAAAATCCACACCTACAGGTCCAGTTAAGAGTGATTTAACTCTTTTATAATATCGCCAATTCGTTCGATTCCCCAGCTTTATCTTTTCCGCCTCCAGCCTTAAATTTATAAAATGTATTTACTGCTTTCCAATAACTATTTCATTGACCAACCTTTGTTTCCTGGTCATATTGTCCATTTTACATTTAATTTCACGATGGCTTAGTCCATATGCACTCATATCTTGAGCCATTTCCTTGTGTATTAACGTATTTTTCCGCTTACCCCGAATACCCTTTAGGTTCTTTTCCCACAAGTCGAGGAATAAATTAGTTGATTTCGGTGTCCATATAAATCGCTTTGGGTTATTCGATTTAGGTGGAATAGTTTCTTCAGTTAATGGAGGTATAAAATCATCATTAAAAGACACACTTGCATCTTCATCATGGAGTTCCTCCGTCTGTTGGTCATCTTCATCAGACGATAGACTTATATCATTATATATCTGCGGATGGACAGTTGCCGGCGCCGAAGCCCTTGTGCTGGGATGTACCGGCGCTAAATTATTTGATTTTGTTCGCGAATCCTCGGAAAATAGTTGCAGTAGCGGTCTAACAGTTGAAGCCACTGACTCAAATGCGCGCTTCTGTTCTTCGACTTGCTCTGACTGCGGCGAGAAGGTTTTGGTTTAAAATAGAAAACCATTAATTGCTAGTAACATACATCTGTATCGCTGGCATCATCTTCCATGTCGCTTTGCAGGTCGGCTTCATCGTAGTCCTCATGTTCTGGTGACAAATTTTGTTTTGTTTTATTCTTGAATGTTTCTTGATCCCACCGCTTGCTTCGTGATGTTGATAAATTATCTTCGGCGACTACTTTATGTTTTTTATTCCCGTTGATAACACGATAGCATTGCGGGAAGAGTTGTCCGTTGGAGGGCCTCATTATGAGCGCCAAATTATTATTTATTTACGTACGCTTAGATTTATTAGCAATATGCAGCCTGCTTGTCTTCGCAGTTGTTATTTTACAACACCCATGCCTGACTTTTGCAACACTTACAATAAGAATCGAATTTTCGATAACAATAAAATTTGATATGGGCTTCATTTCGATAAGAATTAATTAGAGCGCCAAAATATTTGAATTTATATTTTATTGCCAATCATTATTGCATTTTGAATTTATCAATTTATTACTTACTAATGTCTACTTCTAGATCTATGAACAGCCATGATCTCAGATGTAGCAATTTAGAACTAAGTGCAAAGAACTTTAGATAAATATATGTTGTTATAAATAAATTGCTGAGATCAACAATTTTCAGATTCGCACGCATTTTAGCTAATCAAGTAAATCTTCCACTACATTTGGGGGTAGCTGGGAAAGAACACAAGAAAAACGGACGACAACAATCAACGACAATTGTGGCACGATTACGTCTAATGGGAGCTGTGCCATCTTACAGTGAATTGAAAACTCTGAACCCCATCGGCTTAGTTCGCTTGAGCAGCAGCCAGCTCCGGCTTCAAGTGTTGTCTGACCGAGAACTGACATCGACATGACGTTGCCATCAGCATGCTAAATTGTGCGTTGCCTGTGGGAGCACATTGCAACCGGTTTAGGAGCAGACTCTGATCATCTATGGCTCTGCTTTTCCCCTTTCGACGACGATTTAAGCCGGCTGCTAAAGTTTGGCTCGTGCTTGCTTGGGTTCTGTACACGCAGCTGCTTCTGTCCAAAATTTAACACTTAAATTGTCACTTAATCGAAATTTAAACTTTATTGGAGGCCACAGGTGCAGTTATTTATGTTTTTTTTTTCTTCTCGTTTTATTTCAGCGCGTGGCTCAATTGATGAACCAGCTGCTGGTTCAAATTGGATGATCTGTCAAAACTTTTAGTTCAATTTGCTTAGCACGAAGTTTGCCAAAAAAAAAAACAAAACAATATACAGAAACATGTATATATATATGTGTGTGTGTATGTATTTGCACAACTCCTTAACTCATTGCACAACCAAACTTAATGGTTTCTTGCGGTTGTTGACGGTTTTTTGCGATCGTTTTCTTTGCTGTTGCCTTGGCAACATTTGTTTTCAGTTGGGGGGCCTGGGTTGTACAACGACAACGGCCATGACTTTGTGCAACTGGCGACATCGAAATGTTGCCGTGCTGTTGTTGCTGTAGTTGCTGCTGTAGCTGTAGCTGTAGCTGTAGCTGTTGCTATTGCCACAACTGGCAACTTGATTATGGCCCATGCATTAACGTCATTATGGCGATGGCGAGACCTTATTTGTTTGGCGCATAATTTAAGTTAAAGCCCCGTACAAATGTCGCGTCATTGTTGCAATGACTGTTGTTGCCTACGCGGTTGCATGCAGCATGTTGATGATGGCCGGGCCCAAGCTCAACTCTGTCCGCTGGCTGCTGGCGCTTGATTGCAGGTTGTCATGAGCAGACTCTGTCTCTGTCTCTGTCTCCGTCTCAGGCTCCGTCTCAGGCTCAGGCTCATCGAAAGCTCCACTCGCTCTTTGCCGTCTGTCGCCGTTGACATGCTGTATATCCCATAGGCATCCATGCCCCATGTCTCTCAATTGCATTTATGTTTGCCATGTCCCTTTTTGACGTGGGTCGCATGTATTTCTTGAGCTTTAATTTAACTGGTTTGCGTTTTTCTCATCTCCGTTTGTGGACTGGGTGTGCCATTTGATGCCGTGTCACGTGAGCAGCTTACACACACATATGTATATAAATTGCAGTTTAGGCACACATCTCTAGTTGGAAGAGTGCATCCACATAAGAATCACATAACCTTATTTATACAAGTCCGACATAAACCAACGTAGCTTATGTACTCTGTGTGGGTGATACAACTAGATAAGATGAGTTTACTTAAGCCTAACAAAGTCCACATAAATGTGGCACAGCAGAACCGTTCCCAAACTGGCTGTGTGGAACAATTTGATTGTCTTAGGAACAGTTAAGAAGAAACAGTTTACGTAAACTTTACGTAGTAACAGTTTTTGTAAGGAACAGCTTTACGCAACGAACATCTGTTACCACTGTCTTCTTTCGCAGTGTGAGTTAAAAATTGAAAAATCAAATAAATTGCCAAACCGTTATCACTCTACGCATCTAACGGCAGAAAGCATTAAATGACCTCAATGTCAGGCCGAAAGTTTGGAAGAGCAAGAGATAACTAATAAAGATTCCACTGAGCACAAATATCACCTCTCTGGATGGCCAGATTGAACTCTGAAGCTAATTTGATTTGACGAAAGACAATTTACGAGTGTCTCGTCTTGATGGGCTGGGGGCTTATCTGGTCGGATTGTGTGCGCTTCTAACAATTCGGGACCATCAAATTAATTAAGAGAGGGAGAGAACAGTAGCTGTAAAAAGTTAATGAGCTGCTGAGCAGGCATAGAACGCAAGCAAAACGAAAAGAAACGACAACAGCAACAAGAACAACCAGAAGTCAAAACAAAAGCAAAGAACGCATCGTGATCGAAAAGCGCGTTTGTTTTGATTATGCGACAAACAAAGCAGAGGAAGAAAACGAGAAAAGAAATATAAAATACAACGAAAAAACAAAATGGGAAAAAAAGAAGCCGATGGCTTTTAATTTAAAAAGTTGCTGGCAAAGCAGCATAAAACGTGCAGGGCGCGAGCGAGAGAAGGAGAGAGAGAGAGAGAGAGAGAGAGAGAGAGAGAGAGAGAGAGAGAGAGAGAGAGAGAGAGAGAGAGCGAAATAGGCAGCGCAACAGATGGAGGGAGGGGGCGATCAGAAGCAGCCGGAGATCAAGCAAACAAGCATTTGCCACTCAAACAAACCAGTTTTGCACTCCCACACATACAACAAACTAAACACACCAATACGATAAGTGAGAGAACGAAAGAGCGAAAGAGTGTGGAAGAGCCTATGCATGTGCTTGTGTATGTGTGTAAGCTCACGCGTTTAATGTTTGAAACCTAGCTCTGTTCCAGGTTCAGTTGCCATTGAAGGCTCGTTCGATATAGACGTGTGTGTGTCGTGACGTTTCTACGTTTCTTCGTTTCTTATTGTGACTATGCAGAACATTTAAAGTCGGCTAAATACTAAAAGATTCAACTAATTGTCTAATAAATGTGAACTCAACTTATGAAAAGCCGTCTTTGCAAAATAACATTTCCTACGCACTCGATATAAGTGATCGCAGTAACGATTAAGAGTTGTTTTAGTGAATTACAATTTGTGTACAAAGAAAGTTGCTGATTGTCAAAAAAAAAAAAAAACAACAACAGTGTCAACGCTTTACAGGAATTACTTTTGGTATGTACAAACGAACGTATATTTGCTATATTAAGTGTCTTAAATATATATTTATATATATAATTTTATATATTTGTTAAAACATTAGTTAGAAGAGCAATGCTGGTACTATTTATGAATGTACCAAATTTATTCCGTACCAATAACATGACCTAGGTAACAAAATCCAAATGTTTCTATGTTTTCCTTATTATCTTTTGTTATCATTTTCTTTGCTTTCAAACGTAAAGATCGAAAGCAGTTTCAAACGGTACATTTCTTAAACGTAATAAACATTTGTAACTCTCATTCATTTGGCAAATCGATTAACGCTGCAATTGATTGCAATTAATCGATAACTGCTTTAAATATTTGCTATCCTTTCATTTCATAGTTAAATCCATTTATTATTGAACCGTGGCACGAGCATTAAATTGGGTTAAATTAATAAGTTAAGGCTCGACTTGGCTTCAATTGGCTTGGCTTTGGCGTCATCTTTAAGATTGCGCAGCTGGGCCAATCTTTGGGCTCGGTATTGCTAGATTCGTGACTCGTTTTGCGTGTTGGCACCGAAACGAGTGGGTCGCTTTTTGGTAACTGCAAAACCTTCGGAACTGAACTCTTTTGCCAAAATAATAATTGTTCAATTATTGATAGGTAAGACTGTCAGGCTCTCGGTCATGTTGATCTAATTTATTAACGCCTTGAAGTTTCCGCCTCTTGATTTTCATACATATATTTTTCCATTCAATGATATAGAAATACTGCGGAAAACTATTTGAGCCCACGCTCCAGCACTTCAATGCCAACCGACAGCGCCCTCGACAGTCCCATAATTCTCGGACTTAATTGATTACAGCAAGTCCGACTGCAAAGCTATGTTATGCATGTCCGGCTTTATGGTGGGAGTAACGTTCCTATGTTGCAAAGTGTATAAAATATGCTAAGTAACGCCCACCTAATTTACTGCTGCATTAGCCCTACTATCTAGCACAAATCTTAACTGTGATAAAAGTCTTTATTATCTTTAATTTGCTCAATGCCGCTTGGCTTTCATTTATCTAGCCAAATGTGGTGACAAATGCTGTTGATAACAGTTTACAAGTGTTTGAATAATGCGCACTGAAAGCAGGATATACTACATACATATAGTAGATATATATTTATAATTTTGGATAACATTCAGTATTTCCTGGAAATGGTTTGCAAGTTCCTCGATTAATGACAATGAATCATTTTTAGCAGCGCAGCTATTAATTTCATTATTTTATTTTATATAAGTTTCTAAATTACTAAAAACTTGATTGAAGCACATTTTAGAATGTTTGTCATGTAGTTCAATCTCTTTAAGCAGTTGCGAAGACCGCATTGCATCGCAACGCCATCGCTTGTCACTAAATTGACCCATTTCAGAGCTTACGGCGTTTGCCCCTGCAAGCAAAGAAATGTAGTGAAATGAAGATGATGATGATGATGATGATGATGATGAGGAAAATAATAAAGAAAAACCAGACTGACGGCTCAGACAAAGCCTAGAGTATCGTTCTCCGCCAACCCCCCCTCTCCGTCGCTCAATCAAAAGTCTAGCAGACGAACCAGTTGCAAGTCGAGTGCATGTTGTACATGCCCCGAAACTGAAACTTCTTGTGCATTCCTTTTTGCCTTTGCTCGGCCGCTAACTTTTGGCGGCCACTGTTAATGCTTGTGATCTGCTGTGTCTGTGCTGCTGCTGTTCCTGTTGTTGCTGCTGTTGTTGTTGCTGTAGCTGCAGTTGCAGTTCCAGTTGGAGTCTGACCATTGCATTCTTATCTTAATATGCACATTTCTTCGTGCTTCTGGCTCTTGTCTTGTCTTGTCTTCTTTGGCTGCTTACGTGCGTTGCATATAAGGTAGAGTGGTAGAGGTAGAGAGATGTGGAGAGAGAGAGAGGGAGAGAGAGATACGTATGCTCATTAACGAGTCTGTTAACGGTACATATTGTTGCAAGTTATGTAATGCCTGACTATGGTGTGATATGGTATCTTATGGTACAGCCTGGCAAGCTATAGTTTAACATGTACCCGATAAATCAATCTTGCAGCTAAAGTTGTAGTTGTATATTGAGTTGCAGTTGCAGTTGCAGTTGCAGTTGGGGTGGGGGGGAGGTTCCGTCGCTTGTCCATTTTGCTAATGACATAAATTGTCCACTGCGCTCAGACAGCGGCCATTGACGACTTAATTATGCTGATGAATGCATTTTCACGATTGTTGTGCGACGAGCTATTGAAATGTGCTGACAAAACAGCAAGGCACGACCTGAGAATACCCTGTAAATAATTGCAAAACATAGTATACAACTTGGAAACACTTCATAAACATTTGTTCAGTGCAGCAAACTTACATATAGAGAGGGCACAACTTGCAGATACTCTGTAAATACATTTTAAATAAAGGCAGTTAAATATTTTGTATTTGTGACTGCAAAATACCCTCTAAACGTGATGTAGTGCAGGCAAAGCTTAAAATTGCCACTTAAACTATGAAATACCCTGTAAATAGTTAACAGTAAAACTTGTAATTAGGCAACTTACAGTATAACATTGAAATGTAATGTTTAAATGTTAAATGATAATGTTAAATTGTTATAATATCCTGTAAAAAACCACAAACTGCAAGAGATCATTATATGGGGTATTTATGACAAAGAAAGTCAGCTATAAAGTGTTTTATTATTAGTATTTTATTGTAAATTCAGTTTAACAACTTAACTAATTATTTTATGTAAGCCTTCACTTTGATAACATTGCAATAATTAGCCTTTTATAGCATTAAAATTATTGATTATTGAGTGTCCTTCTTATAAAATATACAAGCTAAGCGCATTCAGTTAATTTATGCCTTGTTTCAAGATCTTAATTAAAGATAGCTTGGCAAATTTAGTATTTTATATTATTAGTTATATATTTATATAACAAAGATCTCTAATCGTAATCCAATTATTAATTTAGCATATATGCAAAATAAAATAAAACCCAATAACCTATATTTAATAAATATTAGCGGATTAACCTTCAAATGGCAAACATTAATAAGCATTTGATGCCGACAACTCGAGCTCTCGTAATCCTACAGAAATGTTCATAAATCTTATAAATTTGGACGAGTTTAAAGCGCAAATGAAACCACAAATTATTACTATAAAAATGCAATGTACAACTTAATTATGTTGTGTTTTGAAGAAGACAAACAAAAGAAGACTAATTAACATGAAACATTTTTGTGGCTAAACATTAAAAAAGTCATAAAGAATTCACGGTCACTCTCACTCAAAGCAAGAAAATAATAATAATAATAATAGCAGTAAATAATACTAGTAAAAATAATAATAATGTTTAAAAAATTGCAAAAATAATTTCAGTTTGATTTAATGAGCCGCAACGCATTTATCATAATGTCAGAGTTGTTGTTGTTGCTGTTGTTGCTGTTGCTGTTGTTGTTGTTTATCTATGGATTAATGTATTTTCGAGTTGAGTGAACCCCTTTGCCTAGGATCCATCCACATTGCCCACGTTAACATTAACTTTAACTCACATTGCTGTAATTAAGTAGCGCGTTTGAATTTGTATAAAATTAAAAAATTACTAAAAAAAAAAAAAAAAAAAAAATAAACATAAACAAATTGTTATAAATATTCATGAGCTTTTCTGGATCCGGTTTTGACTCTTGACTTTGAAAACACTTTTCTGTGTGTGTGTGTGTGTGTGTTTTGACCGGAAAGAGGAGCACGCGAGCGCTTCTAGGGCGTTACCAATGAGCGAACCAGTTCAACTAGTTCATAACCAATTTGATTTGAAATATTATGTAACTTCTTTATGTAAAACTATTAAAAATCTACAAAAATCTTAATTTTAAAGCATAAATATGTTATTTAACAACATTTGCAAAATATTATAAATAAGTTTAACTTTCATTCACAAAACTATTTAATGAATTGAACAATGGGCAAGTTATGCTTGAAATCTGTGTCAATTTGTTGTTAGATTTTTAGTTTTATTTTGCTTTTTTCTTGTTTGTTTTATTCGTGCACTTTTGTCACACACCTTTCTGTTGTTTTGTTTGTTGTTTTCTTTATTTATAGTATTCGTAGCAAATTTTTGTTGCCAACTTTTATTTTGGATACGGCTTAGCAATTGTTTTCTTAATGATTTCGTACATTTGCTGGTTATTCAATGAGTCGGACATATAGTGTAAGCACTGTTGATTATTTTCGGGAACGTGGGATACTTTTAGAGCTCTGCAAAGAAAATAAAAAGAGAAATTGATACCTTAGCTGTATTTCTATACATATATATTTAATTTAATATTTGATATTATAATCTTATAACTTAAATAGTTACTGAGATATAGATAGAGATACTTTTAGGTCAATCATATCTACACTGGTGGGCACAATTATTTTGACGAAATTTTCTGTAGCTATTGAACCTAGCTTTTGCAAGATACTGTTAACGAACGGTACGAAACTGATGAGCACAACAAAGAATATATATTTAGCTATCAGCATGCCAAATTTTATGTGGTTTACCTTTTACATTCTCTTTATACTGATAAGAATGCATGCAGACATCAAATTTTATTGCGGCACAAGTATTTTGACGAAGTTATTGATTAAATGTTCTTAAGCTTTTGAGCATGTGAAAATCAAACAAAGATTAAATTCAACTTAATTCGCGATTAAACGTTATTAAAAAAATAAAAATTATTGAAAATCATGGGTAAAAAGTCTGAGCTAAGCTTGTTTATCAGATCAGCAATGGTAGCTCAGTACAACACTGGAATTAAAGTTAAGGATATTGCAAATGAGTTCAAAGTGTCGCGACAAACGGTTCATTTTCAAATTAATAAGTTTAAGAAACATAATGACATTAAAAACTTAAAGAGAACCGGACCTAAGCGCAAAACAACGGCCACCGAAGACAAAATCCTATTACGGGAATTTAAAAAAAATATTTTTCTGACGCCTAAGTCCGCTGCAAATCAATGGAACCTGATCGCCAATAATGAGAAAAGTGAGCGCAAGACAATCAGTGAGCGCACAGTCCGTCGACGTTTAAAGGAGCAGGAGATTAAGACATATACCGCAAAAAAAGTGCCGTTTATTTCAAAAATTAACATGCTTAAGAGGCTGGCATTTGCAAAGGAGCATCTGGACAAGCCGAAGGAGTTCTGGAGAAGCGTTCTTTGGGCGGATGAGAGCTCTTTTGAGTATAATTGGTCACAACATAAAGTTTATGTAAGAATGTCACCTACACAAAGGCAAAAAAGACGACCTGTTTGTCAAAAAGTTAGTCATGGCGGAGGCTCTGTTATGCTGTGGGGATGTGTGGCCTACAATGGACTGGGCGACTTAGTTCCTATTACCGGTTCGATGAACCAAGGCAAATATTTGACGACCCTGAACGAAAATGCCTTCCCCTCCGGGGATAGATTAATTGGGGAATCATTCATACTGCAGCAGGATAATGCCCCATGCCACAAAGCCCGGATGATCACCGAGTTTTTAAAGGATGTTGGCGTTGCCGTCTTAAACTGGCCACCTCAAAGTCCAGATTTAAATATTATTGAGAACGTCTGGTCTCTTTTAAAGCGTAAAAGAACAGTGTCGTTGAACAAAAGCCGAGAGGAGGCAATTTCTGAGCTCACTTCCCTTTGGGAAGAGATGTCTCCAGAGATCCTTAAAAATTTGGTAGATTCAGTACCGAGACGCCTTCAAAAAGTTATTGAATCCACAGGAGGATATATATTTTACTAATTTTTTGCTTAATTCTTTGCTTTGGCTGACTATTTAGTTTTATTATTATTTTTTTTTTATTATTTAACACTCGTCAAAATACTTACGCCGGTACATAAAGATGTTATTTTTCACTAAGTATGTTAAATCTTTTTAAGTTGAAATGAAGAAATATTTGTTTTGTGATTTTTAAGCTTATATTAGTTATATACATACAGGAAAAAATAAATAAGAATTCTTTATAAAGCCATTTAAAAGTTTCACTGAAAAATGCACAGCGTATTTTTTCGTCAAAATAATTGTGCCCACCAGTGTACATTTCTAATTGAATTTTCTTTTGACAATCTAGAGAAATTGATTAAGAAATCAAATAATAAAGAAAATGCGTATTGATATATTACACATTGCTGTGGTATTTCAACGCATAAATGTATCTCAAGTGAGTGTAGTACGTGTATCTAACTATTTGCTGAAAAAGGTGTCAGTTGTGATTGCGCATTTGTGGCATGCAAATTGAAGAATTTCCAACGTGGGAAAACGAGTTCAACGTCATTGAAGCTAATGTTGTTGTAGTTGCTGTTGTTTTTGTGGCGAACGCCCCAAAATCAAGTCAAGCTGAAAAGCGTTAAAAGTTTAAACAAACACAACAACATTCGCTGAGGAAAAATCGCTCACGCGTTGCATTTTGTGGCGACATGAAAAGAAAACCAGAGCAAATATACGTGGTACAAGTGTGACTATACGACTATGAGTATGAGTATGAGTACGCGTACGAGTACTTGTTGAATGTAGTACAGTTTGAGTACCCGAGTACCCACTTACCATACCACAAACATAACGCATACTCATAGATACTTGTATCGCTTACAAATAGATACATTGTATCTGCATTTAGATCGAACTTTGTTGCGGTTTTTTTTTGGGGGGTTTTGTGCAAATTGTTGCAATTCTCCGCATTGATTGGCCAATGGCAAATTGCCATTAGCTCAATCTCTGCAATACCCAGCTGTCTCCCCTTCCCCGAACTATTGTGGCCTGCAGTTAATTGTGTACAATTATGCATTAATGAGTGCATCTGGCCAAGAGCACGAACTCAGGTTTGAGAATTCTTGCATGAAATGTTGCATGCATTTGCCTACAGATGCACGCTGGCGTAGATAGAGCGAGAGAGGTGCAGAGAGAGAGAGAGAGAGGGCAGAGAGAGGCAGTGAGTGGCAGTTGAAGAGATGATAGATTTTATACATGAACGGAAACTATACGAAAATCGATAAATTTTCTAATTGCACGCCACGATCGCATGCTGAGATAATGATAATACCAGCGTGTAAACGTTGATGAACTCTAGCATCGTGTGCTCATGCTACTCATGTATGTATGTACAGCTGTCGAGCTGCACAATTTAAATGATCAAAATAATAATATAGTAATATAATAATATATATAAAATAAATAACAATAAAAACTATATAACTTTAGTTAAATTTTATGTTTAAAACAATGATATTCATGATATTAGCAGCGTGTAAACCTTGATGATAAGTAGAATCGTGAGTTTTAAACACTTACTTTAAGTTTGGCATAAATAAATTATTAATAACAATAAAAACTATATAACTTTAGTTAAATTTTATGCTTAAAACAATGATATTCATGATATGAGCAGCGTGTAAACATTGATGATAAGTAGAATCGTGAGTTTTAAACACTTACTTTAAGTGTGGCATAAATAAATAAATAAATTATTAATAACAATAAAAACTATATAACTTTAGTTAAATTTTATGCTTAAAACAATGATATTCATGATATTAGCAGCGTGTAAACCTTGATGATATCTGGAATAGTGAGTTTTAAGCCCTTACTTTAAGTGTGGCATAAATAAATTATTAATAACAATAAAAACTATATAACTTTAGTTAAATTTTATGCTTAAAACAATGATATTCATGATATGAGCAGCGTGTAAACATTGATGATAAGTAGAATCGTGAGTTTTAAACACTTACTTTAAGTTTGGCATAAATAAAAGTTAAAGTTAAATAAATAATAACAATAAAATAAATGCCAATAACAATTACATAAATTTAGTTAAATTTTATGCTTAAATCAATTAAATTCATATTATTCATGATATTGTCAGCGTGTAAACTATGATATTCTCCACTTCACTTCAACTCAATTTAATTGTGACATAAATAAAGTAATAGTAATAAAATAATAGTATAATTAAATAAATATCAATAAAAGAACGCCATAAATCAATGCAATTGTTCTATCTACAGTGGAAACAATGCCTAATGGAGCATTCTAAGCCAGGTTTATAGCAATTTGGCATCTACAGCCCCCACACAGGCGACCTTCTAGCTGCTACCCACACAGATTGAGTCGTGGTGCGAGCATACCCGGTGGCATTACTTGACTAGACAATTTGCACGTTGGCGACAGCGATTTGCATCTGATAATAAATTGTTTGTAAGCCGTAAAGTGCACAATTCAATATGCCATTTTGTCAATTAATTAATGTATTTGATTAATTTGCAATGCAGCACGAAGCGATCATTAATTAAAAAACTGAATAAAGCAACAACAACGGCGAGGAATTTACACGGGGAACTATGGGACATTTTACATTTATTTATAGAGATAGATTAAAGAATATTACAATATATTTATATATTATATATATTTATTAATCTAAGAAATCCAAACAAAATGTTTCAACTTTTAACTGAGCTTGCAACGAACTCAACTACAGTTGACTAGCGTCACTCAGTTCAATCCTTAATGATCTCATGACCTTTGCCCTTAATAGAAGCCACTCTATGGTCATGTACCTTGTCAGATCTCATTATGTATTCAGCAACGCCCCATAGGAAATGCTCTTGAAGCCAATAACCATATCATTGACCTTTGCCAACAGCAACCGGAGCACAGCTCGAGTTGAAGCCAACTCTGCTTGAGCCTAAATCAACAAATCGCAAGTGTGTCTACGTAATTACCATAACCAAGCCATAGATACAAAGTATTCACCTAATTTGCTGACCTTCAATTGCAACAAAAACACAAAAAAAAACAAAAAACAAAAAACTAGACAACAATATTTGGTATAACTGCAGGCAAAGATCATAAATGTTTCAAGCCAAGTGATTAGAGCCAAAAGTGCAAGTTAGCAGTGTTTTAGCGTCAAGGTCTTGCATATTTCTATTGTTTATACTATTGGTTTGCCATAATACTTAATAATTATAGTTTTTTTTATTATTATAATAACTGTAATTAATATAATTATTGACATGAAAAACATTTTTCGGTCTGTTTTCTTTTTTTTGCTTTATTGTTATTAACATTTGCAATGATCATTTAAGTCAGCTGTTTCTGTTTTTGTCTGTTCAAGTTGCACATAGAAACTGAAGTTTGCGGTGGAAGTTAGAAGTCTTAAATGGAAGCTTAAACGTGAACTTAAAGCTGAAAGTTAAAGATACAAAACGGAGATAGAAGATTAAAGTTGAAGCTTGAAATTGTAAATATAAAATAGAAGAGGAATAAATAGTTGAAGTTAAATTATAAATATAGAAATAGAAGATGTCAATTAAATATAGAGAAGGAAGATTATAATAGTTATTACTGCTGGGAATTGGGAGTTGGAGATTGTAGCTGAAAGTGGACTATGGCATTTGAAGTTTAAAATTAAATATATAAGATAAATATGCGGGATAAAAGTAGCAGTTACAAGTGGTTTAAGAAGTTTGTAAGAAGTAGATATAATTATAATAAAATGATGAATTCAATAACTATTGCAGCTACTTTGCTTTCATCTTACTGCAGAGTATTTGGTAGTCTGCTATCTAAAATGAATGTGTTGCTCAGTTTTAAGTGGGCATCACTCGTATCCTATCGCACTGTCTTCAACTGATCGGATATGAGAGTATCTCAAAGCCTACAGCTTCACATACTATTTAGTTAGATAGTTGAAAACGACTTTCAGCTGCCAGCTTATCAGGCTGGTCAATTAATGTCAGCTTCGATTTCAATTTGAGCAGATAATACTTACGTCTGGCATTTTAGTTATACGATAGTATTTTATTTATCTTATTTGATTTTTTATTTTTACCTAATGTGCCGCAATTACGTACATCGATTGGCATTTAATTAAAACAAATATTCACACAGTTCCTCGCATCTCACACACACAAACAGACGCAACGCACTTACTGAGATGTGGACAAGGCACAGTGGGATTAGCAGAGAAAATAACCTGTAAAATGAAAGAGAGAATAGGGAGAGAATTATTATCAATTTCTCAGCTTAATTATGAATAATAATAAATATTTATTAAATATATTTGTAGATTATTAAACAGAACACATATTAAATATATTAATATAAATGATATTTATATTTATTAAATATATTTGAAGATTATTAAGATAAACACATATTAAATATATTAATATAAATAATATATATATATTATTAAATATATTTGAAGATTATTAAAAGGAATTCAAATTAAATATATTAATGCAAATGATATTTATATTTATTAAAAATATATATATTAAAAATAATAATAATAATATTAAAAATAATATATTAATATAAATAATATATATATATTATTAATTATATTTTAAGATTATTAAAATAAACACATATTAAATATATTAATATAAATGATGATATATTTATATTTATTTAATATATTTGCAGCTTATTAAAATAAACATATACTAAATTTATTAATTTAAATGATTTACATTCAATTTGTAGCTTATCTTTGTCTCTTTTGTCCCACCGTGCGGCCTATGCCATATACGATAGCCGTTAGACGTTGAAGTCGACGTGTCTTATCTTCACGATAGCGTGGATTTGACAGGTTTAGGTTTTAATTTTTTTCCACCGTCTTGAGTCTCGCTTTGTTTTTGCTTTAATCTGGCAAAGATTTGCATTTCTGTCCACGCAAATGATTTATGCGCTTCGTGCTTTGTTGTTGTTGTTGTTATTGTCGCCGCTGTCATCGTCATCAAATTGGATTTTCATTATACATACTCTCTGTTAATTTATATACATATACTCCCATACTAAGCATCCCCCTGCCCCCCTTTGTTTCCATTGAAACATCAGCTTATTTGCCTTTCAATCAAAAACTCTGAATCGAACTTCAGCAAAAAGGTTTACATTTTGCAGTATTTTTTCAAGTGCTACTCGAATCGGGCCACCGCTGACTGAACCGACTGACAATACGCAAATAACCAAGCTAATAACCAGTTAACAAAGCCTTCAAGGCCTTTGCTATCGGAAGTCTCAAGTCTATGGACAGTTCCCAAGTCAAGTGCTTGACAGCTGTAATATAGACATGTACATCTGAAAGAGGTCTAACTGGATATTACTTGGATAGAATTGAAATGAGCTTAACAATTTATTGAAATAATAAAATACTATAGAAAATTATACAGAATGTTTGATTTAAATGACAATATTCTAGATATTTATGATACTTGAAAAGTACTTAGAATAATTAAAATACTTATAAAAGTTATCGAAAGTCGATAAGAGTTAAATATGCAAGTGATAGAAAGAAAAGAAATTACAACAAATATTCTAAAAATACTTTAGAAATATTTAAGATATTTGAGCTAAATTAAAATTGAATTACATAAAAATATACTGAGTTTGTTTTTATATATATATCTAAAATAAATACATTAATTAAAAATGATTTTGGATAATCGTAAATATAAGAGTTTTTTATATTTAACTCTTATACTTTCGATTGAAATGATTTATTTGAGCTACAAAAAACAAGCGGATCTCTCTTTCAATTTCTTACGTTCAATATAAAACAAAATTGCAAATAATATATAACGGTCCTTCTGTCGAGCATTATTTTCTTGTGAGAGAGATCCCACATGATGATAGCAAAAGCAAAAAAAAATGCGAAGTAGTGTGCAATAGGAAAAAAGAGAATAAGGCAAAAACAAAAACAAATGAGCATAAAGGGGAGTATGTATGTGTATGCGTATGCATGTAGATGTGCAATGCACAAATGTGAGTATGTGTGAATGAATGCTGTATATTTACGTACTATGTATATGTGTACTATATGCACTTACACATGCATGAATGCAATGACATTAAATATTCTTTAATTATGAACATTGTGCATATATAAATATATTTATTTAATTTAATATTTTACGGTAAATATATTACTGGGTAGCAAACATTGGCTTAAGGTCAACTAAGCTAAATCTCAGCTTGTATCGCAAAATGGAATACAAGCAACAACAACATCCTTCTGCTAGAATCACTCCTTTAATAATATTATTATTATGATGTATTTTCATGAGTTTTGACATAAAACAAGACAAACAAATTATTTTTAATTGCTACACAGAGCCGCACACTTCCACAGCCAGCGGGCAGATGGAAAGTGTGAAAAACTGGATGAGCTCTGCATTGAGGATGCTGAGGCCGCAGCTGATGTTGAACTGGTATAAATAATAGATATGTTGCAAGGCCCGAAACTGAATCCGAGACCGAATACAAAACCGAAGATCGGACAACGAAGATTGGGGAAAACATAACGCGGGCTGCTGTTGTTGTTGTTGTTGTCGTCAAATGGCAAACATTTGCCAGAACAAGCAGAGAAAACCGCATTGTTTGTGTGTGTGTGTGTGTGCACAGCAAACACCACATGTGGTCGGCGCAGAAGTGTGGCAGGAGGGAGAGAGAGAGAGATAGGAGATTTGTGCAAAGCCAGACGATGATAGTTGCTACTTAAGCCATGGCTAGAGTCGGCATAAAGCTTGGTTTAACTTAAGTGCTGTAATGTTAAACCGTCAGAGAGAAGATACTTACTTACGGCCAGATGATTAATGCATGTTATGACTTTAGCCGATTGGCATTAGGCATTGGGAAAAGCCCCAACATACTATGTAGAAAGTTAGGATCAAACCAGCTACTTGAGAGACACTGAAAATCCAATTGGATAAGCTGAAAGTTAAACTAAAATCAAAACTTCTTATAGAATGATATGACGCATATAATAAAGAATTCATATAAGCTCAACATAACATAGTATAGATTAGTTTAGAGGGAGAGATCTTTTTTTAAATCGTAAGATATGGAATAAATTATTAGGAAAGCAGATCAAATAGACAGCGAAAGTTTGGAATATATATTTTAAAGTTAAATTAAAGCACTGTAATGTCAAATATGTAATAGAAACTATATAATTTAATAGTTGAGTATGTAATAGAAACTATATAATTTAATAGTTGAGTATATATTAAATTATTTTTAAATTTTATAATTTTAATTTATAATTTAAAGACTCTCAGTAACTGTTTGCTTAAATACGAAAGAAATATGTAGAAAATGCACCAATTAATATTACAGAAAACGAACTCTAATAAGTTCTATAAGTAACAGCGTTAGAGCATAATAAGTAAAGGCAAACTTGTTGAATATTATTTAAATTATTTGCAGCGCAATTAATTAGCAAAACAGGCGACACAGCTGCGGGAATAAAGCGAGATATAGACACATCGATAAGTTCAAGTCCTCCGTGCAGTGAGTGGAGCATACTTAAGGAACTTGGAGTGATCTAAAAAGGTGGGGAGGGGGGTGGGGGCAGTTGAAAAGATTTATCAACAAAGAGATTCGCTTTTGTTTGGACACACAGCGGCTGCTGTTGTATGTTTTGTTCTTTTTGCCAGCATAAAAAAAAGAGTTAAAAGCAAAGAAGAGGACGAGCAAAAAGTGATGGGGGAAAGAAAAAGAGAATAGACGGCAAGATGTCGACGAGTTTTATGGGGGGTTAGCCAGAGCGTTAAAGTAGTCCCCCTTTAAGGTTTAGTTAACCTTGAGCCGCCTTCTGCGTCTCAGAACTTCGCGGCGTTTCTAATGAGTTATTTGCAGCAGTAAAGCCAGAGACATGCAAAGCCAACAAGTGTCAACATTAATTTAAGACAGTCCGCTGTTAATTTCCAATGCGAATGTCACATAAATTTACCATATGCTTATGCATATATAACTCTATATCTTGGATATTTTATCTGTATCTGTATCTGTATCTGAATCCGTATTTGCATCTTTCTCTCTTTCTCTCCCAGATAGATTGTTTGTCTGCCTTTCTCTAGCTGTAGCTGTATCTGACACACCCTACACTGAATTCTTCGCTTATTTCGTCTGTCAAATTTTATAAACAAAATTCTGTTGACGCCTTGGTAGCGTTTTCAAGAAAGAAAACCAAGAAATCGAAACCATTATACACTTCTTTAATTTGCATTAAATTACATTTAATACCCTGTTAACTGCTTTTCTTCTTTTTATCACAATTTTCTATGTATTAATAATGTTATTAATTTAAATATATAAATAATAACAAAATTCAATACATTAATATATTAAAATAAATAAATAAATAAATAAATAAATAAATAAATAAATAAATAAATAAATAAATAAATAAATAAATAAATCAATAAATAAATAAATAAATAAATAAATAAATAAATAAATAAATAAATCAATAAATAAATAAATACATAAATACATAAATAAATAAATAAATAAACAATTAAATAAATAAATAAATAAATGAATAAATAAATACTTAAATATATAAATAAATAAATCAAAAAATAAAGAAATAATTAAATAAATAAATAAATAGATAAATGAATAAATAAATAAATAACTAAATAAATAAATAAGTAAATAAATAAACCAAGAAATAAAGGAATAAATAAATAACTAAATAAATAGATAAATGAATAAATATATAAATAACTAAATAAATAAATAAGTAAATAAATAATAATATAAATAACCAAATACATAACTAAATAAATAATTAAATAAATAAGTAAAAATTAAATTATAAATTAAAAATAAATCAACAAATAAATACATAAATAAAAATATAAATAAATAGCACAAAAATAAACCATCTAGTCTAATCTAATGTAATTTAAATGTTTCTAATTGATCTGTTTGAAAGAACTAATAGAACCCTCGCATAGGGTATTCAAAACCATGCACAAGACAGCAGAAAATGTTAATATATATATATGTGTGTATATTGTTGTTGTTGTGTTTTCGCTTCGGTTCTTATTATTTTTTGTTGTTCTTATTCTTGGTTCTTTAGTTTTGTGGTGTCATTTGTTGTGTCTTCTTGGAGTTCATGCGCAGCATGCAAAATTTTTTGTTGATTGCTTTTGTTTCTTATTGTTTTTATTTTTTTTTTTTTTTTTTTTTTTGAGGAGGAGTTTCGGCCAGAGCAGACATATTTAGACATGTTTATTTATAGCATTGACTTATATCTTCAGTTTATTGTGTGGCATAGTTCAATGAACATTTTGCACAGTGAATTTTTATGATGATTTCTTAATGTTAAGTGCTGGAAACATGTTGGGCCAAACAATTATGTGAGCTGATGTAATGCATACTTACTTACCATACTTATACACTATCTGTTCACACTGTAAAGTACTCCTCCATGGTCACTTCACTTACATTTAAGTTGCTTTTATCTTAAACAACAGATACAAATAAATGGATTAGTTTTTATTTCCAATTTAGAGTAAATTGTATTATAAATTATATTATTATCAATTCTCAATTTAAACTACATTAATAATGTTTAATTCTTGTTAATTTGAACATCTACATTGTTAGTTGTTTTTGTTCTAAATAAAATATAGTAATATTATCTAATTGATCAGCTCAATGTTCACTTAAGTTTGTCTCTTTTTTCAATAAACCCTTCATGTTTCAGCCACAACAATAAATAACTGTCTACATCTTATTGCCTGGAATTCTAATGCCTGGTGTGGCTGCACCTTGTTGCAGCGTTGCATCGTTGCATCTGCAACGTGTGGTGCATTAAGCTGGCCTCGGATTGTGTCCAATTTATGGGTTTCTGCGCTTTGAGCTTAAGATATCATTTATTGGTTCAATCCTGCGCTTAAGCTTGAAATTAATGCGACAACTTGCCGCATCAGCTTGTCCCTTTTGTGGCCCTGACTGTCCCTGTCCCTGCCCCTGCCCTTGCTCCTGTTCCAGTCCCTTTGCCTGCCCCCCCTCCCCCCACGTTTTTGTGTTGCACATGTGCAAAGTCTTTTGGATTTTAAATTCTGCTTAATGATTTTTTATGAATTTATTGCCAGCGCAGCCGGCTTTGCAAATTGCGCATGCGTTGCCCCCAATGAGGCTGAACGGAGTGTAGAAGCTGCATGTGGCAAAGGGGAACAGGAGGGAGGGAGAAGGGAAAGCAGGACAGACGACTGCCCACATCAGAAGGAAACCTTAAGCCAACGATTGAAAGCAGGCGCGAAAACTTTGCTGCGCATCAAGGCAAAAACAGTTGAGTGTGTTCTCACTCTCTGTGTGTGTGGTGTGTGTGTGTCTGTGTCGCGTTGTTGTTTTTGTGGCAGCCTTTTAAATATTTAAGTGGTTGCGATGGGCATGCTGCATGCATATGGCGCATGTTGCAACGCCTACTAAATCATTCGGCAGCATGCCTCAATGTGTGCCTCCAGATACATTTGTTTGCACAAAGAACAACAAGAGCAAATGTTGCTACCATACGCTGCACTTCCTGCAATATATATTTATATGGTATATACATACATACCTATATATACATAGCATATATTCTCAATCTATGTCCAACTGGCAATTATTGAATGAATGAACCGCTTTGTGTACTACATACAAACACTCACAACACTCACAACACTCACCAACTCAAGGCTGAGTCAACAAATGGATTTGGAATAGCCAAAGAACTTGCTGACATAGATCCCAGCACTGTAGTCAGGTTGTATATATGCTTATATATGTATTAAGTTTTTATTAATATGTATTCATATATAACTGGGCATTATTAGAGGAACGTGTTTGTCTACAAATATAATCGATTGTATTCCAAGAAATATGTTGAACTTTAGTTGGAGCTTGCAGCAAATAGAAGAATGCAAGTTAAATGGAACTAAACACTAAATTTGCACTTTAAATATTTAATAATGAAAATGCTAATTTTAATGATATAAGTAATGATAGCAATGCGGCTTTTAGATGAATAAGAATTATAAAGAATTTAAAGGAGAGAATGATAAAATAATGCTTTATAATAATGAGAAAGACAATGATATTGATAATGAAAATAATAAGAACATTGAGCTTGGCACTGATGTTCATAATGAGGCAGAAAATGAAATTATAAATATAGATAATATGTCAAATTAAGAATAAGTAGCTAATACAACTATACAACTCAGAAAAGTATTTGAAATATGATCTTAAAATTAATGATAATAATGATGAAAATACAAATGATAATAATGAGAATGATAATGAAAATAATAATGTTAATAATGAGACTGATGATGGAATTATAAATATACATAATATATTAAATTAAGAAAATCTTATATAATGTATTTTAATAGTTAATAAACAGATTAAATACACTTCTTTGTATGATCTTAAAATTAATGATAATAATGATGAAAATACAAATGACAGAAATGATAATAATAATAAGATAATTTAATATAATAATGATTAAAATAATGACAATTGAAGTGTTGGCTTCGTGTTAATAATATCAATAATAACTATAACTTTTTCCAATTTATATATATTTATATATAATATGAGTTATATATAAAACCATTCTATATACTCCCATCGATGCAAATAATATGTGGAGTATTCAAACGAATAATCGAGTTATGTCCATCACTCGACAGTTACTTGAGTATAGTTAGTTATTTATTTGTTTTAAGTGGCAAATGATATGCGTGTGATTGAAATTCATCGAATGCAAACTGACGCCTTTGCACTTGGCTGCCCCCCTTGACAAGCGGCCAGACGTGATTCGAGTGGTTTCATCGCAGTCTCTCCTCCTCCTTCTCTTCGTCTTTCTCTTCCTTTTGCTCCTACTGCTTCTTCGTCGCTTTGATTTTGTCTACTTCTCTTCTGCTGCTCAGCTGATCGAACGATTGAAGTCGTATCTGGTTTCGCCTTCGCTTTTCAACTGCAATCATTTTCACTTGAGTTCAGTTACAAAGCCAAAGTCGCGCTTGTCAATTTGCATCCTCATATGGCATTATGATAAAAAAAGACGACCGACAACAAGTTGGCACTGCGCTCTCCACACATTTGTGGCCCAACGGCGGATCATGGTCATTCACTTGTCTAGCGGTAGCCCACCATACGCATTGAGAGTATTTTGTTGGTAGTCTCAGTTTGGTAATCGAATTGCGTACAAGTTGTTAACACCTTCAGTGGGAGCCCTTCGTTTGCGCTTAGTGATGGCAGCGTGCTAACTATTGTATCAGAAGCGATGGGCAATTTGAAATATTGATAGAAGCGTGATAAATATCGATAGCTATTAGGCACGAATAGAGAAGATGCAGCAAAATGAATTAGAAGAACAATAAAAATGCTATAAAAATTATCGATAGTTATAGAATAAAGAGTTGCAATTAGAAAATTACAGATGCGTAACTCATTTTGCCCACAAGTTAACAACTCATGCGCCCATCTCTAGTTAACAAATTTAATTTATATCAAACAATTGTTAATAGCTTCCTCCGCAATTAGATATGCTAGAGACTCTTAATATGCAAATGAATTGCACTTTGTGTGTAGACTTTAATTGTTTTCTTAAGGTCTCAAGCAACCCATGTAAATTATTTCAATTGTTTAGGTGATTTAACTGTGTATTTTGCCGCTTATGTATGTAATTGAGCATTTTACACGTGTTTTAAGTATGTTGACATGTCATGACCTTTGTTTTCACATTGTCTTAGGTTAGCAATTGAGCTGCTTTAGTAAATCATATGAAAAAATATATCAAGAAGGTGAAATACTTCAAAATACTTGATAAGTTCTTGAAAAAACTGATGTGTAGGCAGATTTACTGTAAAAGCTCAAGGTAGCTTTCATGCTAAAAGGAAAAAAAGAGAATTGTAAGATGAAGTTTAGCTGCGAAAGAGAGAGAGAGAGAGTAACTTAAGAGAGAAGAGTTCTTTTAATTTTTTAAGAAATGTTAAGAAAGAAGAGTTCTTTTAATTAAAATGTGAACCCTTAATAATTTTATTATAATTAATGAGTCGATGGCCTCAGAAACTAGTTAATTATTAGTTAGTTTTTATATTATTTTTTTTTATAATAGTTAATTACGTATTAAGTAAAAAAATATTATAAATACTTCACAGACGTCTGCGAATTTCACACGCTTTTTTTTTAACAATTAATACAATTCTCAAACAAAAAATAACTATATGCTTTTTTCCTACTAAAATTTCTATATTAATATGAATATATAAATTTCTATAAATCTGTAGAAAGAACTTACAGTTACACATTATTTTTATAAGGCATAGCATCTTTAATTTATGCAAGTTTTAACAATTTCTATTGAAAATTCCACGAACAATAATAGAACATCAATCAAAAAGGAAATTTCCAATATGCTGGGAGCGCTTTGAAGGCCGTAAATCATAAAAACCCAAACTTGGCTTAGATCCAAACACCTTGCCATAAATCTCCGTGGATCATTAAGGTGCAACTGAAAATTGAACTCGGACTTTGGCAACTTGGAAACTTGGCAGCATTGGCTACAAGTTCTCTGTATTTGGCGCGCTTTCTGTTTGCCCGTCCCCCCTGCAAACTCCAAACACTGTGCGACCTTCAAATGGTCGACTCCACTTCACACACACACACAAACACACACACATATATATGGGCAGAGATCACGCCACTTGAGGCGCTGTTGCCAAGTTTCTGTTGGGTTTGTTGGGGCCTCTACGAGTGTGGGGCTTGACGGAAACATAATGTTGCCAAACGGATGAGCACGCAAGAGGTTCGATGTTTACGTTTACCTGAAGGCAAAGGCAAGGCAAAGGCGAAGGCGAAGGCGACTCCAAAGCCGATCGGTAACATGTTTTATGCATCCGTGGCAATGGCAACAAAAACAAATTTATATATACTATACAAGTTTTGTACAATGTTAAAGAAGACAACAACAACAACAATAACAACAGCGAAATACTTTTAAAGGTAACTCGAAATGGCGAAGGTCGTTTAAAGGCAATGCACAGTTTTGTGTTTTTTATTTACGTTACTTTTGCACTCTTTGTATTTTGTTTACTCTATCGATAAAAAGGGTTTCATTGTTAGCTAAAGAAGTCTGAGTTCTTTAATATATGGCATTGCAAGCCGAGCTTTAAGCTGTAGAAAGCGCATTAAAAATGTTGCAAGCAAGAAGTTTTATCTTTAATATATTTGATATTATTAACAATGTATACAAAATTCTTTAAGCTGTATATTAAGTGTTGCAACAGCTTTAAGCTCTGCCAAGCACATTACAGCTTTTATCTATATAAATGACGCAAAAGCGTATACAATATTCGTTGAGGTGTGTGTTAATTGTCGATTTTGCATACTTTAGCTTGTCAGAGAGATGCTTATGTAGGTACGTACGGTACAGTAGTAGGTCGCTACGATTTATTTGCGAAACTGAGCGACGTTGATAAGAGTCGCCTAATTGCTTCTGTGGCGGACGTCAACACAGTTTTCGATTTTCAAAATGTTGTTTTTGTTTAGTTTCTTTCGCTGGTTCCCATCATAAAGCCGACGACTGGTTTCCTTTTTGGCAACACGCTCCGCTTATGTCAGTCAGTCTGTCAGACAGAGAGAGAGAGAGACGTTCGGACTGTCGGTCGGCTCAGTTGTTCGCTTTTTCCGTGATTTTCTTTTTGCCATTTCGCATCGTATATATTTTGATTTCAGTTGCGTTCAAGTTTCATTTGGGGAGTTGGTTTCGACGCCTGGTTTCTACTTAAATCTTACATACTTGGTATGTGGGTCAAGCAACGACACTTGGTATCTCCACGTCGCATAATGTCTTGATGTATTACACACAGGCCCAATGGGACCAATGGCAATATGGCAAGAGGTGTTATTATCCGTTCCACTTAAAGTGTGCATACATATTTATTATCGCAACTGAGAAATATGAAATTATTGCGCCACATTACGAGTACTTTTAAAGAAATTTGCGAAGCATTCACAATAATTAATCACTTGGGATGCAGTGCAGCAGCTACTTTTTTGGTTGTAATCCTTACAAATGAGATAACACTCGAATTTCATGTGTTAAGGTTATTTACATATTACAGTATAACAGTTTGTATAACAGCAAACGGGCAACGCTGCAAAGCTTCATGACGAGATTCTGTCGATTGTTAAAAGCTCTTTCAATATTTCATTCTATTAATATCATGTCAATGTCTATTAAGCTCTATAGCCACAATTGATAGACAATTAAGTTTCAATCAAAATCCACGCCTCAAAAGCAACAATCTCAGTTCATATACATTTTTTATATGTTTACTCTGGCGTTGCATAAGCACTTCAAGGAGAAGGGAAACAGGGAGGGGGTTAAATGAAATAAAAAATAAACTTTCTACAATTATTTTGAAAAGTATTGAACTTTTCTTCTACTGCTTCACGCGATTTACGCAACTTTCACGACTGCCAACAAAAAACCACAAGCCACAAGCCGCATGCAACAACAAACACAACAACCACATAAGCAGCAGCAACTGCAACTGCAACAGCAACAACAAAAACAACAACAACAACAATTTATGGCTGCAGCAGCCGCGCTTGCATCGAAATGAAAAGCTACAATGGCCTGGCCCACGCAATGTTATATAGACACACAAGCAACAACAACAACGCCGAGTGAAAAACGAAACCCTTTAGGAAATTTGTATGAAATCTGGCGGCCGATGCATAAATCCGTTTAAAATCGCTAGCTGGCCAACAAAATGCAGCAACTGCGCCTCCAAAAACAACACCAACGCAGACCCTGGGGTTACAATTTTGGAGGCGCTGTTCAGGCACACGCTGTACATCGCTGCTGTGGCACAGTGGGCGTGAACTATAAATTTCTCAAGATATTCGGGTTTTCGAAAACCCAAAATATGCTTTTTCTGGTGTCAAACATTTTCTCAGGCAAGAAAAATGCATTCTAATGTTGCAAATTTAGTGCCAAACTGTTAAAATACCAAGAAATAGGTGCAGTAGATTTGCCAACTTCTATAGTTGCAAATTTAGTGCGAAACTGTTAAAATACTAAAATACAATTGACTGTAGTATTGCCAACTCCTTTTTTAATTCCTTTTCCGCGTTGCCAATGATTACGCTGATTAAAGCTGCCGATCAAAGAAACAGGGATGTTATAGATTATAACTAGCGTTGCCAACTTGCTAACTGAGAGAGATATAGAAACAAACAATATTTATTTCAATATATAACTGTTTGAAAAGCGTTGAGCCCACTGTGCAATGTCTTGGATATATACATAAATCGAGGACAGAGTCTATCGGCATGGATCAGATCGCATCGTAGTGGCTGTATTAATGAGTTTAAACGCACGCCTTACACGAACTCTTGTAGATTTCGAGAGCTTTGCCAGAAGAGTTGGCTAAGACAGAGATTAGGCCAACTATGGATCGTGGCATGGGGGCGTCTTTGGCGTTGGCAGCACATCGCATATCAAAATGACACCATTGTGCCTAGTATCATAGCAATCGTGTGGGGGATCGTGCTCACATTATATATATTATATTCATATGGGGGCGATTGTCAAGTGGCACACGTTCGAAAGGCCCTCGATCGTCTTTATTCTGGTTGTGTGTAAGTGTCTGGGCCTTTGATTAATGTTAGCCAATAAAACAGTCTACTTAATTATTCCGTATACACACTACAATATATTTTTGTTGTAACTTAGTTTTGGTAAATGTTATTAATCAACATGTTTAACATTACGGATTTGTTTTATTTTACATTTTTAGCTTTCAATTTCTGGAAATATAACAACACCTACATTACTAATGAATGACTTCATATAGACAGGTGAGTTTTAATTTAAATTTGCTACCATTCTATGTCATTGAACTAACTACCAACTTGTATCTGCTTTGATCGAAGAGTTATAACACTACAAACTTTCTATCTCATAAGACATTTCTATGTTAAATTGGTTATCTAGATCTAGAAATGTAAGATACGCTGAGATGAGATCAATCACCTCAACTATTGCTACAGTTTTATGTGTTTAAGCAACATTGATATTTATGTGTATTGCCTTTCAAACTTTCTAATGAAAGCCCAGCAATAAACTAGATCTAGTATAATTATTTAAATACTATATAGAGCTGATATCAATAATTTACCACAGCTTGTATATGTCTGCCAATTTTCTCGGGGAATTTTCCAGACAATTTCAAAGATCTTTCGGTATTTATGTGTCTGCGTTTCAACTGACAGTTGACAGTGACAACGTTTGAAAACCCCAAATTGGCCGCCGGCTGGTGAACACAAATTCGCAGACAAACTCAATTTTGAAGCCAATTTTGTGTCTTGTATGCAAATTTCTGTGTAGTTTTTTAATTAACATAGACACAGTTTTGACTCCTTTTCTGCACTTGTTCAAAATTCTCTGTAACTCTGTTGTCATTCGCCATACGCAGAAACTAATATTGAATGACGATTGAGTGTCGTAAAGCGTATTTCATACACAATTTACTTAATGTTTACTTATGCTAATCGGGCACATTAATCAGACTTGTTAACAAGTTTCCACACGAGCCAAGGGTTCGACGGGGCCAACAATACAATCGACTCAACGTACAATTGACCAAGCAAAGAAAAAATGAGATTTATATTGAGATATTGATGGATTTTTAAATTAGTGAAAAATACTCATAAATGCCTACAAATATGTTAAGGAGCAAACAGACCCAGTTGGAAATTTAGCATATAAGTTTTGGGCAGATATTTAAATGAGTAATTGCAAAAATTAATGATAATAAAATTGAATTGAATAGGTTTCACCCTTTGTGAAGCTCTATTTCTTCTGATATCCTTTGATTTATTCGTATTGATGTATATTATGTTATCTGAATTTAAGGTAAATTTCCACACGGGGTTGCACCAAGTTAAGGCAAGTGAAGCGCACGTGCCAGCATACAAATCACAACAACAAATAGCTATAAACATGAAAACAAAGAAAATGAGAGAAAAAAGAGCCATAGAAACGAAAGTTAAAAACCCACATAATGAAAATAATGCATAAAGCTCGCTGTATGAATGAGTGAGAGAGGGAGGGGGGAAGACAATGGACCACAAAGAGTCGTTGACGCACTTTTCGCTTTTAAAACGAAGCAAGCGGAACGCGTTCCGTGTTGCATTCGAGTTGAAATTGAGGAAGGGAGGAGGAATAGACCCAAAGCTGATGAAATGCGCATGATTTTTATAATTTACACGTCGCACTCCCCTTGAACACACTTCCCCCTACCGCAAACACATGAGTTAATGTTGTGAGCGCGTGCGCAGCTTATGGCTGGTTGAACAGATGACTACAGTTAGAGACAGAGACAGAGTGAGAGAGTGAGAGAGCGAGGGCATAGGTGTCAAAAGGGAATACAAATATTACACATTTAATTATGACAAGCTGCATCTTGTCTGTTGGACATGACAGCAGACGACACATTTTATACGCCAACACACAAATGAAATTATATTAAACTTCGTATGAAACTCGGCCTAAAAATTAACGTGGGATGCTTCTTATTAGGTGTCAGTGTACTTCAAACTAGCTGCTACCCTGTAAATAGTCTAATCGAACATAAATTCTTCAACTTTTATTAGGTTGCTATGAGTACAAAGAGCATGTCAGAACAAAACTAACTTTCCTTTAAGTTACGCTGTTGTTAGTTGTTACAAACCTTAACACAAGTGCATGCTACTCTATTTCTACTTAGAACTTGGACCCTTCATTTCAAAAGTGCTCTTTAACTCTTTAATGTCAATTGCATCAAGTACTCGGATTTCTGATTAAATTCTCATACAACACACTGTGATGCTCTCGAATGTGTCTCTGCAAACGTAACAGCTTGCGATGCAACTTCAGATATGGTTGCATGCTCGCTGTTAGACTGGCCAAAAGGGCCTCCCTGACCAGTCGCACTGTGCTCAGCTGATAGAGATTATCGGTGGCAATCATGCAAGTGAGATCATCGTCACGATTCTGTAACAACACTAAAAACTCTTCGATTTTGTTCATTCGCTGTTTGAGTTCCTCCTTTTCGGCAATTAAATCACGTTCACGTATCTTTTGCTCAAATAGATATTCCATAACCTCTTCCGATATATTCGAATACTGTTGGGCCAGTGACATTTTCGAACAACTGGGAATTTTGGTACAATTTTGGTTTATAAAAAATAAAAATATTAATATATAAGTTTTTTTTTTTTTTTTTTGTTTTTAGAATAAATATGCCAAGAATATGTGTGGAAACATTGTATATTTGTAATCACGATGACAGTTAAATCTAGAGATACATTTGTGTAAGATTAAAGGATATTGAAAAGAGTAAATATATGTATATATATTTATAAATGTATCTGTAACAACAAACAACTCAAATTTCTTTTGATAATTGAAATGAAAGATGCTTTGATTGAGTGCTCCGATTTAATCAGCTTCGATATATATGCATATAATTATTTATCTTTTAAACTTGATAAGCTTAACTTGAGATTGCTGAAGCTGAGACCTTTGAAATTGCAGAGAAGCAGCTTGGGGGAGGAGCAACTCCAGTCAAGCGATCAACAGCCAAGCCCAGACAATGGAATGGAAGTCAACAATGCGATGCTAATAATAATAATAAATTATTGACACCTTAACGTTTTTTTTTTTTTTTTGTTTTAAATTCTTGTTAGCTAACCCGCACACCCTCATCTGCCCTCCCCCCATCACCCCCTGAAAATAATCTATTGATTTAGCTATTTAAACAAAATATTCTACAAATGCCTTAGATTCAATGCCTTGGCATTCGATCGATTTCTATTGTCTTTTATTGTTAATTTTGTTTTTATTTTTACATAGTTCCTAACATAATTTTGATTTATGTAAATTTACTTAATGGCCTTTTGTTGTTGGCTTTTGTCGGAGCGCTAAATGGCCAAGTATAGTTTTTGAGTTATTTGATATTTTAGTCAAGTGTTTTTTTTTTTTTTTTTTTTGTATTTTTCTGATTTTGTTTTATCAGCCAGGTGAGCAAATTAACAATACGTGAAGTCTCAAGAGTCTGTAATATTTGTATTTGAAGTTCAAGGAATTGTTAAGTATATTTTAAATATTTGTTATAATAATTATTGTGCACAAAGCAAAGATATTGCCATTATATCTAAATAGCTGTAGAGTTGAACTTAGATTGAAATGATTTTGTACTTAATAAACTGCTTTAGAATTTGCTTTGGTTTAGTTTAGCGTAAAGCTAAAGTTTAACATTATTAAAACATAAAAATAAAAACTAACAACAATGGCTTTTGTTTCATTTGACGTAGTGAAGCAAATGACAATTTAATCAATCTGAATTATGATTATGCTTATAATATGCGGCCTGGTATCATGTTTCAATTGTTGTAATTCACTTTTCTCAATTGTACGTTGAACTTTCGCAGTCGCAAACGAATTCCAGGGAAACTTATGATAAAATGAAACAAGTTTTTTTTTTATTATTATTTAATGGGGAAAGACCACACGCAATATTGCTTTGGATGGTCAGTTTGTGAGTATTTAATCCTTTTCTTTGGTTGCGGGAATAATGCAATGACAAAGAGCATAAAAGGAAAAAAAAAGGGTGCGTTGCATGTTGATTTATAGGTCGGGCATGCCTCATATTTCTATGGCTTTCACTGTCGCCCATAAATCGCTTGAGCCGCCACGACACCCACAAAGAAAACACAGGAAAACGAGTGAAAATTATGTTTGAAATGAAGACATTACAAAACGAGTAAAAGTAAGGCGTGCCAATTGAAATGTTTGTAAATATGAAATTGATTTCTATACGAAACTCTTTTGGCTTCTGCAACTTCACAATTTGTTGCTGGCCAACTTGGTTAGCTGTAATTGCAGTCTCATATGTTGTAAGCTTTTAGCTTTAGCACAGAGTTTCTATTTACCTTTATGACTCTACGAATTTCACTGCCCAAAAAAAATCCTAAACTAACATGATGTGCGTGTGTGGTCCCGAGTCTTGGGTAGTTCTTGGCAACAAATAAAAGCAACTTGTTTTCACACAACTTTGAACAACATGCGCTACAAAAAGACACATTAAACATTAAAGTAGGATAACTTCCCAGTAAAACATCTGCTTGAACCCTTAACCTAAAGTTATAAAACAACAAAAACAAGTAGATTATATATGAAGAAAATAGTTTACATTGAAAGTAAACAGAATATACATATGTATAATACTCTGTAATTGCCTAGAAGGAAAGAACTTGTTTGCAATAGCTAAAATGTATATATATATTTATTATTATTATTATATATTTATTTTATATATAGATTTATATTGAGATATTGATGGATTTTTAATTTAATGAAAAATACTCATAAATGCGTACAAATATGTTAAGGAGCAAAGAGACCCAGTTGGAAATTTAACAACAAAGAAGGTTTGGGGCAGCTATTTAAATGATTAATTGCAGAATTTAATGATAATAAAATTGAATTGAATTGGTTTAACCATTTGTGCAGCTCTATTTCTTCTGATATCCTTTGATTTATTCGTATTGATGTGTGTTATGTTATCTGAATTTAAGGTAAATTTCCACACGGGGTTGCACCAAGCTTGCACTTTCAACAACAAATAGCTGTAAACACGAAAACAAAGAGAATGAGAGTAAAAAGAGTTTCTATGGCTCTTTTTACTCTCATTCTCTTTGTTTTCGTGTTTACAGCTATTTGTTGTTGAAAGTTAAAAACCCACATAATATATATATGCATATATATAGATATATACATAGATATAACAGTTCTATAGATAGTTATAGCTATGAAATTATATAGAATTTGTTACACATTTCCCTTTCAGTTTTAGATAGTTTATCTTAGTATTTTATTGTATACATTCTGCTGCCTTAATGATGTGTAACAATGCAGACAATCTGTTGATTACACTTACACTTACACTTAAGAACTTCAAATTGTAATGGCTCTAATTTGCACAGTGTCTGTCATAAGTAAACGCACGCTGTCAGCTGGGTGCTATTAAGAGCACAGACTGTTGGGCTTTAATTTGACAACTGAAAAGCATTAAATGACACCACAGCCAGAGCACTCATTAATATGTCTAAATAAAGATCGCAACGATTTAACTGAAATATAAAAACTACAAAAACAACAAAATAAATAAACTTTTGCTCGTTTTATGCTTTTATTTGTCGAGCAAAAGTTGTAAATTGATGGAGCTCCAAAAATGGCAAAGTGTGATCTAAATTTTATGTTGTTTTCATGAAACTTTTGTAAGCGAATTGCGCGAGTTGCCATTTCGATTTAAAAGTGGTTTGTATACCCTGTACACATAGATGGAAGGGTAACACAAGTTGATGCGAATGATAGCCAATTGTGATAAGCAGTTAATTGCAGGGTGTATGCCAGTCGAGCACTCTCAATCAGAGCAGACTTAGTTGTTGGTTTTTGTCTGTTGGCCTGCGATGTGTTTGGAATATTTAATTTTTTGGGTTTTCAAAGTTTGAGATCATTAGGGCCACAGCAGGTGGAATTGTTAAATATAAATATTATGATGTTGTTGTTGTAGTAGTATTTATTGTTGCCATTGTCGTCGTTGTTGTTGTTTCATAAATTACAAAATTGAAAGCACTAGATTTGCATAAACCCCAAGAAGAGACTCCATTTATTTACAAATGTTACAGTAGGAGCTGTTAAAACTTATTTATTTCATTGGCACAGATCGTGTTTTATGTAAATGCACAAAAATTGATAAATTAGTTAAACTATAATAAATTGTAATTTAAATGTAATCTTCGTAACGCAATTAATATGTAAATCTATTTTCTCGGCTTCATGGGGGATCTAACGCGAGGCTGCAAAATGTAGTTCACAATGCGGGATGTAAATCTGATTAAATCTGTTAAAACTGCTTAGAAATGGAACGAATGGAAAAACTAACCGGGAAAGTTATGGAATTTGGGGCTAAGGAAAGTGGAACAAGTGACAAAAAATAATAGAAGATTAATTGAAATACACGTAGAACGAGAAAAGGGAAATGAAAAGTATGAAGTCTTGAGGGGAATGGGTTTAAATAAAGTCGAAGCAAGAAGATTTCATAATTTTTTTTAGACCATATACTAAAGAAGGAACTTATAAGAACTACAGTTAAAATAGCTTAAATGCTAGCAAAGAAATCTACAGATAGCTTCAAATCAAGGGATAAGATTTTTAATAGATAAGCTAAAACATTAATATGATATTAAATACATTTAGTTTTATTGTCCATTGCATATGTTAACATCTGGTTAAGCAAAATAGACCAAAATTAATGAGGGGTCGTTCAGTTTGCTCAGTCATTTGTATTTGTATTTTATATTAATATTTTCGACACTTGATTTGTTACCATTTCAAATATTTACACAATTCTCAAATGAAATATGTAATTTCAATTTAAATTAGTTGCTTAAACCACACTGCGCGTGTGGTTTCTGCTTTTGTATGTTTGTATGTGGTTCGGTTCCGCTTATGATTTTCAAATATATATTTTGATTTTGAAAACCGCTTATCGCCATCGCCTTTAAATGACGCCATAAATTTTGAAGCTGTCGGTTTGAGCTTGAACCTCGGCGGGTCGCCGAATCATATTTTGTTTATTGATAAGTGAAAGCAATTAATGTTTGGACAACAAGCTGCGAGGCGAGCCTAGTAGTTTGCTTTATATAGTTTATACCCTGTGATGCCATTAAAACTAGTCGAAAGTCGTTACTATCGATTTATTTGTTACTATCGATAGTGTTGTACGTGTATACGAGGGCATGGGCATATTTGACACTGTAGGGCATGCCTAGGCATTGTTGAGAGCTGCTGCAGGGTATATACTAGTTGTATACACTCTTTTATATAATACAATATTTTATGGAATTTTTTTTTAAATTTTATTTTTTAATGCTTTTCATTTTGTGGAAAGTCGTTTAGCATAAATATTTTATGTATTATTTTAATTGTTTGGAAATTAAGTATGCGACACCAAAGCTATTTAATTGTCGTCAACGAGCTTTAAATTTACGATTGTTTTAATTTCTTAAATACCCTGTACGTTTAAAGCTAACAGAGTGTAGCATAAACTGGCGAAAGTCTAAGATAAGAAGAAAGACGGCATAAATTAATTAAGAATGCTTAATAGTTTATTTATTTAGGACACGAATTTACATATTTGTATATATATATGTATAACTGATTAATCTGCAATCCAAATAAAATAATATATTTATATGAAATCTATATTATTTATATTATTAAGTATTACTTCGACTCTATCTAAAGGGTATCCTTTAGTTGAGCATCCTGTTCGCACTTATTTCGCTCTACTTAAAGAGAATTTTAAATGCCTTGGCACCCAATCGATGAGCACTCAGTCAAATGGGCCAAATGCTTATTGTCATATTCCATCTTGTACTTCCTTTATTGGCTTCAATTCTATTTAAAGGTCTTTTCAATTAGCCATATTGATTGAGGCACAACAAGAGACGTCGACTGGGGAGGGGGGAGGGGGAGGGCTGTGCAGCTGAATTAGTAAGAGTATATCGAAACTGCACTATTCGCTCTCTCTCTCTCTCTCTCTCTCTGTCGATCGTTTCAATAAATGTCAATTTATTGGCCTGGCCATAAAACTTTAGCACCCAGTGTAAGTATGGATGCAATGAAATCGACTTCCTGTCGTGAATTTAATGCATTAAATACTATATTAATTTATTGTCAGAGAAGCCCAACGAACAGTTAACAAAGGTATTCATTTAGAGAGTGTGTTGAGTGTGTGTTTGAGTTGATTCAAATTCCATAGATGCCTCAGCTGGGAAAGTGTGACCCATATATTTGAATGCACACCTGGCTAATAATATTTGATAAAATGTTATATTCATTTAAGTACTTGAATTACCTATGGGTTCAAAGACCCACAATATATATATATATATATATATTTTTTTTTGCTTTAACATGCGATTATATATTTCTGTTATCTATTTAATCCAGGTGTAATAATTCATTTGTTGGCTCATATTTCGAAGCACACAAATATTTGACTTCACTTTCAACCTTCCCCCCCCCCCCACCATACCTAACTGAAAGAAACCCTTTATATGTATACATATGAGTTGCATTTATTTATGACAAAAATTGACAGGTGAAAACCATAAAATGCCCGGAAGCGGCCAGGATTTCAATTGCACTCTCTCTCTCCCTCTCTCTTTCCTTCTCTCTCTCTCTCTCTCTCTCTCTCTCTATCCTCTCTCTCTTTGTTGCAATGATAAGACTAACCAAAATTTATGGGCACTTCCGTGCGTGCAAATGACTCAACCGCAAAGGAAACTATCGATACCATCTACCTGGGCATTAGCATTACAATTGCCCAAGCCAGCAGTACAGCTGTAAATTACTAGGGTCTGTAAATGCAACACTGTGTCGCGTCGTGTCGTGTTCCCTGACTGCTACCATAATTAGCATATTTGGTAGCACACCAAAGATATGCCAGACCATGGCAATAGGTAGTAGTTCTTGTTTACTTGTATTGCCTTAGCTAAAAGTCATCTTCTTTTCGGTTTGTGTCTACTTCTGGGTCCGGTATTCAGTTCATGCCCTGGCATAAACAAATACAACATCGAACCTTACCGTACCGATCCTCAGAGATCGTATTCTTGTTTTTGGTTTCATCTCAACATAGACACCAGCTGTGTTTTCACGCCACTTCTCAAAGTCAAGGCTAATGTCAACAGGATTGTTGATCTGACTGGTCTTAAGTATAGCGTAGCGTGGGCGAGACCGATCTTATTACACAGATCATAAAGAAAACACAAGTGTGTTTTCCCAAATGTTCCATTCAGATACCCTACAATTGTTTAGATTATCAAGCAGTAATCGTGCAGCGTCAATTCGATAATACATTTTAATTAACTTCATATTTAAATATGTTTATTAATCTAAGTTGAATATATATAAGAAACCTCAACTTTGAACTCTTTAATAACATGGGATTTTACCTACTTAAGTAATTCAAATAAATATTCAAGAAGCATTAACTTTAATAGTAGTTGACCGTAAGAATACTATGCTCATTCTTTGCTTTCGTTCTGCGATAAGATCGGTCAGTCAGCCGTTGTCTATAGGGTAAATCACGTGCCCATATTGCGTCGCGACACTAATGTCAATTTGTTGGGCTACCAAATTAAAACGCCGACTCAGCTAAGTTTTGTCCTTGTTCTGGGCACGTCCCTTGTACCATGTCGGACGTCGCGTCGTCTGTCAATCTACTGAGTGCGCCTGGTGTGGCGACGATCCCAAAGATTCTGCCCGAAGTTGTTGTAGTAGTTGTCGCTATGATATATGAGCAGCGCCCTGCCCTGCTGCCGCTGCCGCTGCCTGTGTCATTGCCTTAGTCGCTGCCACTGCAACCGCGCCCAACAAAAAAACCCGACACTAAGCCCCTCAGGCTCAAGTCAGAGTTGTTGTTGCTGTTATTGTTATTATTGTTGTTGCAGAGCTCGTTGCGCAGGCCGAAGCCGGTTCTTAAAAACAAACATCTTCGTCGTGGGCCGCACATCGCGACGCGTCGGCGTTTTGAGTTGTTTGCTGCGCACGCTCATTCGTTCTCTCAATCGTTCGTACGTTCGCTGCTCTGCGCTCGCTCAGTGGCTTTGCTCTCTCCATAGCTCGTTCGTACCTTTGCGCTGGCAATTCTTATTCGTTCGCTCTTTGCTCGTTTTGTTGTTTTCACGCTTGTTCGCTTGTGGTGTCTTCTGCTGTTGTTGCTGCATCGACGCTCAGTTTGTTTTGACTCGTTGCGTGGTTAACTTCGTCTCTTTTTCGCTGTATGCGCGACTCTATCTCTCTATCGTAACTACGGTTCCGTTTTATAATCCTCAAAAATTTACAAATTTAGATATAGTACATACATATGTATATTAACTGTGCTTTGTGTGTGTTTTGTTTTCAAATTGAATATTCTAAAATATGTGTTGAAGTTGTTCAAAGAATGATACGCTATCAAGCCTATAAATAATATAAGTACAACTCTTTTGCAATCTACTAAAGCTGTATGGAATAGCATAATCTGCTTACACGCTACGTGACAATATATGAAGTAAGTCAATTCCAATAACACTTAACTGATCAATCTTAATCAGTTATAGTACGGTAGACTAGGTTTATACATGAAATTGTTTCTCTTAAGCTTTAAACTAAAAAGTAACGCTTTCACTTATTCCATAACTATTTGATTATGATCGAAATGTTTATCATACTATGTGCAACAATATATTATTATTAATCATAAAATAAATATGTCCAGTGTAGACACTGGTTAGACCAGATTAAATATAAATATGCTAATCTCTGGATCTATTGTTCTCTTTATTTGCAGCATGTTAATTTTAAAATATGACAATATGCAGCACCAGCTGTGGCTTCTAGTAATACTACTACTACTCTTAACCCTAGAAGGCCCCGGGTATACGAAGGCCCTAATGAGCACCTACCAAGCGCAGTCAAACTATGAATTATTGGAAAATGATTCGCGTTACATATCATATCAAGGTGAGTGCTTGATTATCAAAAATATAGAAATATATATTAAGAAATACATTTGAAAACTGTGTCAATTGCCAAGCAATCAATCAAAAATTGGGTTGATGTCTGTCAGAGTTCTAAGTAGCTGATCGTCAGTGTACTTTAGTTAAGTATTATGCAAGTTGTAAGCTTGTACTACAGCAGATGTCAATACTGAGGAATCTTAGCACCTATAAATATGCCGTTGCTTAATCAGAAAACGCATCTTTTTTTTTATTTTTATTATTATTGTTTAAATATTTGCTTGTGAGTTGTGATTTTTTGCATGGAATGCATTTTGAAGTACAACTTGAAGTGCAAACTCAGCAACAACAAGTTGTGTTGACTCGGGTTTACATACATACATAAATGCATACATACATACATACATATATATATATATATATATATAGTATATATATATTTATGAGTATTTTATAGGCATGTATTTTCGTATTTTGTTTATTTCCCATAAGTCTCGGCCCTTTAAGTTTATTTTCTGAACAAAAACAATTATTTATTTGCCATTAAGAGTCTGACATAATGAACGACCTGAGTATACCCCTTTCATAAGCTTGCAATTGTAGCTATATTAACTTTACTTTGCATTAATGAGATTCTAATAAGTTTATATGGATTTTCACAGATTTAATGTCATCAGCCAAACGATTCTACGAACCCGAAACGACTTGGTATTCCGAGGTGCTATACGATGTGTCCAGAAAACAAGTTATTGTCGGTGCTAGGTAAGTGTTAAGATTACAGAAAAACCCCTCAAAATGCACTCACAGTTAGTATGAAACGCAATCATTATGAGTGTACGGAAATGGTTTAATTTTGTTAAGTAAAACCCCCTAAACATAATCATAATAGAGCTATTATCAGCAGCGAGTAAAACAGATTATTGCGTAAAACTGAAATTGATAAGGTTTTTGGCATGGGATCAAAAGATCTCGTAATAAAATTGAAAGTGCACGCAACAGGTTAAGCAAATCTTTGGCTTATCAGCGAGTCTTATCTCTCTCTCTCGGTCTCTGTCTCTGTCTCTCTTATGGCTGACTTTCAAGTAGAAACTATTGATATTACATACAAAAGAAACAGAACATCTTAACCAAACAGAGCCGAGTACTACAGCAGAGGCAACAAGTGAGATACAGATACTAGTTGCGCGTACTCACAGATAGAAAGATACTTGCTACATGCACAGGTTGCCTGCGACTGTTTGTTAAGCAATTTGATGGTATTCTTCAGTCTATGTTTTCTTTATTCTTTATGTGCTTAACAGCGTTTGCTTTTCATTTACTCGCTGAGAACTTCAGATAAGAGACACAACGTTGTCCCCACAGATCTTAACCCCTTGCCACATAACAACATGTGCACCTTGAGGATACAGCTACGAATTGCCTCGTTCATCATCATGTTGTCGCTCTTTTCATTTTCTTTCGTTTCGTTTTCCATCCCTCCTGTCGTCAATCATTCGTCACACGTTTTTGTTGTTGTTGTTGTTAGTTTTTGTTTTTGCTTTTCTTTTATGTTTTGATTTGTTGTACTTCAATATGTCACAGTCGTTGATAACGAAGGGCAGTTGCTCTACTTACCTAGGAGAATACGGCGAGTAGGCGTTGTGATAACTAGTAGTTCCATAGATAACTGTGTGGGCAAATTAAATGTAGTTATATATTATAAGATGTGGGCTTTTCGTTGTTGTTGTTGTTGTTGTTAAGTCGCTACGACTAGACTGGACGCTCAACTGGTCAGAAAGCATATAATACCTTTATGTTGGGTCTTAAGTTATCGCATTCACAATTAGATATGAAGGTTGTGTAACCACTGATATACAACTAATGTATAATATGTGTATATATATTATTTATAGTCTGTTATTTTTATTCAATTTTCTTCAAATAACTCATTTAACTGTCCCACTTCAGCTGTAGCATCTTACCTTCTTATCCAATGCTTTGCACTAATCTTTCTAGATCACATTCATTCATTTTCGCTGTTTATCTCTTTACTTCATGAAATATATATAATAACCGCATTTCTTGACCTTCCACATGTCTATAATAATATAAATATCAGTAACTTTAAACCCACATTTATTAACTAGCAACTAGAGCTCAACTTTTGAGCTGATATTTGTTGTTTTCATCTATGCCCTAATGTCCAAACCAGTCAAGGGTATCTTATAGTTGATAACTGTCAGCTGTCGACTCTATCATGCTTATATAATATACCGCATAAAATCAGCTTGTAAAACCTTCTTCTAATCAGAAACCACAATTTAATTGTGGCAATATTATTTCAACAACTTTGCTATGGAATAATTTTGTTTTTTTTTTATGTTTTTTTGTGGTTGCCTTATAAAAGTCGGGGTAATTGTAGAGCTAAACTCTTTGCATGTACACTACATACTCGTGGTAATGCTCCTGGTCTGTCTGTCACACACAGAAACACACACACACACACTTGACACGACTAAAGGCTCGGATTACGATTGCGGCGGCTATTCATATTGCGACAAGTCGGGGACGATCTCTCAACGTAGTAATTCAACGTCTCCCATGACGAGTAGCGAACTGCGAACTGTAAACTGTAAACTGCGAGTAACGAGTGTGAGCAGTGACGAGTGTGAGCAGTGACGAGTGTGAGATGTGAGAAGTGAGAAATGACGAGGCGATTGCATGTCCCCGTCATTAATGTCATGTACATTGCATTTGGGGGTCTCTTGTGGCTTGAAATTTGATATACAAGACTGCATTTAAATAATATACCATTTTGTTGTTCCCCTTTTCAATTGCTCCGTTCTCTCTTTTCTTCCTCCCACATTTGCTTAACAGGCAGCCAAACCTTTTATTAAGGTTGCTCATTTCATTTTTTTTTTTTTTTTTCTTTTGCCTTTTTTGAGTGTTTTTTCTTTTTGAGTTTTTTTTTTCTTTTGGTGAACTCTCTCAAATGCTTTTGTGGCTTGTCCGCAAATGGACCGTGGTCACAAATGAACCGCTGCGAAGCATTTGAAATGTTTATACATATGACTGCACAATAATTTGTTGTAAACAAGGAAACCGTATACAAATTATGTGTATACAAGTTTTGGAACACTAATTTGCTGTAGAAAGTTACAATGCAGTTTTTATATATTTATATTTTATTTATTTATATTAAAAACGGAATTGAATTGTTAGCTAAACAAGCAACCTGCAACTTTACGAAAAATGTATATACATATGGTATATGTATTTGTTTACTAATAGTTTATAGTTCTACTATATGTTATAGTTATATTAAAAGGCTAATGAAATGGCAAGAAACACTAAAGAATTAGTTAGAATTATGAGCTAAGATTAAGTTGAATTTATTGTAGATAAATACATCTATCTGCCAATTAAAAGTATGCAATAATTTTGATATTGAATTAAAGTAATATTTTAGCTTGGCGCTCTATAAAGATAATTAAATTATAGAAAACTTAAATCAAGTTTAAATCGATTGAAGGGTTTGATTAAATAGCGCTAAGTGATTATTGCGTGTAACTTAAAATTGATTTTATTTGTTTAATATTTGGGCAATTGAAAGTTGGACATAAACCCCATTTGACAGACGTTAAGAGGTTGGCAGTCAGCTTAGGCGGCTACTGGAACTCCAGCAGCGAAATTGAAATCAAAATTAATCAAGGCACAACGTATGTGTGCCGCTGCTTAAGGGGAGGTGGAGGCGGGGCGTTTTTCATAGATATTTTTATGGAAAATGTCATGAAAGCACTGCAAATAAAATTGTGGTTAAAGCTTTTGAGATTGAGAGCCTTGGAATGCGCTCGGCGTAGGCAGTGCAATGCAGCAGTTTTGTTGCAAGTTGTTTGTATGCCGCACAAGCTCATAACGGTGCAAACGGGGCAATTTTTAATTACAAGCAACCCGCCAGCCCGTCGATCGCCTCGAGCTGTCGCCAAACAGGCGCTAGACAAACGCCCACGCACGGCGTCCACTTGATCAGCACTCGCAATTCGCCAGAGTCTGAAACGAAAACGAAGACGGAGGCGGAGACGGAGTTGGAGTTGGAGTTGAAGTCCACAGCTGGACAGACGGCGCCATAGCCAAAGATTTAATAGCTCCATGCGACGCCAGTCTCAGCTTTAGCTTCAATTCCCTCTCCGTCTCCAACTCCATCCACTGCGCTGGCCCCAACAAATGTGGACTTTTTGTTATCTTGTCGCGCTTGTCGCTCAAAACTTAGCCACGGCGCAAGGTGTGTGAATATTGTGAATATTGTGAATGCAAATGCGCCGACTCAAAAGGCAAAATGAAATATCCGCAGCTCAGGCAACAGCTACAGTTACAATTACAGTTACATGCATGCAGATACAGATACAGCTACAACTACAACTACAGATACAGATACAGACACCAGATACAGATACAGATACAGTGCACGTATAGCACTTGCTGAACAAGAATGCCACGCGCCTTGTCTGCAACTGAGCTTATAAATATAATTACGACTATTTTTTTTATTATAATTCAATTAAATGTAGTATCTCAAACCCTCCGCAAATCTCTTGGAATAATTCTCAATTAAAATATAACTAAACTCGCTTTTATTATTTATTTCGTATAACAGATACAACATTATTATTTCCAATTGTCCTTATGTAAAGAATTGCATTTGTTCATAATAGCTACAGGGTATATTTTGTGCACTAAATACTTGTAATATTTAATATCTATTTATTTCTTTATATATACTTATAATGACAGTAATTACAGGGTATTTCTTTATATATTTATATTACTCTACATACACTCAAATTGACAATAGTTACAGGGTATATTTTGCGCATTTCTTTATAGACACTTATGCTGACAGTAATTACAGGGTATATTTTATGCATTAAATGCATAAAATATCTAATCTATATTTATTACTCTGCTTATACTCATATTGTGAATTGTTACAGGGTATAGTTTGTGTACTAAACACTTCTTATATTTAATATATATTTATTTCTTTATATATACTCAAACAACCAGTAATTACAGGGTATATTTTATGCATTAAATGCAAAAAATATCTAATCTCTACTTATTACTCTACTTACACCCATATTGCCAATAGTTACAGGGTATATTTGGTGTATTAAATACTTAAAATATTTAATATCTATTTAATAATTTTTATATACTCATACTGACAGTAATTAAAGGGTATTAAATATATAAAATGTAGAATCTCTATTCACTCCTTTATAAATACTTCGATTACAGACCCTTAAGACCAATCAAATGCATCTCAGCTATACATTTTTAATAACTAAACATTTACAGCGCTTACGGGGTATTAAAACGTCGCTCAACTAGTCCTACAACTAGCTAAATTAAAGCGCAGCATCTGTACTTTAAATACTCGCGTAGTTCTTAAACAAAAATTCTATAATTAGCGTGAATTTCGCACATAGCGCGTTTAATGGAGTTCAGTGTTCCATTTCTTTGGCAAACGCGATAAGCAACGGCCTTGCAAATTAGCATTGCCACTCCTACTCCTCCTACCCCTTTACAAAGTACCTCCCGCTCCCACTCATTCTCTCGTGCTGGGCGGAGAGTTCGTTTGAAATTTCTTATCTTTCATTGCAGTCGACGATGGCGAATTCCATTTGAGGTGTGAAAAGTCGATACACATGTTCTCTCAGTTTGCTTTTCATCATCTTCTTCTTCTTCTTGTTGTTGTTGTTGCTGTTGTTTTTGCTATTTTTATTTTCTTCTTTGCTTTTGGCAAATATTTGCTTATTGTTTTGCCCGTTGTTTAATTTGTTGTTGTGTTTGTATTTGTCATAACACTTTTCGCTCTCTTGTTATCTTTGACGGGGCGCGTGCTTGTAACTCTATTGGAGGGGAGGGAGCAGTTGCGGAACTGTTGCGGAACCGTGCGTCTTAGCATTGGTATGCCACAAAGAAGTTAAGACTTCATTTGCCAAAAGATAGTTAACATATAACTCAATAGAACTAACTTATGCTTCAAGTTGCAAGTGTATACCCTCTAAATGTTGAAAGCGGGTATAATAACAGACATGTGTTATGACTTTCTTGGCTAGTCTACTGGGTATCTCCCATTCGAGTAGTTTTGCAGATTAACTCATCTATTGTTGGCTGTCTGTGAAGATGCCTCTACAAGCTAAGCTACCCGCTTCAAGTGAAAATAAGTTTTATATTATTTTTTTTATTTTGTGTTTATCTCTCTGCAATTTTCAACGCTTTCTTGCTGAGTTTGGCCAGCACATTAGTGCAAACAAAAGGTAATCACGCCGTAAAAGCGGCACCTGGCTAAGTAAAACAACAACAACAACAATAGCAACAGCAACAACCAAATCAATAGCAACAACAGCAACTTTTTACAATCAACAATAATTAATATTTGCAGACGTTAAGTCTGGGTGTAATTTGTACGCCCTGTACCCTATGCCCTGTACCAAGAAATATATGAACTTTGTGCAGCAGTATGTAACAGATAAAGGAATAATATAAAGTATCTAAATACCTGAGCTAGCAGAGACGATTTACCTATGTATTTGTACATACATTTATACAACTGCTGTACAGGGTATCCGGCTGCTGATTACGCTCAACTTTTTGTTTATATTTAATTGTTTTTGCTATCGTTTTTTTTGAGTTTTTCTACGCGACATTTGTCACGTCATTTCACACTTCGATTTCCGCTGTACAAAACCTAACTTACTGCCCCACACCCTTCCCAAGGCGTAGCCCCACTCATGTGGCGCTTATCAGCCTAGCAGGCCTCAACTTTAGACTCTGCAAAATATATGTATGTACATACAGGTATTAAATGATTATGCACATACTCGTAGTTGATGCCGTCGATTGAGGCATAACATTAACTTGCTCAAGAAGCTGAAGTGCTTCATACAGTTACTCATAAAAAGCAGCGTCTGCTTGTGTTTGTGTATACCTAAAGAAAGGCAAATCGATTTATAATTTAGTTAAATTTGAACTTAATCAAAGATTATTAACTGTGTTTGACTATTTGTTCTTTTGCTTAGCCTTAGCCTTATTAAGTTCGCTGTGGCTAAATGTATCGATATTTGAAATACTTTCTTAGCTTAGAATTAAAGTCGCTTTTAGCCAGAAATGTCGACTTTTTAACATTGCGCCCTTCTTAATTTTTATTATTAATTTTTGCTGTCAAAGAAGTAATAAATAAAAACTTATCGTTTAAGCGCACAGCATTGATTAGTTATCGATAAATGTGTCAAGTCGATTGTCAGCTAGCTTTAAGTATGCTGTAAAGAGTTGTTGTTGTTGTTGTTGTTGTTCAAGTTGTAATTTCCACAGTTAAATAAGTTAATTCTCTTGAATTAATTAGCATTTTCTGTTGAATTCACATTTTTATAGCCACTTTAATAGCCCTTGTTGTTGTTGTTGTTGCACTTTGCCATTTTAATACCATAATTTGAATAATGACACAACTAAATAAAACAAAAAAACCTTTAGCATCTGCCAACGCAGGCAGACAACATCATACACACACACACACACACACACACACACAGGCTGAGACACAACAACAAGTCGTTGACAGCTGCGTTTTTGGTAAAGTAAAGGAAGGGCCATTCACAGTTGTTGTTGCGAATGTTGGAACTGTTTTATTACCTCATAATCAACGCGTACCGCAGAAGTTGGCTAAGTGGTTGGCTCGTTGCCTGCAAGGCTTAAGTTACCGCCTGAGCTGAGCTCAGACGAGACACGAGAGTCGAGACACGCGCCACGCGTTGCGGCAGCTGTTGCATTTTGACTGATTGATATTGGGCGATCCAATCCAATGCAATCCAAGCCAAGCCAATCCGGTCGAGAGTCCCACATCTAAGCTAAGCAACAGTTTAGTTGAGTTGTCTCGCTAGCTGTGTGTGTGTGCTGTGTGTGTGCTGTGTGTGTGTGCTGGCTGCCTTCATTATGGCGTCGTCTGGTCGTTGGAATTCTCCTTCATGTGCGAATTCTATGTCCAGTCTCAGACTCTCGCACAGTCGCAAATGCTGTCCAGTTTGAGATGTAACCATTTATCTCTCACTTGCCACATTCGTATGCACTTGATCTATTGATCTTCGTATTGGTTACACCAGATGCGTGTTCGGCACAGTGGTGCCAACTATAGACAAAAATAACATGAAATCATTGTTGAATTCATGGAAATTAATTGCCTTTGTTTCAATCAAGAAACTTTACTAGCGAATTTACTACAATTTTATAGCTTATTCAGGGCTAAAACTGGTTGCGAATTACAAGAGAATTGTAATAGTATTTGCAATTAGAAGTTGTTTTATTGTAAAACTATACAATAATCAAATAAACTTTATTTATTAATGTACATCTGTGATTAAATGGCATTGTTATTGCTAAAACCAGTTGGGAATTATAAAAGAAGTTCATATATAGCCTATTTCACAGTAATACTAATCAGAAAGTTGCATTGTTCGATTAGAATTTAAGTTAATAACTAATTTATTGCACTTTCATGTCTTCTTCAGGGCTACAACTGGTTGGGAATTAGTAGAGGAATCGAGTGTTGCCAATTAGATATGAGATTCAAAGCTAAAACTCTAGAATAATCACATGTTGCATGCATAAACTCGATTTATTGAAGAACATCTGTGATTATATGGCATTGCTGTTGCTAAAACCAGTTGGGAATTAGAAGAGAAATCAACATATAACCCATTGTGCATTCCAATTAATAGATATTTGCGCTAATCCCAGTTTAGACAACAAATTTGTAGCCCTCTGGCTACGTTCAGTCCCATTGAAAGCTCTGGCCCGTAAAGTTGGCTAATATGAAGTTGGCCACATCGTAATTGTGGCTTCGCTGAGCTTGTTTAGTGCCCACATTGGGGACGCCTACAAGCGTCGCCTTGGCAAATGTCAGCGATAGTTAGCGACCACTGTGCCTGGGCAGGTATCGTTACCTGTTTGCCTTGCGGTTCAATGCACCGAGAGTGGCAACCAGTTGGAAAATTATGACAGTTGTGTGGGGCGGGGCGGGGACGGGGGTAGGGGGCAAGGAGGGATTGGGAGATCTAGGCCTTTGTGGCTTTTGCCTTATTTGTAAACGTTTGTGGGCCGCATTCAGGTGTTACCATTCCTCCAATTCGACAGCATTTTATTTGATTTTATTTATTTTAATTTTATTTTACTTTATTTAATTCAATTTAATTTTCTTTTATTTAAATAAAAATAATTTTATTTTATTTTACTTTAATTTAATTTAGTTTTAATTATTTTAATTTTATTTTACTTTATATATTTTGTTTTATTTTAGTAAATGTAATATATAAATAGATAATTTAAATTGGTTTAATTTGAATTATTTATTTTTGTTTAATTTTATATAATTCTGTTTTATTTAATTAAATCTAATTTAAATGAATTTTAATTGAATTTTACTTATTTTTTTGTAACTTAATTTAATTAATTTTGTTTTATTTAATTAAATCTAATTTAATTTTGGTTTTATTTTAATTATTTATTTTTACTTAATTTAATTGAATTTATTTTAATTTTATATCATTTTATTTTGCCCTATTTAATTTGTATTTAATTTTGTTTTATTTGATTAATTATTTTATTTTATTTTTCTTATTTATTTTAGTTTAATGTAATTTTGTATTATTTAATTACATTAAATTTATTTTTAATTTTATTTAACTTATTTATATTTATTTAATTTATTATAATTTTAATTAAATTAATTGAATTTTGTCATATTTAACTTAATTGAATTCATTTAATTTATTTTTTAAATTTAATTATATTTGATTTAAACTATTTTAATTGAATTGATCTTATTTATTTTCATTTAGTTTAATTTAATTTTGTTTTCTTTAGCTTAATTTAATTTAACGTTATTATTTTTTAAATTAAATTAAATTTGTTTTTAATTTAATTTAATTTAATTTCTCTGTTTCCCTCAGAGACACCTTGTTCCGCATGTCGTTCGACTTGGAGCCGCTGGAGCGGGCCAGCTGGGAGGCGACGCCAGAGAAGATATTCTTGTGTCAGCAGAAAGGCCAGTCGGAGCGATGGTGTCGCAACTATGTGCGCGTGCTCCACAGCTACGGTGAGAACCAACTGTATGCGTGTGGGACGAACGCCTTCCAGCCGAGCTGCTCATGGCGCCAGGTGAGTGGTCGCCAACGTCTGTCTATGTGGTTGTCGGACAACAACGTAACAGCGTAACAACGTAACAACTACAACATTTTTTTTTGCTACTCAACCATTGCAGATGGAAAACCTGACAGTCACCGAGTTTGACGATGGCGTCGTCAAGTGCCCCTTCCATCCACAGGCAAACAGCACCAGCCTCTTGCAATCCAATGGCAACATGTTCGTTGGCATCGCCACTGACTTCTCCGGCAGCGATGTGGCCATCATACGCTCTCCCGTCCAGTCCAATGGGGTTAGTACATGATCCAACTATGTGTAGTCTAGTTTAAGTCCTTCGGATGAGTTCTAAACTAAATTAGTTTGGTTGGTATTACTGCCTCCATTCTCTATCTATTCCTAGTCTCTATTTCTAGGTCTACTGTTTCCCCTTTCCTAAGACTTCCTAAGTTTACAATCGATTCCAAGTTTTCCTTAGCCTCTGGATTGAGCAGCATTTTCCTACATTCGCTTCTCATCTATCTTTAGGCCTTGCTGAGTTCTTTCTTTCAATTGTCTTAGACCTTCATCTATTTATCGTTCATATCTCTGCTTTAGAACCTTTCCTACTCTTCTCTTTTATTCCTATAAAGTAACTTTTGGCTTAGTCTCTCTTCTGTTCCATCTCTTTGCTAAGATATTGCCGTATGGTTTGTGGTTCCTTCATCGTCCTTTCTTGTATGTTTAAATTGTTCTTCTCTTTCTACGGATCCATTTGTAGAACATGCTGAGACTTTCCTTTCAGCTTTGGCCTCACATGGTATGAGCTTCCTCCGATTAGACTTTCCACGAACATTCCTTCTCTTTGTATATTACATAGACATCTCAATCGTCTCTTTCCTTGATCTACGCTTTACTCTTTCGCCTGATCGATCTTAGTTTATGCTAAGAGTGTGCTCTTATCTTTTCTTCATTCGTTTTCCTAAATTCCTTTATCGCCTCTCCCTCTCCTAAACTCCCTCTCCTAAACTCCCTCTCCTAACCTCTCCTAACCTCTCCTAAACTCCCTCTCCCTCTCCCTCTCCCTCTCCCTCTCCCTCTCCCTCTCCCTCTCCCTCTCCCTCTCCCTCTCCCTCTCCCTCTCCCTCTCCCTCTCCCTCTCCCTCTCCCTCTCCCTCTCCCTCTCCCTCTCCCTCTCCCTCTCCCTCTCCCTCTCCCTCTCCCTCTCCCTCTCCCTCTCCCTCTCTCCCTCCCCTCTCCCTCTCCCTCTCCCTCTCCCTCTCCCTCTCCCTCTCCCTCTCCCTCTCCCTCTCCCTCTCCCTCTCCCTCTCCCTCTCCCTCTCCCTCTCCCTCTCCCTCTCCCTCTCCCTCTCCCTCTCCCTCTCCCTCTCCCTCTCCCTCTCCCTTCCTCCCTCTCCCTCTCCCTCTCCCTCTCCCTCTCCCTCTCCCTCTCCCTCTCCCTCTCCCTCTCCCTCTCCCTCTCCCTCTCCCTCTCCCTCTCCCTCTGTTTCCCTCATCCAAGTCTATTCCCAGCTAAGCTTATACTTATACTTAAATTATATTTTCTCCATTCCTCTCTCAGGTGGATCGTAAGCGCTTCCTGCGCACCAAGCAATACAACAACAATTGGCTAAATGGAGCTCAGTTTGTGGGCAGCTTTGAGGCTGGAAACTTTGTCTACTTCCTGCTGCGTGAGTCCGCCGCAGAGCACATGAGCTGTGGCAAGGTAAGATCATTAAAATTCGATTCCCAGTGCATCTATTCAAACTACTCTGCTTTGTCCTAAAGGCCATCTATTCCCGGATAGCGCGAGTCTGTAAGAACGATGCTGGCGGGGATCAGGTGTTGCGTGATAACTGGACATCGTTTTTGAAGGCACGTCTCAATTGCTCCCTGCCTGGTGATTATCCTTATTACTTCGATGAGATCCAGGGCATGACATATGCGGAATCGGAGAATGTGCTCTATGCCACGTTCAGCACATCGGGGTAAGTGACAAGGCTGGAGGATGAGGAGAAACAACAACAAAAACAACAACTGATCTCCTCTCTTCATATTGCAGCTCCAGCATTTATGGATCAGCTGTGTGTGCCTACAATCTGAGTGCGATTAATGACGCCTTTGAGGGCGCGTTCAAGCATCAGGAGCACGCGGATGCTGCTTGGAAGACAGTGAATACTCCACAACGCAGTCAGTTTCAATGTGCCAGCGGTGCCACAGCATTTGGTCATCTGCTGGAGAGTTCACGCTATCAGCTAATGGATCAGGCCATTCAACCGATTGGAGCTCAACCGCTTTATCACTCACGGCTGGAGAGATTCAGGCATATTGCCCTCGATGTGGTGCAGACGAAGACGGAGCAGCTGCACGTGCTGTACGTCTCCAGCAGCGGGAATCACATCAAGAAACTAACGGTGAAGTACGGTCAACCAGATGAGAAGATACAGACATGTCTGGTGGAGCTGTGGCAGGCGGATGATACGGGCAGCACAGCTCTATTGCACATGTCCTATTTGAAGGTGACGGAGTCGTTGTACCTCGGCACGGATCTGGCCCTAACCCGCATTCCCGCCCAGCGCTGCAGTCGCCATATGTCGCAGTCCAGTTGCTTCAATGCGATGGATCCGTATTGTGGCTGGAATGAGCTCGTCGAGCGCTGTACTCCCCTCGATCCGACAGTGCAACAGCCTTGGCTGCAACCCACAATATTCAGCTGCCCGGTGTTGAATGCACCCATCGATGGCGGTTGGTCAGCCTGGTCGGAGTGGAATGATTGCCAGCAGCAGGAGCAATCCGATGGCAACTGTTTGTGCCGTCAGCGGAATTGTAATAATCCGCAGCCACAACATGGTGGCGCCACCTGCTCGGGCATCAGCATCCAGGTGACGAACTGCACTCAGCATGGCGGCTGGACGGAGTGGTCCGCATGGTCGCCCTGCTCCCAGAGCTGCGGCATTGCGGTGAAGACCCGACGACGCAGCTGCGGCAATCCACGGCCAGCGCATGGTGGACGCATGTGTCTGGGCTCGGAGCATGCCGAAATGTACTGCAGCCATTTGCCGCCCTGTCCGGTGGCCAAGCCACAGGCCGTCGACGGCGGTTGGGGTCCCTGGGGCGAGTGGAGCGAGTGTAGCGCTCAATGCGGTGGCGGCTTTCGTATGCGGCGACGTGAATGCGATGATCCCAAGCCTCTCAATGGCGGCTTGGAGTGTCCGGGTTGCAGTCTGGATTACGAGGATTGCAATATGCAAAGCTGCTCCGAGGTGCGTAAGCTTAGCTCCTGGACTCCATGGTTAACTGCAACCGCTGGCAATGCCACCGAGCCTCATGTGGAGAAGAGATACCGTTACACTTGTCGCGCCACCAGCGCCGATGCCAGCTCTGTGAAGATTAGCCTGCTCAAGGAGGAGACTCGCAACTGTCGTCCGGATGGCAGCTGTCAGAGATTGAGCGAACATGACACCGCCTCGGAATCAGAGTCCGATTGGTCGCCCTGCAGTGTCAGCTGTGGCGGAGGCACCCAGCATCGACAACGTGGACGCAATGTGCAGAATCGCGCTTGTAATCTTCAGGCGTGTCCCCTGGACGCGGAACAGCAGCCGGACAATAGCATTGACCATCAATTGGAGCACGAGTGGGGTTGCTGGTCCGAATGGTCCAGCTGCTCGGTGACCTGTGGCCTGGGCGTGCGACGACGCACTCGCAAATGTCTGGGCGGACACGACAGACTCTGTGCGGGACGTGCTCTCGAGGAGCAGAAGTGCGAGATGGTTCCCTGTGAAGGTGAGTCGAGTTGAGTGGAAATACTTACAGTTCCCACCACTAACTAGCTTCTCTTGCAGACTTCCTCGGCTGGAGCGAGTGGAGTGAATGGTCAGCCTGCTCCAGTGATGGCATCCGCCTTCGTCACCGTCGCTGCATTGTGGAGCAGCCCGCATCCTTGGAGTGTCGCGGCGCCGAGTTCGAGAAGACCGCCTGTGTACCCGGTGAATGTGATGGTAAGTCGTGGCTCTTCTCTGGAGGAATACCATCATTAAGACAATCTTCCCTTGTAGAAATTCAAAGCGCATCGAGCGGAACTCTGTCCATTGTCATCTTTGTCATGATATTGTTTACGGCGGCCTGTTGTCTGGTCACCTATCATTTCACAAGGCGTCGCTTCCTGCTCAGCGTGGAGGAAGCGCTCAATAAGACGACTACAACGACGGCCAGTTTCGACACATATCCCAATCAGTATTCCAGCTTGCCCACCAAGGATGTAAGTATTACCACATTACCCTGTTGCCAAATTGAATCGTTATCTAATCTCTGATCTTCTGCTTGCAGTATTACGATCAACGCCCCAAGCGTCAGAGCAGTTTCCGCATGCCCGCCAAGACGAGCAACATTGCCGGTAGCACGCTGAATCGCAACAACATGAACCACAACAACACACCAAAGGTTCTGGCCAAGACCTACAACGATTGTGAGACGGGCACTCTGAAGCGTCAATCGGCGCTCAACAATTGCCGTCCAAGCATCGACGATGAAAAGTTTTAGCCAAGAGTCTTCAAGGATCTTCCCAACTAGTGCCATTGTTGCCTGATGAAATGAAAGTGTTAATGACAACGAATACATTTTGCACAGTGCTTGCAAAAAGTTCCTTCTCTGACTCATATTGAGTCGTTCTATAAGTTATCGTATAGATCTATGTTCTATGTTTCCGTTAAGTTAGTCGTATCGAGTAAGACGTAATTATTTCAGATATATAATAACATTTTTTTAAAATTCCCATTAAAATTGTTAAATCTAATATTTGTTGTAAATTTTAATATATTTGATCAATTGTATTCGTTAAGTGGCTTACTTAATATATAATCTGCTTTTAGAATCATATCAAATGCGAGACTGAATGCTAAATTTCGATAGATATTTTTGCCCAACCCAAATTAATGCCATGCAAAAAACAAAAAAAAACGAGAAACATATAATTTATCATCTTGTAAAGTTCTATGAAATAAGTTAGCTATTAAGGAAACAGCTAGGCTAAGTGACATTTTTATAAAACATTTAAAATAAATACGTAAATTGTACTAACAAATTTGATGAGTTTTTTTATTTATTACTTGAGCGGTCGATAAGAAAGATGGAAATAGGACCTAGACTCAATCTCTCAATATAAGAGAATATGATTATATAGGATTTCTCCTCAGAATGACGCTTTAATACAAGCAAGACAGCAAAGCTGGCTCGTTTCGCAGTATATAAAGTAAATAAAAAAAAAACTAGCAATATTCGGTTTATGAATCCGCCGCAAAGTATGCAGTGGATTATTATCGAATGCAGCAAAAAGTATGCATTGAAATCAACAGATGGCGCTTGTGGCGCCAATTTTAAATTGTTCCCTTTTTAACTTTTCAGCATTGCTTCTACGCCTCCTGCTTAGAGAAATATGGGCGTTATTGTTTTGTTTAGCTGTAACTTGCGGTGCAGGAGCGAAGGGCATCGAAAATCTAACACAAACTCCAACTGGAGAGGAACCTTCATGCCAAATTTGGCGACTCTCGCTCTCTCTGGTCGCAGAGATCGACACGTAAGTCGTATTTCAGAATAAAATCAAACAAATTATCTTATAAATTCGCAATTATTTAATTAATCAATGTCAACTTAGGTGTATTATGTTTATTAAAACTATATTTTACATGCGTTAAGAAAATGAACAGAATTAAATAATTAATTTTTTAAATTTTAAATTAAAAACATCCAAAGGCAATAAATAGTAGAAAACAGTTAAGAACTAGAACTAATTACACACAACGTATTTAAAATCAAATTAATTATATAAAATAATATTAAGATTGTGATTCGAATTTGATAGGACGAGTGCAATAACAACAATGGACATTTACAAATCGGTGATCTCTTGCTGAGATTCATAGACAGCACTGGCTCCAGCGTTCGACAACTTGCCGGAGGTGGACTGATCCTCGCTGGTGATGCGCGTGAGAAGCTCGGCTTGGATGCGCTTCAAGACTTCCACGACCTCGCAAAGGACGCCGCTTTGTGCCGCCTGTTGCATGGCATCGTTGGCATCGACAAGCGCCTCGTTTAATGCACCCAGCTCCATCCTCGCCTTGGCCCGGGCATAGTAGCCCTCGTAGCTGTGCGGCTTCTGGAGTATGGCCTGCGTGGCCAAATCTATAGAGGCGTCAAGTTCCTGCAAAGTACCAAGTGGGATTAGTTAATAAGTCAACTACTTGAAAGCGGATGTGCAACTCACATTCAGTTTTCGCTTGCAACGCGACAGATTTAGCAGCAGATTAGTGCGCAGCTGGGCAAAGACCGCATTCCGTTCGAGAAGCTGTTCGAGGCCGGAGATCTTGCGCAGCGCATATTGATAGCGATGTGCGGCGTCCTGGAAACGATTCTTACGATACAGCACATTGCCATCCTCCAGCAGTTTGTTGAGCAGCACCACCAGGATCTCCGGCTTGCCCATGGCCATGCTCCAGGTGGTGGGCCCCAGTTTGGCGCCCTTGCGCAGAAACACCTGCACCGCTTGGATGTTGCGACAGGCGATGGAACGATCCAACGGTCGCATGCCGTGCACATCGATGTGCTCCAGATTTGCACCCTGCTCCAGCAGATAGAGCACTAGACTGGCCGCACCCTGGTACGCGGCCAGATCCAAGGCAGTGCGTCCATTGTGATCCTCGTGCTGCCGATTGCAGCCATGTTCGATGAGGCACTTTGCCGCCGTTAAGTGGCCGCGTAGACAGGCCCAACTCAATGCCGTGAATCCCTCATGATCCTCGGCCTCCAAAGCAGCACCCCGTGCCAGGAGCAGCTCCAGCAGCTCAAGATGTCCCTCCTCGGCGGCAATCATCAGCGGCGTCTTGCGAGTCTGCCCCAGTGGTTCATCCAAGAGCGCTCCACGTTGCAGCAGCTGCTCCACGACGCTCCAGTGTCCCTCCTTGACGGCTAGCCACAATGCTGTGTAGCCCTGACGATTCCTGGCATCGATCTGTGCCCCGCGGGACATCAGTATGTTCACAGCATCCACACAGCCATGTCGAGCGGCAGCTGTGAGTGCCAACTCCCCGCTGCTCGGCTCCAGGCCATTCACATTGACACTGAGGTCGTCGTGCTCATGCTCATTGAGATCCAAGAGATCCTCGAGGATTTTCACATGCGCCTGGGCGGCAGCACCAATCAACGCCTGTTGCAGGGCCAGAGATCGGCCTACGTCCTGGGAGTGAGCACGGGGCGACCAATCGCAGGCGAGCAGGTATTGCACCACACTGAGGTGTCCCATGCGTGCGGCATGCACCAGAGCACAACGTTGTGTGGTATCCAACTGTCCCAAGCTGCTGCCGGCGGCGACCAGACGACGCACCACATCACAGTGGCCACGCATGGCGGCAAGGATGAGCGGTGTGCAGCCCTGGCTATTGGTGAGTCCCACATCGGCGCCAAATTCCAGCAGCAAGCTCACCATGGGCAGGATACCCTCGTGGGCGGCAATGCATAAGATGGGAGCATCTCCCATGTAATCGGTGCGATGATCTGGCGAGGCGCCAGCGAGTAGAACCAGGCGGGACACTTTCACATTGGGACTGTAGACGTTGCGCAAGGCGCCCAGGGCGGCAGAGATGTTGTCCGCCGCCCCAGCCAGCCAATAGGATTGCAGATCCCTCGGGGAGAGCGCCGCCTGGCTGCTGCTATAGAGATGCGCCTTGAGCATGTGGTGGCCCAGCTCGAGGGTGAGCTGTGGCTGCAACGGTGCCTGGAGGCGGGACAACCTAAAGGCAATGCCCGCATGGCCGAGTCGTGCATCGCACAGGAATTTGCTGGACTCGCCCTCATCCCGACGCATCAACCACTCGCGGAGTGAGCTGTGAAAGAACATGTAGGTGTTGTCCAATCGCTTGATGAGGAAGCCATCCAAGAGCTTGAAGCGCTGCATGAACTGTGGCCAACTCAGTGGCTCCTGGCCATGATGCAGGGCCTCCATGCTGTAGTAGATCTCGTCCAGCGTCAAAGGATAAAGTGCAGCCAGGCAGACATTCAAGATGGGCGCCGTCTGGTCAAAGCTACGCGACGTGGGAAACCTCAGATTGAAGTGTAGCAAGAAGATCTGGGCCAGGGAAACGGGCAGCACCTTGTAGCTGGATGACTTGACCACCAGCTGGCCACGCGAGATCAGATCCAGAATGAGCTTGGCATACAGCATGGAGCCGCGACTCAGCGACTGCAGATGCGAGACGAACTTCGCCTGGGATTGGGCCAAGGTGCCGCCAATGTTGTGCTGTATCTCCGGGCAATGGGAGATGCGGCCATTGATATAGTCCAGCATGTCCTGCTGCAGAGACTGGCTGCTCGCCCAGCTGTCCAAGGTGAGCTGCGTGTAACTGGGCGCCTTCACCAGCTCCAGCATCTGGGTGCGCACCGTGGCCACCAACTTGAGCCAGGCGGGAAAGTGTGGCGTGAGCTGGGCCAGAAAACTGGCAATGGTGTGACCATGATCCGGACGATGGTATTCCGCCTCGCAGAGTGCATCCACCAGGATGACAGCCACCTTGGCGGGTATCTTTCCGGCGCGATGCAGTTGAGCCAATGGCTCCAGGATGGCCAAGCGCATCACACGCTCCGCATCTGCGATGCACTCCCTCACACTCAAGATGTCCTGCAGATGCGGCTCCGAGAGCAGATAGTCCCGATACGAGGTCAACTGCGGCGCCTGGCACAGCTGGGCCGCCAGAGAGTGCACAAAGTCGGGCACCTGGCAGGTGAGATTGGCGTCCGCCTGGCAAAAGTGATAGCCAACCATGTGGGAGGCCAATCCCCGCATGCGTTCGTTCTGTGCACCCAGCTGACTGTAAATGGCATCCGCATCCTCCTGCTGCTGTTGCATCCGGCGACGGCCAAAGCACGAGTACTCCACCAGCTGCAGGCAGAAGGCAGTCTTCCCCGTGCCCGGCTGCCCATTGATGAGCACCACTCGCGTATCCGTGCCCAGCAGAATGTTCGACAGTTGTTGGACCAACCACTGGCGTCCCACATACGGAGGATCTGGCTCCTGCAACGGCACCTCAAAGAACAGTGGCTTCAATGCCAACTGCACCGCTGCCAAGGCAGCTGCTGCTGCTGCCCGCTTGCTGACCGCACCACCTGTAACACTTGCACCCACTCCAGCTCCAGCTGCACCATTGCTTCCACCTGCTGCTCCCGCTCCCGCTCCCGCACCGGCAACGGGCAACTGCTGGACACGTGTGGAGCGTCGTGTGGCGCCCTTCCGTGCCTTGGCCAGGGGCAATGCCTCGTAGGCGTGTTCCTGCATCGAGCATCCCATCTTGAATTTACTGCACAGACTGAGGGCATCCTCCTTGGTGGTGCAGGTGGCCACCGACAGTTGACTGCCACTGAGTACACCACAGGCCAACGTCTGCTCCGGACTGATGTTCTGGGAGGAGCTGCTGCTGTTCGCTGTGATGCTGCTACTTATGTTGGTGGTGCCACCAGCACCACTGCTTGTGGTGCTCGTCGAGTTTCCATTGTGATCGCTGCTGCTGCTGCTGCAATTGTTGTTGTCGTTCAACAAGAGTCCAAGGCGAGCGCGCAGCTGATCCTTCTGCTGCTTCTCGTTGAGAAGCGAATGAGCGTGATGCTCAATGCCCAAGGTGTCGCTGCCTGTGGAGGAAGAAGGAAGGGAGAGAATCGTGTGAGTAGAGCGGCAATTAAAAGAGGAAGCCTTAATGCTTGGAAAACAACATGCTAAGATTAGGTTAGAGCTATGATCCTCAACGAGCAATGAGAAATCCTTGGAAACATTTCAATATGAACAGCTTCAAGTTATTTTAACAGCGTCAATTTAACAGCGGCAAGCTAACAGCTCAAAGTAAAGAACTTCCAGCTAACAGCGTCTAGTTGAGAGCATCAAATTAACAGCGTCAAGCTAACAGCGTCAAGTCAACAGCGCAAAGTAAAGAACTTCGAGCTAACAGCGTCTAGTTGAGAGCATCAAATTAACAGCGTTAAGCTAACAGCGTCAAGTCAACAGCGCAAAGTAAAGAACTGAGAGCATCACATTAACAGCGTCAAGCTAACAGCGCCAAGTCAACAGCGCATAGTAAAGAACTTCGAGCTAACAGCGTCTAGTTGAGAGCATCAAATTAACAGCGTCAAGCTAACAGCGTCAAGTCAACAGCGCAAAGTAAAGAGCTTGGAGCTAACAGCGTCTACTTGAGAGCATCAAATTAACAGCGTCAAGTCAACAGCGCAAAGTAAAGAACTTCGAGCTAACAGCGTCTAGTTGAGAGCATCAAATTAACAGCTTCAAGCTAACAGCGTCAAGTCAACAGCTCAAAGTAAAGAACTTCGAGCTAACAGCGTCTAGTTGAGAGCATCAAATTAACAGCGTCAAGCTAACAGCGTCAAGTCAACAGCGCAAAGTAAAGAGCTTGGAGCTAACAGCGTCTACTTGAGAGCATCAAATTAACAGCGTCAAGTCAACAGCGCAAAGTAAAGAACTTCGAGCTAACAGCGTCTAGTTGAGAGCATCAAATTAACAGCGTTAAGCTAACAGCGTCAAGTCAACAGCGCAAAGTAAAGAACTTCGAGCTAACAGCGTCTAGTTGAGAGCATCAAATTAACAGCGTTAAGCTAACAGCGTCAAGTCAACAGCGCAAAGTAAAGAACTGAGAGCATCACATTAACAGCGTCAAGCTAACAGCGCCAAGTCAACAGCGCATAGTAAAGAACTTCGAGCTAACAGCGTCTAGTTGAGAGCATCAAATTAACAGCGTCAAGCTAACAGCGTCAAGTCAACAGCGCAAAGTAAAGAGCTTGGAGCTAACAGCGTCTACTTGAGAGCATCAAATTAACAGCGTCAAGTCAACAGCGCAAAGTAAAGAACTTCGAGCTAACAGCGTCTAGTTGAGAGCATCAAATTAACAGCTTCAAGCTAACAGCGTCAAGTCAACAGCTCAAAGTAAAGAACTTCGAGCTAACAGCGTCTAGTTGAGAGCATCAAATTAACAGCGTCAAGCTAACAGCGTCAAGTCAACAGCGCAAAGTAAAGAGCTTGGAGCTAACAGCGTCTACTTGAGAGCATCAAATTAACAGCGTCAAGTCAACAGCGCAAAGTAAAGAACTTCGAGCTAACAGCGTCTAGTTGAGAGCATCAAATTAACAGCGTTAAGCTAACAGCGTCAAGTCAACAGTGCACAGTTTCGAGCGTCTAGTTAAGAGCGGCAAATTAAGCTTCAAGCTAACCACATTAAGTAAAGAGCGACAAGTTAACATCATCGCTTTAACATTTATGTTCAATTACAATAACAACTTAGACTTCTGCATATTCAGGCAAAGTATTTGAGACACTTTAAAAGAGATGTTGACTAACAGAAAGACTAAGACAAATTATTAGAACTTTAAGTTAAATTTAACGTTTGCTTTGACAACCAAAAAAATGTAGAGAGAGTGGGGGAAAGAGAGTTTGTTAAAGCATATTAAGGAATAAAAGATAAATTTAGAATATAGCTAAGTTAAATTTAAAGAAGCAAGAGATTAAGTTTAGAAATTAAAATATATTGACAATTGTTTCCTCAAATATATGTTAATGTTAAAGTTAACGTTTAAATTTAACATTAGCAGAAATAAAAGGAATTTATGAATTCCTACTCAGACAAGCAATTCTCATGCTCAAGTTAAATCAAGTTAACATCCAAATGAAAAAGAAAAACAACAACAATGAATTGCATGCTTAGACGCAGAGTGTGAGGGGGAAATGTGGGCCATGCCTGCCAGATGATTGAGTCCTGCATCGCTTGAATTGGAGGAGTTGACACTCCAAAGGGATTTGATCAGACACTTGATGGATGTCCCAGCCAAGCTGAGACGATTGAGGCGATTCTCACTGTTGGCGCCATGTTCCGTTGAGGTCTTCAGGTTGTTGTTGCTAACGTTCTTACGACGACGTCGCGTTACCGCCGAGTCCGAGCACGTGGAGGTGTTCAAGGCATTTGTCTCCTTGCCGCGCTGATGATCTGGATGATGATGAAGTTGATGACAAACTGAGATGAGTGGATGGCTAAGGATCTGAAGGACTTGTGGCCACCAACACCAGAGTATCAAGTACTTAACAGCTTAACAGTTCTACTTACCCCCCAGATAGTATAGATGCCGTGTCCAGTGGGCAGCCGCCATTGGAGGCAGCGCGTCGGTGTCCGGTGAGGGCGCTGCGTAGATTCTTGTGATTGAAGAAACGCCGTCGCGTTGGAGGCGTGGCAAATGATGGTGTGGCATGCAACTCGCTGTATGGCAAGTGCAGATTGTTGTGGTTGTTGTTGCTGTTGTTGCCCGAATTGTTGTGTGTGTTGCACATGTTCGTTTGTTGCTTGCCAATTGCATTGTTGCTGTGCTGCTGCTGCTGCTGCTGTTGTTGTTGTTGTTGTTGTTGGTGTATATCGACGGTGACGGTGTGTGTGTTGCCAACAAAGCCATTGCCAATGCCATTGCCGTTGCTTGCCACCGCACGGGGCAACTTGCCAATGCTCGCATAACGGTGATAATCCGGCGACTGCGATTCCTGGCGATGTTGCTGCAAGTACAAAAAGCAGATGAAGAGTTGAGAAATGAGTTGGATTAAGCATGTGTGTGTGTGTGTGTGTTCAGGTTTATCAACGATGAAAGTTGTGGCACATGCCACACAATTGGTGGCACCACCGCACTAGGCACTAGGCCCATCAAAGAGAACGCGAGCGTTGAATAGAAAGGCGTTGCACATCGATTAGTCATATATGTAAGTCTGAGCTGGGCAACCTCTGCTACAGGGAGTCGACTCCAGGTGAAGGAAGGTTCCCCAACGAGATTCGGGCGAAAGGGAGCAGACAGAGGGAGGAGGGAAAGATTGCAAGGAAAAGAGAAAGATCTGTACAGAAACTAACAAGACTCAAGTGCAGGGAAAGGAAATGCGGGAATGTGGGAATCTTAAGGGGAAATGGCAGAAAGATAGAGAAGGAAAGAGAGAGAGAGAGAGAGAGTAGGGAAAGAGAGAGAGAGACATATATAGAGGCAGGAAGGAGAAGCAGGAGGAGAAACAAGCTAGACACATAGAGAAGACAGGGCAGATGAAGAGGGGGGGGAGAGAGAGAGAGAGAGAGAGAGAGAGAGAGAGAGAGAGAGAGAGAGAGAGAGAGAGAGAGAGAGAGAGAGAGAGAGAGAGAGAGAGAGAGAGAATAGGGAAAGAGAGAGAGAGACATCTATAGAGGCAGGAGGGAGAGAAACAAGCTAGATACAAAGAGCAGACAGGGCAGAAGAAGAAGAGAGAGAGAGAGAGAGAAGGGAAAGAGAGAGAGAGAGAGAGAGAGAGAGAGAGAGAGAGAGAATAGGGAAAGAGAGAGAGAGACATCTATAGAGGCAGGAGGGAGAGAAACAAGCTAGATACAAAGAGCAGACAGGGCAGAAGAAGAAGAGAGAGAGAGAGACAGAGAGAGAGAGAGAGAGAGAGAGAGAGAGAGAGAGAGAGAGAGAGAGAGAGAGAGAGAGAGAGAGAGAGAGAGAGAGAGAGAGAGAGAGAGAGAGAGAGAGAGAGAGAGAGAGAGAGAGAGAGAGAGAGAGAGAGAGTAGGGAAAGAGTTTTTAGAACTCAATGCATGTGGGAAGTTTAAGAAAGTGCACAATACTGCGCAATTCTGTTGTCTTATCAACAGACCTATTAAGGCCTTTCCAGCCCAGTTATTGATTAAGACTGTAAGCACAAGTCAACCCACTCAAGGCATGTACAACTTGCCACAGCGAACACACTTTGTGGCAGATCATCATCATCATCATCATCATCATCTGTCTGCCCAGACTGGACTCTGTCTGTCTCGCTGTCCGTCTCATCTGTTCGTGTCGCTGTCTGTCGTGTGTCGCAGTCTGTGCGATTAACTGGAGCTTAGGTTGGCGTCTGATCGTGCTCTTCCGTCTACGCCTTATCAAACCATCGTCTGCGTTGGCCGAACATCAAGCCAAAAGTCCAAGTCCAAGTCCAAGTCCGAGTCCATTTCACTGTCAAGTGTATGTTGTGAACCATTTGAGGCCTTAGTCATCCCAGACACAGACACAGACACAGACACAGTCTTCCAGCTTTGTCTGGGGGTTTCGTCTTAATGAACCGCAAATCATTGCATGTCTGCGTTGGTTTCCTACAGGCTCCAAGCAGGAGAGGAGCAGAGAGCAGAGAGAAGAGAGCAGATGAGGGGAGACGAGAGGAGATCAGTCCTCAAACGTGTTTGCCAATATGGCGATCAGAACCTGTTCCCTATTGTGTGGGATAATAGCTTGAAAATTGGTTTGTTTGCAGCACAGGGTGCAGTAATTGAGGGACAGCCTGAATTTTGGTTACCTAACATATTATTTAATTGAAAGCCAAAGATAAGCAGACAATATTACGTGACCAGACGAAGAGGAAAGCTGTTAGGACATGAAGCAGAGAAGAGAGACATGTTACGAACAGCAAAGATTACAGTATCAAGAATGTCAACTCAACTCCTACGGATGCCACTTCCCACTTCCGTTGCGGATGCTTCTTCTACCCACGGGCTGCCCACTTTCCTGTCTGTCTGTCTGTCTGTCTGTTTGTCTCTCTGCCCGTCTCTCTCTCTGTCTGTCACCTCAGTTTCACCTGATTTGTCTCGCTACCTGTTGCTGTCTAACTTCTTCTGTGTTCTTCTTGGCAACACTTCACTATCGTGAAGATACTTGCTTTACAGTTGTGCTGCAAATCGATTCCCCACACTCGATAAATGACCTATCGATCCTCGACTGGTGTAATTAAGTACCGGTTAGTTACGATCCATTGCGATTCGTGTCGCTGCTATCTATGGCAGAAAGGCTTTCTTTAAACTAGTTCGCATTGCTCGGGGTCTGTTTTTTTTCTTCTTCTCCTCCTTCTTCTCCTCCCCACAGCTTGTCGTTAGTCGTCTTAGTTGTCTTATCGTTGGCCACCCCGCGGTGGCATTTTTAATTGGCCACATCATTTTGATTAAGTTGTAGCTTGAAAATTAATTAACAAATTATGCTTGCAACTGCATTGCAAATTGAAAATTTCTATTGAAAAGCTGATTTTCACTTTTCTACAACACAATTTGTTGTGTTTTTTGTTACGAGGAGATTGTACATTGTACGAGTATTATTAACATCGTTCAAGCAGAAGTAACTACTACATATGTGTTCGTTAGTTAAGAGAGAGAGAGGTGTTGGCTGGAATGTGACACTGCAATCTGTCATAATTGCAGATTATCCGATCTGTGAACATATCCTCTCTTATGTTAACTAACAGACATTTCGCTCGCCAGAGTAGAGCTGCCACTGTTAGTTAGCATAGCTATTAATGTTAAGCAGTGAACTGCTATTTCTATAAATACGTATGTAGTAGAACAGTCTGCCAAGCTATTACTAATAACTATTACTATATTAATTACTGTAACTATTGTATAATGCTTAAGTTGCTCTTGCATTTCTAAGTCGTTGTTATAGTTAGCATAATCAGTAAATGCTGTGAGTGTTTAGCAGTTGTAGGCTTAGCATTGATAGTTGCATCTATGTTAGATAACAGTATATCTCTAGTAAATGTAATGAGCAGAGTGTTAATTATTAGTAACAGCAGACTAAGCAGCTATAATGGTAACTCTAGCTAGCTTAAATTGCTGATTTATATTTACATTTCTGTTACTGTTAGCTGTCCTCACTTTTCTCTATAGATCTTCTATCGATAAGCATATATTATCGATAATAACAATCGCATTGAATGCAAAGATCACATTGCAAACTTACCAAACCCTCAACAAACCAATTGTCAAACCTTCAGCTGCGCCCCACAATCAAAGACAAACGCGACAAACCTTTCACACACAAAATGTCGAGTAGAACCAATTGGATTGTCGGGCCCCCAAGGGGTCCTCGTCCCGCCAAAAGAGCGCAGGTGTAATACCAGCCGGTCGACGTAGTAATTGTAATATGACAAACTCGCATTAATTTACTTAAAAATACCAAATTAAAAATGTATATATATATATATATATATAATAAAGAAAATTTAAATAGTATAACGAAGCTGTTATACTCTATTGAGGCGATACACAAATGTTATCGCAACTCATTAGGCAACTGTAGAATTAGTTTAGATGTGGCCAAGAGTAATTGATTCACAGAATAAGAATACATTTATAATGAAATGTATGAGTTTATAATTGAAACAGCTTGCATATTGCATGTGCCAGTTGGTATGCCCATTGTTAGGGTATGCAAAGCATTAAAACAGAGGCAGAAACCTGAAGCTGAGGCCGCAATGCAATTACTGCAGCCATTTAATGATCGACTCGGTAGAGTCCGGCCTGCAAACAGAGCTGGCAACAAGATTAATGGTTCATTCAAGAATTCGATTCGATTTTTGGACAAGCAACGCAACAACAGCAACAACAACAACAACAGCAACAGCAACAAGAGGAACAACAAGCAACCGCACAACACCAACAACAACAGGTTCATAATAATTTTTTGGCAAGTTTTTTTGGCTGCTGCAAAATATGAATAACTCTAAAAGTTGCCCATACTCGACTAGCAAATACTCTGTAAACTGTTTGCGAAACACGCAACACGGAAGGGTTCAACTTGCTGGGATACACCTTATGCTTGGCTAACAGATACAGGGTATAAATACGCGCATGTTTTGCTGCGGGGCATTGTAAGTGCAACAACAACAACAACAGCAAACACAACAACAGTTAACGGAGGCAAACTGGCGGTCCCAGACATGTTGACACCAGTTGAGGCAACAACTTGGCCGCCATTTGATTGGGCTTGGCCCGCAGTTGCAGTTAGCTGTTTGCTGTTTGCAGTAACTATAAACTGATATTTTAACAACATGGCTAAGAAAAAGTGTTTAAAAATAATTGTTTAAATGTCATAAAAATCGTTGTGCAGCCTGTCGAAGACTGCCAAGTCAACGATTGTGTTTTTCTTGTTCGACTTTCAATATTCTAGTTTACTTCTAATGACAAGTCAACAGTTGCAACAGCTCTGCTTAATTCCATTAATGTATTATAATAATAATAATCAAACTATAACGTATTATGTAATACACACCTGACGGAGACTGAGAGATGCTCTGCAAAAATATGTAGCAATGTCGTTAAAATTTATCGATTTCTTAAACTAGATTGTAATGTCTACATTTATTTATATTTATATTCATTTATTGACTCGTTACTTCCATCTTCAAGTTGCATAAATTTAAACTACTCATTGGCATATGAAAGCGCAGCATAAAAAACGCATGCAAAACGCGCGCGCGTTTATTGTCGCTCGTAAACCGCCCACGGCTGCTGTTAATGCTGATGCTGTTGCTGTTGCTGTTACTGTTGCTGTTGTTGTTGTTTGCATTTGAATTGTATGGAAAATTGCCCAACTCTTTGACTCCCCTCTGCGCCTGCTGGCCTCTGCTGACACCCTCTCAAATTGGGCTCCCCACTTGACGCTTGCGTTGCCGTCATTTGCCATTTTTGGGGCCATTGTGTCGTGGCCGCGTTTTGACCGCGTGGGGAGCGAGACGGGCCTGCAATGTGAGTACTCGTAATCGTAATCGTACTCGTACTCGTACTCGTACTCGTATTCGCAAATGTTTTCACAAACGTATTCGTAATCGTAATCGTACCCCTGCATTCTACGAGTCTGCATTTGTTTTACGTTCTTTTTCTTCTTTTTTCCCCCATTTTTATGAGAATTACTTGCGTTTAGCTTTGTAATTTATGCACTCGACTCGCAGCTTGTATCAAATTTCGATTGCCAAATCATTTGGAGCGAACATTATTTGAACAGATATTCATACTTGTGTATATCTACATACATTTATACAGATTCATTGTAATCAAGGCAGAATTGTGGCCATAGTGATACCAACGCCACACTTTGGGTTCAAGTGTTTGCCAATTGAGACTAAGTAGTTGATGGACATGGGCTTGGCCTAATCGTGGTTAGATTGTTGTAAGCATATGCACTAGCTAGGCATTTGAATAGTATTCATTAGCTAATGAGTGCATTCATTTTTTAATTTGCATCTGTAAGTCCAATAAGTATAAGTCAGGCAGTAAACAAGTTAAACTGTTCAAATTAAGTTGAAATCAGCGCACTGTTAACTAACATATTAGCCATAACAGTCTTAAGTATTAAGTATTAAGGTAACTGTTACATAACATACTGTTTGTTTGCATGTAGTTAATAACAGTATTTAATACTAAACAGTCTGTTAGTGGCAAAACTTATGTCTATCTGCATTCGCACTGTGTAATAACACTACTATTAACTGACATACTGTATGTTTACATTTAATATGAATTAAAATACTCTAATGTTGCTATTAACATACGGGTTGTCTTCAATTTCGTTTGATAACAGCATTTATTATATTTAAAAGCCTATTAATGACAAGTCTGCCAACTAACATACTATCTGTTATAATATATGTTCTACTGAACTGTCTGCTAATAACATATTGTCTATCTACATTCTCAGTTGTTAACATTAATTATCAGACTGTAAAGGCTGTAATGAGAGCAAATGTACTTTATATTCATATTCAGTTTTGTGCAGCAATTAAACTTCTTAACAGTGTGTTGGTTAACATACTGTCTAGACTGTAGGCTGTAAACGTGCTATATGTTAACATTTACTTAATAACCCCATTCAGACTATTTAAGCGACTGTTAAAAACAGCACAACTCTATATACCTGTTCTAATAATAATATTAAATAATCTGACGAATTAATCAGTGAAGTGAGCTGGAAAATATGAGATTATTAGATGAAAAAATAACATGCTGCGAGTACATTTTATTGATTATTAATTAATTGCCAGACTGTGAATATTGTGTTGGCTGTGGTCAACCGAATGCTACTAAATCAATTGCCAAGAAAAGATTGTGGCTTTGAACATGGCCAAATCGCGTTTTCGTTAGTCAAAAAAAAAAGAGGTGGATGGGGCAGAGGAAAAGACGGAGGGGGGGGCTGGGGAAGAAGTTAATGCATTTATTTAACGATCGATAAATAGAGTTAAAAAGCTGCCCGACGACAACCGAATTGCGCAAAAATATTATGACCATCGTCATGTGGCATATATCAAAGGCGGCCTGCTAAGCGTTAAAGCCAACAAACGAGGCCTGAGAAATTGTTTCTCAACATGCAAATGCAGTGTGCAGTGTGCAGTGCACAGTGTGCGATTTATATTTGAGGAAGCGGCTCGCATGCCAAGTCCGCTGAGACTACAAAATAGATAAACAAGACATCCAGATAAACAGATAGATAAAGACGGGCAGACAGACAGGCAGACAGAAAGAGAGAAAGAGGGAGAGTGAGAGAGGGAGAGATTGAGAGGGATCAACTGGTTGCTTGGTTAACCAGGTGAAATGGCTGAGAAAAATAACTTTGAATGCTTTGTATGCTAAAAATGCATTTGTTAACCAAGTGAAATTAAGTTGTTTATACGCTTATTTATCTATCTACTATTTTTTTGGCATTTGGCATTTGGAAAGTGTACAATCCCAACGATGGCAATCTTAAGTCGATCGATCATAATGCATTCAATTTGCAACAGAACAAATCTCTACAACTTTCACGCAGTTAGGACACACATACTACTAAACACAGTATAAGAGAGCTACAGCAATATGGCACTGCTTAAATCATCATAGAGCTTTCAAAAGCTCTCACCAATACTAGCGCACAGTTAGCTATGTGTACATATGCAAGTGTGAGTTTGGTTAATCAACAACATATTTTCATTGGTTCATTTGTACAATTGTCTGTTATAATTATAACGCTGTCTTCCAATTGTTGTTATTGTTGTTATTGTTGAACATTTTCGTTCGTTTGATTGGAGCGCGAGAGTGTGTTTGTGTGTGTTGGGTGTAAGGTGAATTATTGATTTCCCCGAAAGTGAAATGCATTTTGTACACATCCAAATCTCATTGAATCCCATTGACTCATAACCCAAAACCCCAATATGATCTTGCACTCGTTGGGCTCTCCATGAGTCATGCACGTAACGAGAACAAGTTGAGCATTAAACCTATTGCACTGGCCATTCCTCATCCCATTTTCATGCCCATACCCCTCTACCACCCTACCGCTACCCCTATCAATTGCCATTCCCATTCCCATTACTATTACCATTCGCTCTGTTGCAGCTTTCTAATACCATGGCCAGTGCATTTATGACCCTGTTGGGTTTCTTTTCTGCACTCTGCATCTCATCAAGTGTGTAAAACGTGCTTGGCATGCCAAATTTACCACTAGTCTACACCACCAACACACACAGTCACAACTACATGCCTACATACATACATACATACACACAGCACACTTGAGCCTAAGAGTCTAAGTCTTAAGCATTACTAATCTTTTAGGATGCAATTATCGGTGAGAGTTGCACAATTGACTTATGGGTCTTTATGCTCAAAAAGTTAAGCACACTTGACCGCTTTGTTCTACATCCATTTCAAGATTAGTTTTAAAAGAAAACCAAGAGAGCAAATACTAATTAAAGTACAAGTATTAGTAATGTGTCTTTACAATCCTAAAGAAATAGATGTTCTATATATCGTAAGTTCCTTAAGCAATATGTTTATATATTATTAAATAGAATTTAAATTATAATCCTTAGTATATAATATATGAATATATATATCTTTTATTACAGAGCTCTTAGCTTTTATAACGTGAGAGACTTTACTGGGTAAATGGTTTATATAAGACTAATTTTAGTTATTTATATTAATTATTAATACTTGTTGATCTATCAGCTTTCTTTAAGAACTATTACTACATTTTTCCCCCTTTTCTTTGCAAGAATTTAGTGACATAATACGTGTAATAGATGTTCATTCATTAGCTTCAGTTGCGTCACATTCACTTCACTCGCAATCAAAGCAAAATAAACAACAACAAATAAAACAACAAAATAAAAACAAATGCAAAAGCTTCGTCGTGATTTTGGGTTCCAACAACATTAAAGCCCTTGGCAACAGTTTTGTTTACATTTTGAACTGGGCCTAGAAAGTGAAAGCACACAAAACGAAGCTAAGAGGCGATAAAAACAATTTCAATGGGAATTTGGCAGCAGGCAACAGCAGCAAGGGGGGGGGATCAACATTCGTGTTGATTGCAAAGGTTTACATTTTCCTAGAGTTCGACTTTGGGTCTAGAGTCTATAAAGTACGAATGAAAACAACAACAACAACAATAACAAGAGTAAATTAAATGCGTTAAATTTCATTGATTTTCCTTTCCTGTTTGCCGTACAAAACAATACAAATTGTTGTGCGTGTGTGAGCCATTTGTCGGCACCTTTTCTTCTTCAATCAAACAACATGAGAAAATATTGCGTAAATTTTTAATCATCGAGCATTAAACGAGTTACATATTAATTAGTGCTCGAAGAGAAATGAAAGATCTACGAACAATGAATAGACTCTGTCTCTTTTCCACGTGATCTTCAATAGGTTTCTTCGCTTTACTTTCTTGCCTTGCAATCGTATCTATAAAGACTATCTATAAATCACTCTATAGATACGATATTCAGTATACTTCTTAGCGATATTCCAGCACAATCGATAGTTCTATCGATGCAGCTTTTGAAAGCAACTCTGAACTTATCGCTCAGCTTTATCTAAAGGTGTCAGCATTTTTTATGCTTTTTGCACTTCCACTGCATCCGCTGAGCACCGACTGAGGCCCCGAGGGGCCAACGTAAGACACCTTTCGCCAAGTTGCCATTCATCTTGCTGGTCAGGCAAATTAATTTCAGTCAAAACTCTTGCCCTGCCCAAGTTTTTTTTTTTTATGTATTTCTCTCCGTTTCTTAGGTAGGTGTGTTCCATCTGCTGTGCTCTTTCTACGCCCGACTAAATGATTAATTTATATAGTATACTCTTGCCAAAGAGTACTTTAAATATGTGAAGCAGTGTGTGCAAAGAGATATGATCTATCGAAGTTGTAGCTGTTGTCTAATAAACAAGGCTTTTACTATTACAACAATTACTTCAAACAAAGTTTTATCATTAACGAATTAAAACATCTTTAATCTAATGGATCTCCATACAATATTAATATTTTCGAAGGGTATTTAGTATTCAGTCTGCGTATTTAACTTGTTTTTCTTGTCTTTCTTCCTTTGTATTTTATTTATTTTATATAACAAACCTTTTGCCAAATGTTTTCATCTTTCGCTGACATGTGGATTGTGCCTTGATATCATTTTATTTATTTCTTTTTTTTTTTCTTAGCCATCTTTCTGTCCTTTTAGCCCTTGATAGTGACGGTTGCAGGCCAACTTTCTTTTATTTTTTTAATCATATATAAATTTTGAGTGGTTCGTTGGTGGCTTTTGTTTTTGTTTTTATCATTAATTGCATTTTCATGGCAGGCTTTAATTTACTTGTTGGCCAATTGAAATTTAGGCCAATAAAGATAAGCCATGTAATTTGTTTTAAGCAGAAATCCGTACAGCCTTTCTGGCCGAGTTAACTCAGCTGAAGTTAATTCAAGGCAATTTAAGGTGGGCGTGTTTCATTTGCTCAAATTGCACTTCGTTTTAATCGTTTTCATTTGGCATAAATTGAAATTATTATTTCATATTTTGTAGATAAAAATTACATAGTAATCATTGCATTGAATGCACGCGTTATCTGTCTAAATTCTAGATTCGATCAGTTGTTATTATAAGACAATTCAATTATGATGTCATAATGAGAATTAATTCGACTTTTACCTATGTATTTATTTATTTAATTTATTATATTATTAGTTATGTTATGTAATTGTAAAAGATTATTATATATTTTTATATTATTTAGGCATCATTATGTTGCAATATCATATCACAATAAATGACTAAATTCTAGATTCGATAAGTTTGTTATTATAAGACAATTCAATTAGGATATCATATTGAGAATTAATTGAATTTTTACCTATTTATTTATTTAATTTATTATATTACTTAATTGTAAACGAATCTCTTTTCTAATAAATTATTTAGGCATCAATTCAACATCAACAATTCAATTATGAGATCATAATGAGAATTAATTCGACTTTTATATACTTATTTATTTAATTTATTATATTATTAGTTGGGTTATGTATATTATTATATTATTTAGGCATCATTATGTTGCAATTTCTTAAAGTAATTTCCTAGAAACCAAAGCGATCACAATAAATGTCAAGAAATGCAGCAGCTGAACATATTTTGTGCTACTTAATAAACAATTTTCAACAATTCACGTTGATTAGCGACCAGCGACCATCGACCATCGAGCAGCGCAAAAGCTGCAGGGGGCAACGTCAACAGAGGTGTAGAGTCGTAGGCTGTGGTGTGTAGACTTTAGACCCAAGAGACTTGGAGACTGTGAACCGTTTGCCGTACGATATTTATCGCTGTGCTTCTCTCATTTGCATACTGCATCATGCGAGCGCACTAACATTTTGTGGTTAGCATAAACAACTTGCAGCTGGCAATTAGCAGTTGGAGCAGTGGTGCCAGAGTTACAGCGGTGGGTGAGGGAGAGACACAGTTGCCCGACAGGGTTATCCATTTTTGCCATTTACAATTGGCCAGCTCGGAAAATTCTTAAGTATCAGTGCAACTAATTAGTGTGCAGTTTAGTGTATGCTCATTGTTTGTGGAGGTTCTATCGATAAATAAAAAAAAATTGATAAATTGCCTGTTGTCGTGTTAATTAGAGGTCCGCAGCACATACCGACCGCCAGGTGGCGCTGCACAGACAAACGAGTGTACGTGCATTGTCGATATTTGATTGATTAGTGCTAAATTGCTTGTAGTTGTGTCTGATTGCAGTTATTGTTCGCTGTGGTGTGATTAAGTGAATGAGAGGGAAAGTGTATTATTAATATATAAACTATACACACTCTAAAAACAAGCTAGTGTCAATTGAAACTCTGATTAAATTGACATTATATGAATATTAAACTTGATTGAATCTGTTTCAAAATGATTTTTCAATCTACATTCTATTCTAATGAACTTGAAACTATGATAATTATTATAAATATATATATATATATATGGAACTCTTAGTTAATTAAATGCCTAGAGAAATCAGAATTGATTAATTGCCCAGTTGTTGGTTGTCCAGCACAAAAAATAGGTGTCAATAGAGCTCGTCTCCGGCTGAGTTTGCGCAGGTGTGAGGCTCGCTAAAGGCGACATAAATCTTATAAAATGATAGAAAAAAACAAAACAACTACGAAAATCAACTGCAACTACAACATTGTGAACAACATGAAGTGCAACAACTTTAGTAATTCAAAGCGAATACCAATTACAATGTTTGGCATAGCTGAGAGTAAAAGATACTACAGCGTTACAGCGCAATTGATTGATTGCGTTTTTTGTTAATCATGGATACGTGATGCCATCGAAATTGTGGGATAATTAACGCCATATTTGTTGCTGCTGCTGCTGCTGAGACTAAAACTAAATTGCATGCGAGATAAAAATCGCATGGCTTTTTGCTTTCGAATGTGACCAAAAACAAAAAAAGAAAAAAAAAAAGTAAACTAAAAATGGTATCAATGCGACTTTTATGGCATTTTTAATGCAAACTATTTGAATTTGAATCGGAGACACGAGTTGATTTGTCGCCTGCGCGTGTCAATCAGAAATCTTTGGTGGTTTGTTGGTTTTGTTAGTTTTGTTTGGTGGTGCAGCAGCTAATAACACGATTTCCAAACGATAATTAGCTAAAGTAGATAGAGAGAGAGAGAGAAGGAGAGTGAGAGGGAGGCACAGTGTTGGCTGCTGCTTGCTGGTTGCACAGGTTGCCTGCCACTTAATCTAATGACAGTTCTCATGCCACACGCCCCAGTAATTGGTTAAACGACTTCTGGTTTCGGCTCGGACTCCACACAAATACTCGCAGTTACTCGCAGATACACAGATAGTTTGCCAGCTTAAAGTTATGTAAAGTGCTTGTTGCCAATCGCTGACACACTTCCGATATACAAAGTATAACCGTAACCATATCTCTTACTCGTGCTCGTACTCATACTCATACTCGTATAAGGAGAAAAGCCAACCAGTTGCTCCACTTGCCAAAGACAATGATAACTCATTGAGTCAAGCCTCGTTCTCCTTATGGTCAGCCATAAACTCAATTCGTTTCAATTCAATTGCCACATCAATGTGCAACATCAACTTCAGCTTCAGCTTCAACTTCATCTTCAACTTTTTCCGGGCGCATCATCAAATCAAATCGTCTCAAATCAACTCGAAATGAAAGTTTCTTCTTTTAATTTTTCAACTTGTTGTCCATAGATCTAATTGTATTCCGTTTATAGACTGCGAGAGGTGTTAGATATTTTTTGTATTTTTATGATTGCAACTTTGACTATCAATACAAATTATAAAACCTTCTTTTAGTTCTGCTGGCCACAACAATTGTTGTCTTTGTTTAGCATTGAAGAGATTGAAAGAATACGACTGTTGTCAAACTATGACAAACGAGACAAATATTTCTGGACGTTATGCTGCTTTAAGAGAAGTTTTCTTATATTTAGCAATATAAGATTAAACAAATATCTAAATTAAAGTCTTTTTCTATTGCATTTCTCTCATTTCTCTCTACTTTCTTCTACTATCTAGGCCTATTTACAACTCTATATATTATATATATGTTCATCTAAAAGGGCTTTCCAGGCAGTTTTCTCAAATCAAAGTTCAAATGTCAACAGCAAAGTTTCGCATCTACAAAACAATTACGGCAATCACTTGCCAGGTAATTAATTGAATTTGCTTTGGAACTGCATGGCGTCTTCCTGCTTGAGGAGATTAGCATCACAATGGAGAGGCAACTGGGCTTCAACGGGGTAGCAACTGGGGAGTTGCAGTTCAACTGTCAGCGAATGTCACTTTAAATACGCCAAAACGGCGCAAAAGATTCAATTGGTGGGGCGCCGCCAGATTGCCATCACAGATACCAGTTACCAGTTACTAGTTACCGAGTACCGAGTACCGAGTACCCAAATAGTGGCTAGCAAATGAGTGAGAGAGAGTGAGGGGAAGATACAAAGCCGTAGCATATCTCATATCTGCGCTTGTGTATCTCTCAAAAGGCGACTGTCAAATGGCTGAACTGACAGTTTGCCAGCGAAGATGCCAAGCCGGAAAATTGGGTCAGGCAGTTGCTTCAAGTGGCCAGACGAGCTGACAGCTCCTCCAGTTCCAGCTACAGCTACAGCTACAGCTTCAGCTTCAGCTCTTCTTCGGCTTTCTAAGCCGAAAACTGTTTTACTTTTATTTTATTTTATTTTTATTATTTTTTTTTTTTGCAGCAGCAGCAGCATATTTATGACTTGATATTTATTTCAATTGCGACGATGCCCAATTGATTTCAATTTCAATTTTCAGTTTCAATTTTCAACTTCGTGTAGCACTTTTTGTTTCTTGTGTTTCGCTCTCTGACACGTGACATGGGATTTCACTTAAGACTGTTAATGCTCGTATAAGCCAAACATCAACATAATAAAATGTGCCAAATGTCGGACATGACAACGCATTGAACATATCCGAGTAGTTAACAGACTTTGAGCCGACATTCAAAAGGACAGCGAAACAAACAAATCAAGCTCAAAGTAACATTTCATACCATACAAACAATTAATGTGAGCGAATTAAATATGAAAACTTAAATCCGACGTGTAAATTGATTTTCTAATTAATTTCCAAGATTTCTGCTACTTTTTGCTGTCATTTCAAATGCTTGTAAAAGTGATTTCTGAGTGAACTTTCTTTTCTTTTAGAGACTACGTATAATATATCTAATTTATTATTTATGATTTGCAATTTTAATTAGCAGAAATTATTGAGTTTTATACAAGTTATAAACTATAAATTGCAAATGTTGTTAGCTATATTTTAGATAAATAAATACTTATAACCAGGGCTTGCTTGCTTGCTTATCTTAAGGAATATGGATTAAGATAAAGATAAGGATTAAGATTAAATATGTATCTCTCTCTCTTTCACATAAAAAGTATCTAGGGATTCTTCTTGATGCTCTAACTCCTTTTAGTTCGTTCTCTAATACGACTTCTATAGCTCTTCTATTCTATTCTACAAAGTAAAGTTCATACAACAGAGTTTCAGTACTAAAACTAGACCTAACAGCAAATGAACCTAGTTTACACACCTATTTAGTGATATGATACACTGTGCCACCCAAAGAAGTTGTTAAAATATGCAAATCGTTGAGTTCATATTATGGATTATCATAAAACAAATTGCTTGACACTCGCTTATAGCTTGATTAAAAGCACATCAAATGTTTTACGATCTGGCTAACATAATGATAACTTTCTTAGCCAGACCACAGACAAGGGCCAATTAACGGTGCTTGGGCGACGCCTCGCCCACATTGGATAGGGAACAAATGTGTCAATGTGTTGCGGATAACAGAGGCGCCTCCAACGGAAATGAGAGTTGGTAATAACAACCACAGTTGTATCGATGCTTTGTTGCCCTCTTTTCTTCTTTGATTCTACTTTTGTTTGTTGGACTTTTTCTTTTACCAATTCTATAGATTTGTTTGGCGTCGGAGCAGCATAATCAAGTAGTCATTAAGGTAAACACAGCGACAAATGCGCCTGCGCAGAGTCATTTGTAACTGTTGTAGCTGAGTATCTTTGTATCTTAAAGTACGCACTCACCTGCATATAACGCGCCAAAGCGGCGTTCCTCTGCGCATGGGATCTCAACTGGGGCTGCGGTGAGCCGAGGGGACTGACAATTGTCGATGTGGAGCCCCCGATGCCGGTGTCATAGCCCTGAGCATTGGCGCCATCAACATCTAAGTGTGTGTGTGTGTGTGTGTTTAAAGAGGAAGATATAAGACAAAGATACATACATAAGTAATCAAGAAATGCAGTCTATAATATTTACAGAATGCAATCAAAGCATAAATTATGTATAATATGTTTAAAGTTCAACTTAAGTAAGGCTTTCTTTTAGATAAACTATTTATCTAACAGATTTATTGTCTTAAATGATCTACAAGTGTTTTTCTATATTCGAAATTCGATAAGAAGTGAGCTAGGAATTCTGGGAATTGTCAACGTTGAATAATCCTAACATTTATTTATTATAAACAGTAACTATCTATACTTGAACTTGGCTTAATTAGAATAGAAGAATATTCTCTTAGCATATTTTCAATAACCATTTCGTTTCTCTCTATTTCCTACTCTATTTATATACAACTCAATCTGTTGCTTAGTTACGAATGTTTCATATTATATTCACAATATTCCTTTGCAATAGTTTCCGATAATGATCTATTAATCTATTTATATATTCTGCCTTTCATCTAATGCCTTTGTTTGACATTTTGCATCAGATCGTTTGTCTAACAATTCCCCATTTGAAACCCAGTATACATACAGTTAATGTATGTGCACATGCCACATACATACGTATCTGGATACCAGAAGTCCATTTACATTTGTTATTCTCAGTCGCAACGTTTGTTGTTCAATTTATATGCCAATTGTGTTGTGAGCCATTTGGCATGCAAACTACGTTTACATCGGGTAGACGAGGTGCCACACGTATAACGAGGAGCAGGAGGAGGGTGCGGTGTGTGAGGGGATTTGTTGTTTCGGTTAACTTCATAAAGTAGCAGACAAAGCGCAGCCATAATGCGATGTACCGTTGCTGCTCCATTGCCCATGAAAATTGAAAGTAATGCCCATTTTTTCTCTCTCTTTACTTTTCAGTTAATGCTGACATGATTTCATATGGTTCCACTGTGCCGACTGAATTTATTAACTAGCTGCCCATCGTACAGGCTGTGTGTTGTGTGAATTTATGAGCTGGCAACTGGTTACTGTCTACGCTTTATTTATGTTGATGGGATACTGTGGTACTACGCGTACTTACAGCTCCTATCGATCGGGTACCCAAAGCGTGGTAGGGTCTCAGCTTATTAGCATAGCTAATTAAGTGATACAGTTCGAACAACTTGTAGGGCAATGAGTTTGCAACTTAATAGAGTTTTTGAGCCCTGTTTCTTTTTTGTTTTTCTGGTGAAGTATCAATCAATTAGACGATTGTTTCGTCAAGTACAACTGAAGGTGTTCGGCTGTTGTCTAAATAAATAAATTAACGCATAAATTAAGTTGTTGCATAAGACGGAAAGAGTTAAAGGCTGAAGATGCCATTTCCATTAACTAACAACATACTATAATAATAAAATGATAATTAATAAAGGAGACACTATTTATTTGCTATTTAAATCATAAAAAGTATTTTTGCAAGAATTAAATAAAATATTTATTAATATATTTTAATAATTAATATTATTTTTAAAGCAATTGTGGCAATTTAATAATATAAATATAAATATATAATTTGTATAAAAGTAATCAAATAATACTTTTAAGAAGCAACATATTACATTACATCATTTCATATTAATCTGAAGAATTCATCACAATTTATTGAGTAGTTATAAAATGATTTAGGAAATTTCATAAAAAAGCGAGAATAATTATTTAACATTGAAAGAAACTGATAATATAATAATAACAAGTTAAACTAAAGTTTACATAGCAATAAATATAATATTTCCCACTATTTTATTGCACTATTAGTTAGGCAGAAGGAAGACAGCAATTTGCAGTAATTTTTAAGATATTTTCCCCTCCTTCAAGTATTTGGCGAACAAATTGTAAGGAAATCATAAAAACAAAGATATTCCTAAATGGCAAATTCCAAGATAAAAAAAAAGTGCAACATGATTAAAAAAAATGAAAGAAAAAAAAAAACACTTAAAGCAACACCTTGCAGTCAGCGTTGAGGGTTGCCAACTTGAGTCAGTTGGTTGTACACAAATATTTGTATGCCTTATACGGCATATCCATGAGATACGATAGACAGGCGGACAGACAGAGAGACAGTGTGATGACACGGTGTACAGGGGGGGGGAGTGACTTGTACTCACCTTTCAGCGAGCTGTTCATGCACATGGGGCACTGATCGTTGCGGAACATGCAGGAATAACAACGTTCGTGTCCACAGGTGTCGATCAGTTTCCGTCGCTTGCCCTTATCGAAGGAGATGCGGCACGAGGGGCACACTGAGCCGCTGGCATCGTGTTCCAAGAGCCGTCGTATTGATTGAAGATCTGCCAAGTTTGAAATGAAAACAGCAACATGTAAGTACATTATATATGTGTGTGTATATGAGTAAGTGAGAGCATAATGATTGTGGTAATAGTTTGTAAGAAATGCCTATAATAATGCTTATAATTAATGTGGTATTTAATGCAAGACGTAATTGTTTCAACTTAAGCAGTATATGTATATGGTTAAGATAAATGTTATAGCTCTTAACGTGGCAAAGCAATGAGCACTTTTATTTAAAAGTCTTTCATAGTATAATTAATAAAGAGAGTTTAGAATGACTGACAATTGTTGCTTGATTTTATTTATTTTATTTATTTATAATGTGAAAGTTATTAAATTATTTAAACTATATTAAATACTATATTCAAATAATAAGTGAAGCTAATTATATAGATTTTATTATATAGATTATTATATAGATTTATGATTACTAACTAAACGATTGTTCTGAAATATTCAGAATATCCAGTAAACTTGTTTAACTAATGAACAAAGCCGCAATTCCATAACAAAAAGATCTATATCTGTTAATAAATTGAATAACTTTTCGCTGCAGTTTTTGAGGCTTGCAAATTTATTGAAGTTTTTCCTTGATTTTATTTAGTTTTCTATAAATTTGTTTGCTGCATGTTAAAGCAATTTCCACGCTTAACAGTCACAATTACAATTTACAATTTACAATTTACAGTGCACAGTGCATTTATTTATTTACAGTTTTTCAGTTTTAGTTTTAGTTTCTTTTTCTTTTTTTGCGGCCGTTTGCATAAATTGTGACTGTCAATTAAATGTCGTTTTGTGGTTCCCCCGTATTGCCAATTGCCAATTGCCAACTGCCAATCTGTGGCTCTTGTTGTTGCTGTTGTCTCTTGCGATATCTTGCATCTATCTCTTTCAGCCAAGTAGCAACTGCTGCTCCCCCCGCCCCCCCGTCTGGCAAATTGATCAATGCCAAGTGGCAATCAGAGGCATTCTTCACTTGTCTTGTGCTTTTGTTAATTGATTTAATTTGAGCGCTTGCTTTATTATTTCTATTAGCACTTTGTCTTTCTGTGTCAATATTATGTAAAAATGTATGCAACAATCTGTTGCAAGTTGCAGCTTGCGCTTACAGAGCTTAAATTTCTGTGTTGCGTTGACAACGCACTTAATGATCGGAGAGAGAGAGAGAGAGACTGTTGTATTTTAATATAAATATTAAACTTAATTGTTAGCATGCCTTGTTTTAAATTCCATAAACTATAAGCTGCTTTAAATATGAACTTCCTCTGTTAACTAAGCATTCACTCAGCCACATTCTTGCCTTACTTCCCCCTTTTAGCTGTGGAAAACTTGCAAGACGAAGAATCAAAGATTACGTTTAACATATTGCTCAGCTATAGGGAACAGACTGTGGTAACTCTGAGAAATTTTGTGAGGCATTCAACAAGTCCTATTTGCAGTCGCAATTCCTGTTTCGCTGTCGTTCAGCTTGTGAGTGGGAACTGCAATGACGACGACGACGACGACGATGACGATGACGATGACGATGATGACGACGCCAACAAGAACCACGTCCGGTCGTCGTAAAGTGGATTACAAGCGCAGCCGCTCGATCTGTGCCTGTGTCTGTGTCTGGGCTTCCATTCCATTCGCAAACCCACTTGACATAACACTCAATACGAAACTTTGCATGTTATTTTCCCTATTTCTCTTTTCGCTTATTTATTGCAAATCAAAAGCTGCAGCATTATTCATTATTTCTTATGCTTATACTCTTTCTATTGCGGCACTATAGAGTTGTTAGGCAAGTTGGCTCAAAACAATTATAAAAGTTTATACATTTGAAATGAAAAAACAAATCGCATTGCAGTTTAACACAATTTCAGCATAGCATAGCTAATATATTATACATTTGTTAGGGCATTTATTGTTCGTTATTATCATTGTGTTGAGTGTGTGCAGTTTTGCCAAGTTCTGTTTGCCGCGTGGGCTGCTGCCAGCTGCAACGACGCACAGTCTGGAGGTGCAGGGGCAGGCAAACACAGCCCACGTTGAGGCGTCTGTTGCTGGTGCTGCCGCCTTATCGTGTGGCACAAACTTTGAACTCTTCGGCTGCTTGAACTTTCGACCAGTGTCATGGGAATTTGTAAGCGGGCAACTTGACGCTGTGGCAAACGGCAGAAAGGCAACTTGCAACTGGCAGTGGCAGTTGCAGCTGCTATGCAAATATTTGCAACCCTCAGAACAAGATCCCTTGGCACATGGCGCAAATTATGAACAGTTGTTGTGACCACACACACACACATACACACACACACACACACACATACACTCAAGCAACAAGTGCGCCTGCTTTCATTTGGCATTTCCTCCAACTTGCCCCCTCTGCAGTTACCGCATAAACAATTTACCAAATGTCAACTGACAACTCACAATTGGCGGACGCTTGTCGTGCGCATGCGCGCCAGATGCCACAAACAAAAGCTCCCCCTACGTGCCACAACAGCATTTTGGGGTTGCAACTGGGGTTCACTTTGTCTAGCAGTTGCAAGTGTGCAAATGACATGCATACCCTGTTATTCATAATAAACGACAGGTATTTTAAACAAGCAGAAAGATAAGTAAATGTTTTTTGTATTATCTTAACTGATTTCATTCTAAACAACCTTAAATTATATAATAATATTCTATATATTTCTAGTTTTTTGACTAGCTGTCTATTTTGTAATAATACATAGATTTCTTGATATAAACTAAATCTGTGTAACCTTAAAGTAATTCTTTGGTTCGAAGTCTATATTCCGTTCAGAGATCTCATAAGTACTTCCCTTCCTTTGCTGTTACGCCCAGCGAACAATGGTATGAGAGTGGACTACTTGTACGAGTAGTACGTTAATGACTGTCTATAAGTTCCAAGACACATATAACGCTAATTTCATGGACTTTAACCACTTTAATTACACGGCTGTTACAGGCAAACTACTCTAAAATGAACAGAGTAAGCAACATGGTATTCATAGAGAAGAGTTCACTGCTATAAATTCGTTTTAGCGTAGTTCAACTGTACTACACTTGTAGGGCATAATGAGAGTCAATGTACTCGTTTCTCCTGCTTCTGACTCTGGTTGCCTCAATCTACTGGGAAATGCAACTAAATTGGTAAATTATGCAGCTACTGCGGGAGGGGAAAAGTGGAAAAGGGGGACGGGGGGACAGGGACAGGGAAATGCTGCATAGACTTTTTATTAGATTTATGCGAATTGTTAGGAACCTGGTTGCGGTTCGCATTAAATTGATTTGAATTTTCCGCTGCATTCTTGTTGTTTTTGTTTATACTCTTTCCGAGGGTATTATACTTTAGTCAGGATACATGTAACGCATTGTCCGCCTATCAATGTTAAAATCTAAATTAAACTAAATTTGTACAATTGCATTCTTCAATAATCGATAGCGATAGCGAGATTATCGATAACACTCTCCGATTGGAAGCTACTATAGCTCGAACTAATGGTTAACTAATGTATTATCAATATAATTTATCAATAAATGTTGTTGTGTATATTTATAGAGTGACGCTTTAGGTTCGATGCTGTGACAAAGCCTCTATCACAATCTTGGCATCTGTACGGACGTTCCCCGGTGTGGGAGAGTACGTGAGTCTCTAGCTTTGACTTGGCAAAGAATGCCTTTGGGCACTGCGAGCACTTGAATGGCCGTTCTCCAGTATGTATTCGACTATGGAGCTGGAGTGTACATTTGTTGGCAAATGGCATGGCACAGTCTTCGCATTTGTATGGATGCTCTTCGCTATGGAACTCCAGGTGTCTCAGCAGTGCTGAGTTATGGGAATAAGAACGCGGGCATTGAGGACACTTGTACTGCAGATTACTATTGACAGTTATTGCCATTGGAGACTGCTCACTGCTATGAATGGTCAAGTGCTTCTGGAGAGCAGAGTTCACCACAAATGATCGTGGACATTGGGGACATTTGTATTTGCGCTCATCAAAATGTACACGCTTATGTACATTTAGCTTATCACGGCGAGAAAATGCCGCTTGACACTGATCACACTTGTACGGTCGTTCCTTGGTGTGTGTGAACATGTGATTCCTAAGGTTACCGCTATTATTGAATGCCCTACCACAAAAGGGGCATTTGTAAAAGCCTATTTTACTCTGACCAATTTTACGCCGGGGAATATGTATTTTGTTGGTGAATCCTTGGACATCCGAAGAGTTTTTAGTGGAGGAAGCTATGGAATCCGTATCGATATTCGCACCATAATCGCTATCATTCGATGCACTGTTGAAAATGTTGTCGGAATCTTCGTAGGTCTTGCTAGTGTCCTGATGGAAGATGTACGAATTATCATCCTCGGTTGAGCTGGGTTCTCTTTTTAGGATTGCATCGTTGGCAGCAAATGGTTTTCCTTGCCCGTGCTTCGGTGAATAGCTCCTTTTCTCGTCCACGAAGTGTCTTTCCCACTCGGCTTCATCGCTTTCCATTTCCTGTGTGCGAACTCTCGCAGCGCTTCTGTTGTGCTCTTCGATCCCGCTGCTGGTATTGCCATCAATTGAGCTGGATTCTTTGTTCTTAATCTTGTTTATCACTGGCTGTTGTTCTTTCTGTTCCTTCTCGATGTGGTCTTTTGAACTATTCATTCCTGGTCGACAACTTAATGAATCCGCTCTCTCGTACATCTGCTGCAACATTGTGTGCTGAATACGCTCTATTGAATCTGCATCATCCACATCTGAGTCCCCCAAATCAACAGTTGAGTTGCTTTTGCTCAACATCTTTGATGTGAGCAGGTAATGACTGCGCTCGCAACTCCGCTTAAATCTGAAGGCAATTTGGGCGTTTAAGCTGCACGATATGCAAATCTTCTGTGGGAGTTCATTGCGTTGTACCTTAAAGTCGACGATCTCGTTTATCATGTCCGACAGCGTCATCTCATATTCATGCAATGGTCGGTCGGCGAACATATCCACCACGACCTCTGTGCTGCCCATGCAAACACGACAAGATTCCATTATATTTTGTACAATTTTGAATTATATTTTTGTTTATATTTTTGTACGTTCACATCTGATGAATACAAAATGAAGAAGAAGGTCGCGTGCATTAGTGTTGGTTTATATTCACGAGTGAACGAACGAAAAAGGGCTGCACACTGAACTGAATGAACAAGTTCCATGTTGTTCAGTTATTGTTAGGGGTTGTTTCATTGCTGCTCCTTTTATAATATTGTATTTTATTAAATATCATCCTTTATTTAATAAATATTTAATTTACAGTATGTGCAATTTAATTATCATATAAATTAAGAACATATGCTTGCATATGTATCATAAGAGCGAACAGTTCATTTTGCATTTAATTTTGTTGCATTTATGAAATAGTTCACTGAATCACTTTACTCAAAAAGGAAAGCGGCTCAATATTAATCGGTTCGATTGCATGCCATGCAAATTGTGCGAATTTTAATATCGATACTATCGCAAAACAGCTGTTACTTAAACATAAATTGCATATCGACAATCACACACAGCAACAAGTAAACAAACTTTGCTTGGTCTGCCAAATTCTGCAGAAAACTTGATTTAGTGTAATTATTTTAACTTTTGTTGGACATTTTCTCGAATTCTACATTTCCGTCATTTGGACAGGAGTGTGGCCACTCCTGTGGCGTTGGTGATTCCTTGTCGCAGTGTGAAGATTTGTATTATGTCTGGGAAACTGTGTGCACGGCGTTGTCATTGTCACTTGTTTGCATTGTGAAGCTCCTACTTGGATTATTCATTCTGTACTCTATTCCAGGTTTATTCGTTGCTGCTTCTGCTACTATTTGATTGCAAATATCTAATCCAAGCTTAAATCAGTTAATCAGAAATATTAGAGTATCAAAGTGTCGTGAATTTAGTTGTGGTATTTCCTAGTTTTGGGCTTAATGAATGAATTGCATTTGATTTGCCGGTTTGCCCCCACAGTGAGTGGTGCAGAGTGGTGCAGACAGCATGTAGTTCATGTGGGCGTTTTATTTCAACTAAATTGGCAAACCACAAGCGGTGCTCACTGTGGGTCGCATGTGGGCGTTATGTGTGTGCGTGTGTGGTTAGTGTGTGTGAGAGTGTGTGAGTGTCTGCCTGTTGGCACCGGCACTTGTTTTCCTTTATGTAATTTCTTTGCAAATTACTTTGAATACACAAGTTTTACTGGCTGCGGCGGCTTTGGAGCCTAATTCAATTTGCGGTTGGTCTTCACGGCTACGCGAATTTAACTACCCCATGCACTTTGTACACTTCCCAGAGAATCTGTGTGGAATGTATTCTAATAGGGATAGTCGCAAATTCAAATTATCCCAGACAACTTGTTGGCATAACATGAAAATTACGATAAGGAATGTCATGAGAAAATTCCAAGCAGAAAAGAAAAAGGGGAAAATTAACTATTTATAACATAAATAAAATAATAATAAATATAAAATGTAACTGCAAACAACTTGTATATTCTATAGTTTAAAAACAAGTTGGCAGCACTATTATTATTTCTAAACTGCCTTGAAAATTCCTTTATTGTATATACCTAAGGGCTATTACATTGTTTACAGCTCTTTCAGCAAAACTTGTTTAAGGTTTTATGAGACAATCGTAAAAAGAATGTGACTAAGACAAAAGACACGAGTTGTCTTTTATTTTATTAATACAACACGAAACTATGATTAAACAAAGAGCTTTAGCGTTGACCAATAAAATATTAATAACTTATGGTAGAAAAGTTTTCTCTATAAGCCAAAATCAAATTGGTTGTCGAACTTTAACATTTGGTTAAATAATGAACTGAGAAATTTGCTGAATTTGGAGCGACAGTTAAAACTGTCACAGCTGGATCTGATGTGTCAGGTCAGGGCTGCTAATTTGTACAGCGTTGCCGGACAGCTCAGGGTTAATTGGAGAAACGACGCGTCGTCATTATGTATTTATAGAGATTGAGAGAGTGAGAGGTAGATGTAGATGTAGAGCTAAAGCTAGGGCAGGCAGGCAGGCAGTCAGGCAGGCCCCATGTGGAGTTTCACAAATATGCGTATTCATTACAATTGATTGACAGACTAGACACAAACCTCGACCGTAACAATTCAGGCTTGAAGTGCGCACCCAACGGACCATGGTCCATTTACCACTTACCATTGAACAGTGGCCAACGATTTGCAGCTTCAATTAAGTTTTAAAACGCGAACCGCAAAAAAAAGGCACGAAAGAACAAAACAAATGGCAAGGCAACCAGATACCCTGCAGATGTCTAGTACTATTTGCGTATATTTGATAGCTGACACTTAGCGCAGCTACTTTCAGGCTACCCTACCCTGCTCTGTTTAGAGGGTATACAAATGTAACTGGCATTGGTATGGAACATTTTCCAGCGCAGCGATTTTTCATTGTTTTGCCTAGAATTTACAAAAATTGCTTTGATCTTTAGTCAGGTTTCTTTTTGTTCATTTATAATTGCTTTTTACAATTTTTTTTCTGGTTTATTTATTTAATTTATTTAAAAGCAAAAACCATAGCATATAAATAGCTTTATTGTTTATTTATGTTTTTGTTGTTTTCGAAAACATTTTCAAGTTCAATACGTGGGCTGCAAAAATTTTACATTCAAGTTAGGTTTTTTTTTTCTCTTCGTTACTTCCCCCCTCTCTTTCACCTACTCTAACTCTTTCACACTGTCGCTCTTTTGGACTTTGTCTCTTTTGCACAGTGATTTTGCGTGGGTCATGGTTGGCTCTATTATTGTTGTTGTGCTTAATGGTGTGGATTGTGTGTACATGCTGTGGATTGTGTTTGTCATCGACTAGACCGCCTGGCATGAGTCAGCATCCTAACGCGTCGGAAGTGGGACGACCATGCAAACTCTGTAATTATATAGTACATCAAACACAATCTCACATCATACATGCATATGAAGCATTCGATTTGCATTTTTCTGTAGAATTTTTAGCATGACTGAGATCGACATGAGTGCAGATTAACAATCGCTTGCCTACCCCTCAAATAGATATATGCGGATATAGATATATATAAAAGGAAAGAGAATAGAAACAGTAAATATGTCCACAATAAAATAAATATTAAATTGAATAATATAATAAAGATCAATCAAGAATAAACATACTTTTCGGAGCGAACAAAGCCTTCTTTTACGATATATTCCGAAATTCTAGAGAAAAACTGTCCAAAACTTAACCCATTTTCCCTTAAATGTGTCAGAGAACGTGTGTGAGAGTCAGGACACGATCATAACTCACTCAGATGATCGCATAAAAGCCATTCTGCTGCCAAATTGAATGTGAAAGAATGAAAGAAAGAAAGTTTGGAGGTAGAAAGCGTCAAGTGGCGTCAAAATAATAAACAAAGAAACAAGAGAAACAGCAACAGCAACAGCAACAGAAACAAAATGACAAAAGAAAAGGCCAAGGAAAGATCAGTAAACGGTAGGCAGGTGAGAGACATTGTAAAAATCAAATTAAGCGCGAAATTGGATGCCATTTGAACTGGAACTGAACAACAATACAACAACAATACAAAATGGTTAAAAGTGTCATAAAGTCTTAAGAGTTTTTTGTTGGCCAGTTTCAAGTCGGTTAAATGAGTTGCAAACAAATCGCAGCTCATAAATAACCCAAATGGTCGCTCGATTGGCAAATTTCGTGAGATTTTGCATTTTGATGCGCCAGCAAAACAAAAATAAAAAAAAAACACATTTCGTGAAAACGTGAACGAGAAGTGTTACCTAAGCACAGCCACAGGGCCTAAACCAACCCAACCAAACAACATCAAACAAGTCGCTATAGTCGCTCTCCAGAGAGCGGGAAAAGTGAGGCGTTGCCAGAGCGCTTTTTTTTTTTAAACAGTTCGTTGTGCCACAAGACCCTATTCATGGTAAATCCATGAAACTTTATAACATTTGTAATGCTTTTGCCAACTGTCATAGACTATGCGATACACAGCAAGAAATTGATGTGCAACTTGACTCAGATTAACAAAATAAACTGTAGAAATATGTCGCAACATGTTGCTGTAATAATCATTCAGGGAAATCAACAAGGCTTATCTACAGTTCCGGTTCAGTTGAAATGTACTTGATGATGAGCTAATGTTCGCTTTGATGATGTCTCGTTTCGCTAGAATTACCAGTTTGTGGTAGTACAACCTCAAATTGACCATAATACTTGGGTTAAGATCTATAAAGCTACCTAAAATTATAGTAATAACTGCAGAGCAATTACCTCTTATTATTCTGAAGCTACATGAACTGAACAGTTCCCCACTAGTTATAATAATATGATATAATAATAATATACAATTTAAATATAATATAAAATCGATTCAATATTCTTTCAGCTTTCTACATTAATTAGTGGGCAACTCAAGACTTCTTCTCTATCATATTGATAACCCTCATCAAAACATAAGCCCAATCTAAGGGCAACCAACACATTTTCCCAAAAAATACAAAACTAAAGCAACAAGCAAATCAAAATGAAACGATGCAAGAAACTAAAGTATCAAATAACTCTTGTTTTAAATTTATCTCTTAGCATTGACCCAGTTCCAGGAAAGGCAAGACGACAACTTCAATAATCGATAAACTTGTTGACACATTTTATGCACATCTTCAGCCAAACATTATCATCTGATATGACTCAATTAGTAATGCCTGACAAACTTAATTTTCAATTGATATTTATGTTTATGGCCTTTTAAGCTGCACAATTTGAATGTGTGTCAAAAACTCAAGCGCTGGCCGGAAGTTTGCAAAAAAAAAATAAATTATATTAAAAAAAAAAAAAACTAAACTCAAAGCACACGCAATGCAACGCAATTCAATTCGAAATGTGAATATGCATAAATCAAATGGCACTTCCGTTGCGCGTGGGTTTCAACGAGAGACCTCAAAGAGATCCAAATGAAAAGTGACAATTTTATTGGAAGACAACGCGCTCTGCAGGCAGACAGAGAGAGATAGAGACAGAGAGAGAGGGACACCTAGGCATGGGCACAAGCTTAAGACCCAATGCCAACGCATGCGTGTACTTGTTAACTATTTGTATACCCTGCAAATGTTGCAAAAGGTTAACACAGCAAGCCAAGCATTACGCTGTTTCTATATTTGTATCTTTTTGCTTTTATTATACCCTGTAATAAGAGTAAATGAGTAGCCTAAAGCTGCAACAGACAGTGGAGGCAGCTTGGACCGAAAAATAATGCAAATAAGCTATAAATTTAAATATTTACAACTACTTATATACCCTATAATTCTTACAAATGAGTTGTACGAAGATACATATTATATATATATATATATATATATATATATATATATATTATACATATTATATACATATATATATATAGAGAGAGAGAGAAGTGTATATCTCTCTCTGTACCTTACATTCAATACTTTCTAAACTACATATAAATGTATACCCTCTAAAAGGCAGCTATAGAACACTTTTACACTAGTTGCATTAGCTGCAGTCACTAAGCTCCGCAAGCCTAATAAAAACAGGGTATTTGCTAGTCGTGTACACTCAATTAGCACATGCCTACTTGTTCTCTTTGTATTTTTAGTGCAAAATGTTATTTATGTCTTTTTCCAATGATTTTTGGGGGAAAACCCACGCACAGACAACGCAGACAACGCGGCCACTCACTCGTCATTCATACGAATGCGAATACGAATACGCCTCAACTGGGCGCACAGCTGATTCATTCATTCATTCATTCAATTCATTCAATTCATTCACTCACTCATTCGTTGCGTTCACGTTTCACATACTAAATACATAGGCAACCCAGCAACCATTCAAGCGACATTTTTGACAAACAATCATCTGAAACCTCTCTGAACTGCATCTGTGGGTCGCCAGACCATAATTGGCATCGACCATCGATCAGTTCAAGTTTTCCGAGGTTCAGCAATGCGGGTTGCACATCAGATTTGTGGGTTTTTCTTTTAGCATCATGATTTAGTGTTTAATATATTTATTTTGCGATAAACTTTAACACTTTGTTCACCTTTAATTGCCATTTACAACGCGGGCGTTGTGTGAACAGGTGTTGAAGGCGTAATACGGGCGATAGTGGCTTCTGGAATTGGGTTAATTATATATGTTTATATCGGTGAATGGATTTACGAGCGGAAATGCATGCAGTTAAATAATGCGATTAACTTGTGTTGAGATAGGTCAAGTTATTGCATAGTTTCTGGACTGAGATGCAGTTTTATATAGACTTCTACAAAAGTATCCTTAACTTGTTCAATCATAACTAATCCTTAAAGTTGATTATCTTCTAACACTTAATTACGTTTCTCACGCAAATCAACAGCTTTCTATTGAGATTAATTAAGATATGCTTATAAATTTATTTCCACACTTAGAATTTGCAAATCAAATGATTTCAGTTTGATTAATCAAGCCAAACGCATTATAACTCTATAACTCCCCCTCGCGGACTTTGTAACTGTTTGTTAGTTTGTTAATTTGTAATTTGTAGCATGAATTAGCATTTGAAATTTGTATAAAAACATTTGTTTCGATTTTATTTTGCTTTTGTTTTTATTATTTTTATCTCGCAGCTGATGAAATTAATTTGTTTTCTATGAAAATGAGCATTTAATTTGTGCGGCTTTTGTTGTTTGGAAAGAAATTCAAATTTCAAATTAGCGACTTAATTGCGACAAATTAATTACAATCTAATTGTTTTCTACTTATATGCTTAAATATTCAGCTCGTTAGGCCTAAAATGCGGCTTAAAAGATTAAGTCTCATGCATTTCATTGGGTCTCCTAATTACGATCAAATTATTGCCCCAAGGTCGTCATCTCTTTGAGTCTGGCTGCCTTTTCGTGTTGATGATTAGGTGATAAAAATGGTTTATAGTTTTTGAATATTTACGAGAAATTTAACAATAATAATATTGATTTTAAGAAATTAATTCGAAATGTAGAAACTAATTTCAATTTTTAGATATTGTTTACATGTTTATCTACGATTTGAATCCACCTTATTTATTAGTTTATTTTAATAAGAAACGCAGATAGATATCATATTGCAAATGAACCTATTAAGAAATAGAGAAATTCAGAACAGGTTTTTAGTTATTTGAACACTTTTAATTATAGTATTTGAATTGGAATTTGATAGCTATTAAAAATAGATTTCTAAAATATATGTTTTAAAGCTAAAGTAATAAATATTATTACTGTTATTACTTTACATAGATGCTTTAACTAGATTTCTGATCAATAATATACATATAGTAGGTATGTTTAATACCCTTTTTCAATTTAAGCCGATCTCATCGATTTAACTTAGTGTGTACAATGCAAAATAGCGCCTTCGGCAACAGATATTCATGAGTGTATTCAAATATTCATATTTTGACTATTTGTTTAAGGCAATATTTTTTGTATGCTTGTCAAATGTATGTATAAATAGTATATATTCTATTCAACGACATTAGCACATCATTAAGAGATCTTTGCTTATGATTTCCTACCGTTGATGCTAGTCAAAGACTCTTTTGGTTTACATTTATCTGAGAGTGCGGGCTACCGACTGTTTGGCTGCTGTTTTGGCCCATTATGCTAATGGCTAGCGGAGATGTGACTATGTATGTATGTCCCAAAGCGGCTTAAAGTGGAAGTGGTCGGCTCGTAGAACTTGATAACAAATTATAAAATATACAATTTTTGTTGTTGTTCGTGCATAAATTAGCATAAATTGAATTGTGGGAATACGCGTGTGTCCGCAGAGAGAGGGAGAGAGGGAGAGAGAGATGCAGTAGAGCTGGCCAAGTCCATTCCAGTTTGTCTGTGGCTTCGGATTGACAAGCTTTCAGCATTGGCTGGCGCGTTACGCGACGCCAACGATTGCTATCGTTCCACGATGAGGCGATGAGCTGCATACAAATGAGTTTTCGGATGCCAATCGCGTGTGGGCGCCACTTGAGTTGACTGTGGTAAGTATGTGGCATGTTGCGCCTTTGGGGCAACAACATTAAGCATAATGCAACACTTCTTCATATGCTGCTATTTGGTGTTGATAATTTCCAATTGTCATAATGTGCCCATTTAGACGCTTTCTAAGCCTTCGGTCTGCGCTTCATTAATCATTTCTTTCATTGGGGCGTGGCTATTTCTCTTTTTTTTTTTGGGTCGTTGTAAATATTTTGACCAATATTTTGTACCAGTTTCTTTTACTTTGTCTTTTTTGTTTTTTATTTTTTGTTATTGTTTATGATTTCGTTTTACATGGTCGTCGGCTTTTTGTTGTTTCTGCTTTTAATTTGCTGTAAATAGAGCGTGTGATTGACAGCGGCTCTCCGTAATGTGTTCTCTGTTCTCCGTTTGTTGTTGTTGTTGTTGTTGTTGTATCTGTTTAATACGCTTTGATTAATTGATTTCGGGTTTGGTAATAAAGAATTGGCGATACGCCTAGAATATTTTATATGAAATATTTCACTATTAAGTGAAGAAAAAGAGGTCCAAATTGCCTTTCAAGCTCTTTGATTGACAACAGACAACATAAAGTCAGTTTGTTGCTCAAAATTGATATTAATAAAGTTATTAAGTATAATTTCAAGAGGTTTTACTTTGTCTAAAAGTGTGTTGAAGTGTTTTTTTTTTTATTTTATTTGCTTAATAAAAACCAAATTGAATAAAATTAAACTTACTTTTTGTACTGATAAAGTCAAAGACTTGTTTGAAGTTGAAAATTGTATTGAAACTTTAATACAATAATGGGAAAAACCTAAATATATATATTTATATATATTTATATATATAACTAATATAAACATCAATTAAATAAATATGAAATATTAATTTGAATTATATGAGTTGGATTCTTTAATAAAACTATTTGTAGCAGACTTATATAATTTTTTAATTTTAATTAACAAACTTTTAATATTATAATACAACAACTATTTAAATTCAAATGCTGAACTTCATATATAACAGTTTTCTTTTAGCCAATTCACACTGAAATAGTTTTTTCTTTAGTCATATGTTACATTAGCATAACCATGATAATTTTACATATAACTTGGCTAACATTTAAAGCCCAGTTTAATAATGAAGCAACGACAACGCGAGAGACATCAAAATGACACTGAGAAAATAAGCAATAAAATCGTGGCTCGACAACAAACAAGAACAATAACAATATCAACAATAGCAACAACAACAGCAACAACAACAGTTGAAGTTCAGGTAACTTCAGGTGTGTCTGACAAACAGATGTAAGGCTCATGTAAGTGATATGGTGGAACACAATTTGCTATGCTCTTTAGAGTTTATAAAAAAGCAATAATAAAATATAAAGAATCCAACAAATTGCCGTCGAAATCGTGATCAAGTTGGCATTGAAATACAGCGACTGTCGCAATATGATGAAAATAATGCTTATGAAATCGACTAATCGAGGCATAAGTAGAATGCCCAGAACATTTCAATTGATAATGAAAGCATATAATTAAAAGTTCAACTGATTTGAACCCCGCACAAACTGGAAACGCCTTCAAATGAAACGCGATTCAGTTAATATTCCATTTGGGTTTCATTGCCTGATGATTCCAAAATATAATGATAGAGACAGATAGAGTAGAGATAGATAGAGTTGTTGTTGCTTTTACGTATGAATGTTACATATGACGTACGTTGCAAAAGTATTTCAAACAACACTCTGGTAGTACCAAGAATTCACAATTCTCAAGTGTCTAAGCGACAGTTAAATAAATCAGTCTACAGCTAATATGCAAACTGTCAAAGGGTAAGCTATACCATATATAAAAGATATGCCAAATGAACGACGTTATTTATTAGCCACATGTTGTTACTCAAACCACAAATGATCTAAGAATTTTGAAAGCTGAGCAAAAGATGAAGCTTTGTTGTGGTAAATTAAATAAGATTTATAATTAATATAGAAATATATATTTTCGACTCTATTCTATATTATTTATAAAATTCATTTAGACACTTTCTGCATCTTTTGTTATACAGCAATTTTGGCAGTCTGGCAACGCCAATGCAATTCAATTTACCGCATTAAGTTGGCTGCGACTCAGTTTCATGTACTTTGCATTAACTGATATTTACTTTGTCTATAACAGAGCTGGCAATTTAGCATTGTGAAAGACATTGTAGATCTGGACAACAATCAGTGTAGATCTTTAAAGTCTTTACGATGCTTAAATTACATTTCAAGTGCTAAAGTGCGAGTGTGTGTGTGTGTGTGTGTGTGTGTGTGTGTGTGTGTGTGTGAATGCCGTGAGACGTGGTAATATGTAAGCTTCGCTCCATAGCTGTTTAGATTGAAACGTCTTTTAATTGCATGTTAATTGCCCTAACCACCGGGCAGACAACTGGACAACTGGCCAACTGGCCAACTTGCCCCACGATGGTAGCCCGGCTCAAAGACGCAGTTAAGATCTGCAAACGATACAAAGTCAGACGCAAACGCAGACGTAGACAACGAACGCTTCCAGCCACAGTTGGAACTGGCAGCAGTCAGTGGACATTGTTTGTTCTTTTGATGTGATCGTTGTGTTCTTTTTATACCCTTGCAAATGGGTATTCTAAATTTGTCATGACATTTGTTGGAGTATAATGATAACAGCTGAAGTGCCTTTAAATACACAGTTAAGTACAACTGTGGGTAAGTTACACTGTCTATCTGAACTCGATTAGTTGCATACTTAAATATTTTATTATGTAATTTATATTTTACTTTTAATATAAACATATCAATTAACTCACTCTTTATGTAGTTATAGTATACACAACTTAACTATTATTACAGCTAAGTAGAGAACATTTAATAGTAGCAAGTTATACGTCGGATAATCATTTATTTGATTCAATGCTTAATATTATGAGTATAGAGCATCAAATCTTCGTTTACCTTCAGTTATCTTTACATTTCTTCTTTTGTTTCTTTGGTTCAGTTCTGGAAAACTGGACTGAACAGAACTGGACTGCAGTTGGGCCTTAAAACAGTTGCACTCATTTGTTGTCCCAGTCGCCATCATTGTTCTTGTTGTTTATCTGTCGCTTCCACCTCGTTGTGTTCTCGAGTGCAAGTACCTAGTGAAGTACGTGTGGTTATGGCTTTCGAGAGTTCTTTAGTCTCTCGTCTTGCAGTCTCAGTCTCAGTCTCTGACTCTCTCGTTGACTCTGGACAAAGACAAGTTTTTCAAGTTATCCGACAGGGGGCACATGAAGTCATTCAAGTGGCAAGCAACAGCAGCCCAGAGCCACTGGACACGCTACATGACATAAGGGACAGCCGACAGGCGACAGAGAACAGGGGGCATTGGGAGACAGAAGTTGACCACAAGAAGACAACAAGAGAAGGCGTTTAAAACAGTTTTGTTGCTGTTGTTGCAGTTGCTTAAAGCTGTCATTTGCACTTGACGTTCAAGTGATACAGCAACAATTGCAACTGCTGGCAACACTTACTTACTTACTTACTTATCTATATATTGTATATGAGTTACATACATTTAAGCAGGTACATAAGTATATAAAGTAAAGTATCATAAAGTATCAGCTGAAGCTTATAGAGAATCAATTACCTCAGATTAGATAAGATTGCTGCGTAACATTTCCTTGAAGCGTTCTCAAAATGCAGTTTGAATAATGCATTTTAATTGCTGCAGATATTTCTATTGTAGATAGTTGATAGAATTAGTTGAAATTGTTGAAGTTCACTTTGACAGAACGATTTGATGTATAGCCAAAAGTTATGTGAACAATATGTTATACAATATTAACATATAAATTAAATATATTTTATTTCTATAATAAATTATCCATTTTAGAAATATTCTCCCTAAAAAAGTATCTCTTAATTCGAATTTTTTTATAATGATACTTAAACAGCATTTGAATTTATATTTGCTGAATTTGAAATTTAAAAGATCTGAAGGGAGTTTCTGCTAAAGAAAAGGACAATAATTTATTTATTTCCTTAATTATTATTTTACTATCTTCTATTTTATTTATATTTTTTGTTGAATTTATTTATTATTCATTATACTTCATAAATTTACTATATTTATTATTTTTATTATATTAATTATATTTATTGAATTTAAATATAAAATAATATAAATATAATAATTTCCTTTATTATTATTTTATTTATTTATTTAATTTATCTTTACTTTTTTGTCGAATTTATTTATTAGTTAATACTCATAATATATATAATATTTTTATTATATTAATTATATTTATTGTATTTATTATATTTATTATTATTATTATATTTTATTATTATTTGATTTATTTATTTTATTATCTGAATAGTTTTATTACTGAACATATTTATAATAATTATTATTTTTATTATATTTACAATATTTATTATATTTGTTAATTTTACTATATCTATTATATTATATTTATATTTATTTACTTATTATTTAATACTTATTATATTTATTATTTTAATTATATTCACTATATTTATTATATTATTTATTATATAATTATTATATTTACTATATTTATTATTCTTCTTATATTTTTTTGATTTATTCAATAATCGTTTTAGCCGTCTGACAACGTAAAGTATATAACAATATCAAGCAATTTTAAGTAGACAAATACAAGTAGACAAACTGATTCCAAGCACTTAAGACTAATACTGAAGGGTCATTAGACAATGCTATTTACTTTTAACTGTATAATACAAACTGACCAAGTTCCAGTCATTGATATGAATAACTATTTTACCTTTATCGCATTCAACGTGAGCTCTATGGATTTGATTGGCCTTATTTACGGGCAGACCTCCATAGAGAGTGAGAAACGAAGTCAACGTTGAATCACTGACCCAATTCGATTGACTCTAGTGTTCCACTTGACTTCCATTTCGATTTTTGTTTGGTTTTAAAAATAAAGAGACAATTGTGGGCTTTTTAATGGCAAGTCGCAGGCAAGTGTTAATTACATTTATAGTTACAGAAACGATTGAATCTGATTTGAATGTAAATTAAATGAAGCGTGCCCAAATAGATTTGTTTTGTGCCCCTTTTTGGGGCAAAGGTACCCATGAATATAATGAGACATCAGGAAATGAGTTGACAATTTGATATTGTGACTTTACAAAAGAAGAAACAAAAATATCAAACTCAAATGCCTCTGAATAAACTACATACCAGTTGGCATTATTTTTCTCTATTTATTTTATTTTTATCAGAAAAACCCGTCAGCAGTTGCAACGCTTGCAAAACTGTGGCTAAGACATAAGTTTTGGACATAATTAAGCCATCGCAAATGGCATTTGGGGAAAATGTTTGCCATTTGCGTTGACAGTTGTCAACAAGCGCCAAGTTGGCTAATTAATCAAAATAAATATATATACATATATATCTTGAAATGAATGACAACATTTTTGGTTTAAGTGCATTGACAAAATTGGAATTTTTGAATAAATATTACAACTAATGGGCAAATATCCTGATAAATGCATATTGACGCTTGTTTATCAAGTGCATGATTCGTACATATTAATTAAAATTAATTAATTTAAATATTTATATATTTATATATTTATATATTTATATATTTATATATTTATATATTTATATATTTATATATTTATATATTTATATATTTATATATTTATATATTTATATATTTATATATTTATATATTTATATATTTATATATTTATATATTTATATATTTATATATTTATATATTTATATATTTATATATTTATATATTTATATATTTATATATTTATATATTTATATATTTATATATTTATATATTTATATATTTATATATTTATATAAGTTAAATAAATAATTAAATTTAAGGATAACTTCTCTTATTAGCTTCTCTATTTCTCTGTTTCTATTTCTGCTTTATCTCCTTCGTTGATTAATTAACAGTTCATTGAACTGGTTCTATTCATATTTCAGCTTAACAACTTTACTATGAAACTAATAAATATATTCTACAAGTTCCATAACCTGGAGCTTGTTGCTCAGCTCCATCGACGCTGTTCCTTAACTACCATTATAAATATCCATAGCTACAACTAACAAAAGTGACAGCCAGCTGGCAACTTGGCAAACATATCTATTGATTCTCCAGTCGAACGCCATGCAGTACAGTTGGTTGCCGCAGGAGCGACGTCAGGTGACGATTAGGGAGAAGCCACCGTTGGTTATTTCCCTGCAGCGTTATGACCGTCTCCAGTGGAATGCCAAGAAGTTGGCGCTGGAGCAGCAGCTGCTGAGGCAGCAGCAACAGCAGCGGTACGAGGAGCAACTGCGTCTGGGCGGTGAGGAGCTGCTGCGTCGCTTTGCTGGGCGTAAACTGTGTCGGACACAGCAGGAGCAATGTTTAAGTGCACAGCGTAGACAGCAGACGGAACAGAAGGAAGTGAAGCAACGCTCACAGGAGGCCAGTTTGGCGGAGCGTCGGGAGGAGCAAAGACAGCAACGTGAACGCATTGAGAAGACACAGCAGCTGTTGGAGCAACTGCGTCCGGGACCCCGGGAGCTGCTGTGTGCCAAGCAGCAGAGCGAGGTGATGCGTGGCATCAATACCCAGAGGGAGCTGCAGTCGCAGTTTGCGGCAGCAGCGGCGCAACAACGAACGCTGGACAAGCGCATCTATGGAGAACAGGTGCTCAATGGCCTGGAGGAAGCGCAGATGCGTCATAACGAACGTCGCCGCCAACTGGATGAGCATAATCTTGAGCTGCTCCAATCCATAAAGCAGCGGCAAGAGGAACGCAATGCTGCCAAGGCGCAGCAACTGGAGATTGCCCGTCAGGAGCGACAGCGCAATGAGCAGCAGCTGAAGGAACAGCTGGAGAAGGAACGTGCGGCACAAGCGAACATGTTGCAACAGAGACGAGAGCATGCTCTTGCCGCCTTAGAGGCCACAGAGCAGCGTCAGCAGCGACTCCAAATGCTGGAGGAGGTGGAGCTGCTGCAGTGCGAGGTGCACAACGAAGCCAAGGCCAAGTTGGACAGCCTGAAGATCAATCAGGGCAGGCAACGTGTGCAGCGACGTCTGCGACGCAATGAACAGTTAGCCAAGGAGCTGGCGCCACGACTGCACTACAGTGCTGGCGAGGATCAGGCGCGACACAAACGTCAGTTGGTGGAGATGCGGCGAGCGCACAGCGTCGAGCAGCAGACACGACGTCAGCGACTGGAAAAGACCAAAACGGAGCGTCTAGCGATGCAGCAGGCAGAGCAGCAACAGGCAGAGGTGGCCAAAGAGAAAGCAGCAGCCGAGCGACGTGAAGATGTAGAGAGACGACTCCAAAACGAACTCATTCATGTGCAATTCAAGCGACAGCAGCGCCAGGAGCAACTGCGTCGACAACATGAACTACGCCTCCAATTGGACAAGCAACAGCAGCAGCTGCTCGAGGATCAGGCACGACCTGGTACCAACTACAATCGCCTGGCCCAGTTGGAGTGCCTACAGGAGGATGCCTTCTTCGTGGACTATGCCCACAGGCTAATGGTTGAGGCCCGCAACAAGGATTGCCCCCTCAAGCCCTTCCTGCGTGTCGTGGAGCAGTACAAGAGTGAGAATCGCATTGGCGCTGAGGTGCGAATTCCGCGGCATCTGATCACCAAGTTGACCATGGGACGACGCACCAAAGGCGACAGTCTGGCGGATAAACAGCAGGAGAAGAGGGCGGATGCAAAGGGAAAGGAACAGCCGCCAAATGAGGAAGAGAAGTACAAGAAGAATATCAAAGAGAATCTGAAGAAGATTGAGGCATTGGTGCTGGACGAAGCGAAGCAGAAAGCAGAGGCAAAGCAGAAGATGGTGAAAGAGAATGGGAACGAGAGAGAATTGAGAGTACAGTAGAACGTCTCTACAGCGAATTTTTATACAATGAAAAACTGCCAATTGATTTAAATTCAAGTTCACAGCTTAATTGGCACCAGTGGACACAGTAGAACTTCACTACAGAGAACTGTTATACAATGAAACACTGCATGTTACAGTACATTTAGTAGAACTTCTCTACAGTGAAAAATGTATATTAATTGAGAACCCTACAGCTTATACAGTAGAAGTTCACTCTAGCGAAGTTCAACTGTAGCTGTAAATAGCAACTGAGAAAAGAGAGATAGTGCTAACGATAGCGGAAACTTCATTCCACAGCAAAGCAATCATAAATAGTTTAGATAAACTAACTTTATAGCAGATACTACAGTACTAACTCAACTAAACTGAAATACTAAAGTGAAACCACTCTATAATGAAGACTTAAGCAAATGAAAAATAGTTTATTTTTCAAAAGAAAATCTGTATGGAATGAGCAGAAATCAATGCTGCTTCACATAAGTCAAAAGTTTCTTGATTAAGACATTCACTATAACGCATCCCTACTGTATTAAACACTGTTAGTAACTTTGTTGCAATTAAACAAGCTAATCAAATTTCTGCAAATGCAGAGAAACCTTTTGAGCTCAAGTTCGCAGCGAAATTGCAATTGAAGTTGAAATAACATATCAGACATATCAATTACTGGATGTCCAAAATATATACGTACTCCCATTTCCATAACCCTCACCTACTCGAACTCGAGTTCAGGCAGTTAAAAAGAGTGTGACTGATAGAGGGAGAGAGTGCTATCAATTTCAGATGGCAGGTTCCATTTGCATTACTCATTGCCTGCAATTCACTTGTGGTAACCAAATTCCTGCATTACTTGACCAGGTCTTCGCACTCCTCTTCGCTCATCGCTCTTAGCCCCAATCCCCCCTCCCTCGGTCCATCATATTACACACTCCCTCTTTCTACTAACTTAATTACGATAGTGTTGGCTGGTGTTATTTATGGCACATGCTGTTACAGGGATGCCGCATAAGTGCTCTTTGGGTGAAAGGCGATTTACAGTCGCATGCGAGATTGTCATCAAATTTGTGGCGATTGTACAGGTTGATATTTATGTGGAACAATCAGGCAAAAATGCTGCAGAGACGAAGACTCTGCAAATGCAGTTCTCCTTTACATCTCTTTGAGAATCTCTTAAGGCACAGTATAACATATAATATTTATAAATAAATCTAAGATAGATCTACTATAATTCTATAATTACTGAATGAGTTTTTTAAATGTCAATAGATCGCAAATATAATATATAATAAAAGTTAATATATAAATGTTTAACGATCAGTTAATAGTAGAAATCTAACAAATGAAAACAAATATATTTTCTTTTGTTTCATTTGTTAGTTTTCTACTATTAATATATTATATAAATATTAATATATATTAATGTCTAAAATATGTGAATTCTTTTAAAATAAATAAAAGCAAATACATAAATTAATTATATATGAATCTGAATTATTTTTAAGAAAATAAAAGCAAACATATATAAAAGAAATTAAATCTGCGTCTGAATTATTTTTCAATATAAATAATAAGCAAACAATACATTAGCAAGATCTCTCTATATTAATATTAATATTAATATTATTTTTGGGAATTGATTGAAGGATATTATAAAGTTGTAGTCAATAACAAGAAGCTACTTCTAACAGATACTAAAATAACTTTTAAAACAAATATATAGATCAAGGCACTGAACAAGATAATATTCTTATAATTGATCCAACTGTTTCCCTTATTTAAATAATACAGTCAATAAATAGAAATACTACATTTAACATTATTCGCATTTAAACACAGCATTTCTTCTATTTATTCTTTACTTCAAGTATTTTCTCTTTCACTTTCTCAAATTAATTAACATACATCAGACAATATCAATCTAGCTGCTAATTCCTGCTGAAGCTCTACATCTTAGCGTATTAATTTGCTATTAATCATAAGCAGAAAATAGAATTTAAATTTAAATCAAACAAAATACTAAAGTCAAAGAACTGAAGGCTCTCTTTCGCTCGCTCGCTCTCTCCATCTCTTTCTATAAGTGAAATTATCTGTGCGAGTTACGCTCTATATAAGTATTACCTATATATATTCTAGCACTCATGTGTTTGTGCTGCGTTGTCAGTCAACTGGGTTTAAGTTTTGTTGTTTTTATTTAGTTCTTTTTTTTTTTTGGGTTTTGTTTGTTGTCTAAGCAAACGCCTGACAATGAATGGGTGTGTGTGTGTGTGTGTGTACCTGACGCTTAAAGGTTTTATCTTTTTCATGCTCGTCGTGAACTTGTTGATTTTAGATACAAAAGTTGCTGTCGTCGCTTGTCGCTTGTCGTTGTCGTTGTAGATACTTATTTGCGCAACCAAACAACGAAAATTGTCGAAACGAGCCAACGAACACGAAGGTTGAATGTATCTTCACATCGTTCAACTTGTATCTATTGCAAATAAAACAAATACAATGTTTTTTTTCTCTTCTTTTCTTTCATTTACTTGAGGAACTTTAAAGCCCGCTTCAATTTTCAGTTTTCAACTCATTTTTTGTCGATCGACGTTTTATTTGTTTTCCTTTTCGCAAGTCTGCGACTCGCCAGACTTTGTAGCTTTGCCGACGATTATTAAATATGCTTTATATATACATATATATATATATATATATATCTGTCTCAATTCTAAGAACAGTTTGCAGTTCCTCTTCTGTCTTTTTATTCAACTTTGCAAACATAATTTGGATTTTGAATTATGATTTTTACGAGTTTTTCGAGAAGTTCTTTGGTTCCAGCTGCTGCGCAAAAGTTTGACAATTAATCAAAGGATTTTATAATGATGTTTGCTACTGAAAGTCATTATCTATATACATATCGTTAAACCAATTGGGCACAATACCGTTAAATACCATAGCTATAACTCTAAACAATTTCAATTTGACTAAAACTTGAATAGTCTATAAAGTAGAGTTAAGCTTAATATCAATTTAGATTAGATATCTCTTTGATAAAATACCTTAAATTCTTTATTTAGTCAAAAGTCAACTCATACTTAAGATATGATAAATATTTACTGTATTTACTGTGTATTACTTACTAATTTCAATAGAAATTTCCTGGCGAAATATTTAAGAAAATGCATTTGAAACTTACCTAGAAAAAAGAGAGAATTATATAAATTAGTTGAGAAATATATTAAATACAAATATAAATGAAGTGTGAATTGTATAAATATATTAAGCTACATTTAAATATACATTTTAGTTATACACAAATAAAGTGCAAATGTTTGTGAATTTATGTAACATTATTAAATTTGTGCAAGTTCTGCAAATGGATTTATTAACACATACTTATAAATACTTTGCTCATATTTTGTATACTATTATTTCAACTTATTAACAATATGTTCTGCATATTTCACAACTCTCGCATAAAAGTTAACATATTTAAACGCATTTTTGTGGAACATACTTTTGTAATTATTTGGAGTGTTATATACAATATATAAATGCTATTTCCGCCTAAATGTTGATAGCCTACGACGTGTTCCCATTAAACCTTTAGAGCTTGTCGCTCTTCACACATCAAGCGGCATGACAATTTGTACAATTTGTATGCGGTTCTATAGCCCTCGAAAAAATGTTAATAGCTCATTAAACAAAAAAACACAGAGAGAAATAAAACGAAAAAAACGAATAATAAAAACATGCCATGGCATTTAAGTAGCTCAGAGTCATTAAATGACAACATATGTGACATCAAAAACAATTATGTATCTGCAATCTATCGCGTCGATTTCAACTAATTGCCAACTCTGCCTTGTCTCGTCTCGGTATAATAGAGCTCTGCAGAGTCGAGAGATTGCCTCAAGATCGAATTGCCCATTTGTGCAACTTGCAAATTGCAGCGCCTCAAACAGTCGCATGCAATTGCCTAACCCCCTCCCCCTCCTCCCCTTTGTTTGTCATTCAGTTCTTTTGCATTCCATGTTCAATTGAAGATCAGGCGCCAATAGCAACAGCCACTTCAAGTAGTTGCCTCCTCAACTGGCGCCAGACGCAAAACATTTCGAGTAAACAATTTCCGGCACTTCCCACAAACATTTTGAGTTGAGTTTTAGTATAACAAGAGTTTATATTAAATGCAAATGGGAATGTTTAGTTTAGTTTATGCTATAAACAAACAGTAGCTAAGAACTATAAAGAACTAAGTGAACTGTGGCCCATGTAAACTTGGTAAAGCAACTGCCTTTGGCTATAGATAGAACATAGCTAAGTATCAATTGAATCAACTAATTATATCTCATAGTATATATATATCTCATATATAATATAATAAATATCAGTCAATTCATTTAAATTTAAATTGAGATTTAAATTTAAAATGAGATTTGATCTGTATAAAGTTAAAGATTGTTTATTTAATATTATTTACTTTTAATTCAATAGAAATATGTGATATAATGATATACATATCTCGCAGTAACTCTTATTTCTATTATCAGTTAATTAATTTAATTTTGAATAGTATTCATAGCATTCATAGCATTCAAGTCCTCATTCATACTGTATCAAGTAGTGCAGTTCAATAGTTCAGTGTCAGCACGATAATCTGATTGTGTGCGGGACTCTAAGATGACCTTCGATAGAACAATAAGTAAACCTGACCACTCAGCCGTGACTTACACAAAAGTTGAGTTTGCTTTGTGTAATGTTCAACAAATATAAATTATAATAATAATAATAAGTTAAAGCAGCTGTTAGACTGCAGAACTGGCCACATGAGAGAGGTCGTCTCTTCCGCTTTGTAATTAATCAATTTCAGCTTCAAAATGCATACAAAATAAATCGCGCGCATTGTGTGAAAAATAAGCAACAACAACAAGCCACAACAAAAAGCCCGAAATACCAACAACAACAACAACAGCAACAACATTGCGATTTTATAATAAAAATGTTAAAATTTACGAGACAAAGGCGCAACATTGACGTGGCAGCAACATGTTGCCGACCAGCAACAAGACGCTGGCAACATGGCCAAACCCCAAACTTGGCAAAGGAAATCTGTGTGTATATATACTATAAGTGTGTGTGTGTGTGTGTGTGTGTGTTTGATGCTTACTTCTGACACTGTATAAACTGTAAACTTTCGTTAAATATTTGTAAACAATATGAAGGAAAGAGAAACTAAAACTTAGTTAAATGCAGCTGCCAGAAGCCGTCGTAAAAGATAATGCACAGTGGTTGCAAGTGATTCATTTGCATATCAAATGTATATAAATATATAATAATTAATAGAACTATTTTCAATAATTATAATTAACAACTCTCTGCAATTTCCATACACATATTTTATTGTTAACTAGCGCTTATAGACCTAGCTGTTCATACGGATGGTCAGATGGACAGACAGATGGACAGACGGACATGGCTCAATCGACTCGGCTGTTAATGCTGATCAAGAATATACTTTATATACTTTATAGGGTCAGAGATGATTCCTTCTGCCGGTTACGCACATTTCGCTTTCGCCAAACTTAATAGACTATATGCTTTTTTAAAGTACAGAGTCTAATTATAATTATTTCAAAGAGTTTTATTAAAATATATTACAAAATTAGAATGATTTAAACTATAAATATTTGCCAAATCAAATAAGCTGAGTAAATTATATTAAACTCTACAAATTTTAAATAAATTCATGGCAATTTCCTAATATTATTTGTAAGCAAATTAATAAGAATTTCAATTACATTTCAATTTGATGCTTATAAAATGTAAGCCATCATTTCTGTATGCTCATTTGCATATGTTACCACTGTGCTTAGCTGCTGCTGCGGCGATGCTGCAGCGGCTGCTTAACAGTTTCCTACTTAGCCATGGCTTATAATTTATGTCTATGCAGCATTTGTCCGGCGGGCTGAGCGTTTTGTTAGTCGTGCCGTTTAGTTTGCTTATTTCTCCCCTACTACAACTACTTCTTCTTCTTCTTCTTCTTCTACTGCTGCTTCTTCTTACTACTTCAACTCCTTCTGCTTCTCCTTCGCCCTCTCCTTCATTTCTTAACCGTCGTCTGTTCGTCCATATCGCCCATTGAGCATCTCAACGCATAAATCAAACTTTGGTCTGCAGTTTTCTTCAACCAAAAATTGTTTGGCCCGTCTCTGTCTTTGCCAGCTTCTTGGAAGTTTGTGCTCAGTTATCCCAAATGAAATATATATATATTTATATATATATATATGAATTTATAGCCTTTTAATGCAGCGAACTTCTCTCTCTTTCGTGTTTGCTGTGGCAGCGCGTTGACATTGTGTAGCGGTAAAAATATGTTGATAAATTAATTCGCTGCAGTTGCAACGTTACAAACGTGCAACGTTGGCCAAGTGAAGGATTTGTTTGGTAAGCAAACTGAACTCCAAACTGGACCCCAACTGGACCCTTTTCGCGTCATCATCACTAAATGATGGTGATTCATGGCAGCCAATGACAGTGCAAAAATGCCAAATATAACGGCATACAATTGAATTGAATTTATTCGAACATACGATTATATATTTGATATAAAAGAGTATGCAAAAAGAGATTTACATTGTCGGCAAACAACAAACAACAAACAACAGACAACAGACACTACAAGCACTTGTCAAGTGGAGAAACAGGTCACACCCATAGATCGAATCAGAGAACAACTGAAACCGGTTGCGAATTATAGATGTGATGCTATAGTATGCCTATTTTAATACCCAATATTTGCGACAACACGACAGTCTATTATATAAACAGTCTATAGAACATCTCGTTTGCACATTCAAAATATGATTAAACTAAATCAATCAATAGAATCAATCTAAAATTTTGGTATGCGTCAGATCGCTGAAAGAACAGACAAGAACCGACTTTGTTTTCCTCACAAAACAAAAAATGAAAAACTTGTTCTGCTCTTCCAATCTTTCATGTCTCAGTGCGATTAATGTCAGATAAACTTTTTTTGATTTGGCAGCTTGTAATGAATGAATATAAATAATAATAAAAGATAACAAAAATATATATACACTGAGCATTGCCCCTTGGCACGCACCTTGTCAAACCAAATGAGAGTTCAACCAACTTTCCAGTTCCGCCCATTGTGCGGCAGAGGGAAAGGGAAAAGGAAAGGAGGAAATTGTTTTGTTTCTGCTGTGAATTCTCACTGGCCTCTCAGATGAGTCTTCTAATTAAAAGAAATGTTCAGTCATTAGGCAGGAATTTCACTTAAACGACTTTAACATTCGCCTAGGTGAAAGTTAAGTTAAAGTCAAAGACAAAAACAATAACAAAAGTCAATGAAACAACACTAAATTATAAGCAGCAATTATACAAAAGTGAAAAATATAAATAAATAAAAAAAGAAACAGAGAGAAAAACACTTAAATAATGAATTATTTAATGTGTTCAGTGACGCCCACAAATTAAATGCAGTGGTAAAAATTAATACATAACTCAATGATTATATGAATTATTAAATATTAAATATGATTGTGAATAGACATTCATATCATATATCATAGCATATCATATAGCCAAATTTGAGGTGTTTTTAATTTGTTGCAACAACAAAATGGAAAGCAAATGGAATGTAGAATACACTCAAATGATTCGTTATTCGTAGTTATATATCAAATGAGTCATTCTGCAGTTCGTATTATCGCCCAAAATTAACTAATGATAAGCTTTGAGTAAGGTCAGTTCAGAATCATTCATCAATTTGTCTTTTGATAAGTGGGAACAGGCAAGGAACTTGCTCGTTGGCTCATGAGTCAGTGGAGAACTGGTTCGCAAAGAACGACTAAAGAAGTTGAACTGGAGTTGAAGGCATTTTCATGCTTAATTTATTTAGATATTTATTATTAGTTATTAGTTGATTTATTTATTACTTTATTTCAATAAGATTACAGCTGTTCTGCAACCTTATTTAGTTATTTATATTATATAATAATAATGTAATATTTTATGACTTATTTATTTCATTATTTCAATATTGTTTAATATATTATTTTGTAATATGTAATGTCTTATTTATTTGTTTATTTCAATTAGATATTTCTCTCTTCTAACTTATTTAGTTATTTAGTATTAATATTATATTATATATATTATTATATACATAAATAATTAATTAATTAATATATTTATTTCAATTCAATACTTCCCTTTTCTGACATTATATTGTAATATTTAATGTTTTATTTATTTCTTTATTTCAATTAGATATTTCTTTCTTCTAAAAATTACATTACAGCTGTTCTGCAACTTTAGTTAGTTATTTAGCATTGTTAATATTATATTATATATATTATTATATACATATATATATATTTTATATTATATTATATTTAATGTTTCATTTATTTCATTATTTCCCTCTACTGACAATTGTTTAATATATTATTTTGTAATATTTAATGTCTTCATTATTTCTTTATTTCAATTCGATATTTCTCTCTTCTAAATTATTTAGTTATTTAGCATTGTTAATATTATATTATATATATTATTATATACATATATATATTTTATATTATATTATATTTAATGTTTCATTTATTTCATTATTTCAATTCAATATTTCTCTCTTCTGACAATATATTCTAATATTTTATGTTTTATTTATTTCATTATATCAACATTGTTTAATATAATATTTTGTAATATTTAAGGTCTTCATTATTTCTTTATTTCAATTCGATATTTCTCTCTTCTAACTTATTTAGTTATTGAGCATTGTTAATATTATATTATATATATTATTATATACATATATATATTTTATATTATATTATATTTAATGTTTCATTTATTTCATTATTTCAATTCAATATTTCCCTCTTCTGACAATATATTGTAATATTTTATTGGTTTTTTATTTCATTATATCAACATTGTTTAATATATTATTTTGTAATATGTAATGTCTTATTTATTTCTTTATTTCAATTCGATATTTCTCTCTTCTAACTTATTTAGTTATTTAGCATTGTTAATATTATATTATATATATTATTATATACATATATATATTTTATATTATATTATATTTAATGTTTCATTTATTTCATTATTTCAATTCAATATTTCTCTCTTCTGACAATATATTCTAATATTTTATGTTTTATTTATTTCATTATATCAACATTGTTTAATATAATATTTTGTAATATTTAAGGTCTTCATTATTTCTTTATTTCAATTCGATATTTCTCTCTTCTAACTTATTTAGTTATTGAGCATTGTTAATATTATATTATATATATTATTATATACATATATATATTTTATATTATATTATATTTAATGTTTCATTTATTTCATTATTTCAATTCAATATTTCCCTCTTCTGACAATATATTGTAATATTTTATTGGTTTTTTATTTCATTATATCAACATTGTTTAATATATTATTTTGTAATATGTAATGTCTTATTTATTTCTTTATTTCAATTCGATATTTCTCTCTTCTAACTTATTTAGTTATTTAGCATTGTTAATATTATAATATATATATTATTATATACATATATATATTTTATATTATATTATATTTAATGTTTCATTTATTTCATTATTTCAATTCAATATTTCCCTCTACTGACAATATATTCTAATATTTTATGTTTTATTTATTACTTTATATCAACATTGTTTAATATACTATTATGTAATATGTAATGTCTTATTTAATTCTTTATTTCAATTCATTATTTCTCTCTTCTAAATTATTTAGTTATTGAGCATTGTTAATATTATATTATATATATTATTATATACATATATATATTTTATATTATATTATATTTAATGTTTCATTTATTTCATTATTTCAATTCAATATTTCCCTCATCTGACAATTACATTACAGCTGTTCTGCAACCTTGGCAACTCTTTCCGCAGAGTGCTGACCCATTGTTGACCCTGCTTATCACACTGACCCACAGCAAACATCTTCAGACTTAAAGGTTATGCATTTGCTCAGCTCGAAAGTCACGCTCTAAGACCGCACCCCCCGCACGAGCGTTAAGATCGCGATATGCGACAGATGTACAACAGTTGAGGGGGAGAGGGGAATGAAAAAATAGCTTGACAAACATTTGGCGTCTATGCAAATTTAGCAAATTCATATTTGCACAAAACGAAACACAGAAAAAGCAGAAAAAATAACGAAATTTGTTCATTTCCTTAACTGAGACGCGACAATTTACAAAACAAACTCTGTGCAGATAGCAAAAAAATAAACTATATATATTTGTAGACTGTGTGCAGGGCGGGGGGGTTAACAAGCAAAGCCAATTACCGTTTTTAATTATTTGTAAATATTGAAAAAACAAAACAAAAGTCAGACGGCGTCTAAGGAACATTTAGACCACAACAGGTGTGTCCCTCTCAACCAACAAGGTAACCACAATGAGTACCGAGTTCTTCTAGATTCGAAATGCCTTATCTTATCAACAGGTTTTACATTTCGCGTGGCAAATGCAAAATGCCAAATGAATGAGCAATGCGAATGTAGTGAAAGCTTCATGGCTGTTAGCTCTAAGGAGCTTTCACTGTAGCTAAGCAAATAAAAGCGAAAAGTTTTGCACCTTTCTTCCACACTTTGTAATCTCACTAACTACTCAAATTAAATGTATAATTATTGCAATTAATTAAAGATAACAAACAAGAGAGATAGCTTTTAAATGTGTGACTTACTCAATTTCATCATAACATGATTTTACTGATTAATTTCCATAGAAATAGAAGAGTCACCTTTTGCAATTCTTTGAATTGTTTAGCTCGAACTTTACAATAAATGTACATTTAGTTATTTTAAGTTAATTTAAGTTTTTTTGATTTTAATTTAAGTTCTATTTATATATTATATATTTATATATTTATATTTATATATTTATCTACAATACAAACAAACTGTTTTGAATGCGGAATATCTTTTTAATCGGGCTTTGACCTCTAGATTGATTAAGCATTTAGTTATTGTTTGACATGCTGTTGAAGGGTATCTGTCAGTCGTGTCTAATGTGTGTTGATTTGCCAATTGGTATTGTTTGTTTCGTCCTCGGCTACTTCATGTCTTCATGTCTTTGCCAACAACCTCGTTGCTACCGACACGACAACTGACGCCTACAACTTGACACCAAGCAACTCTTCCAAGTCGGCATAGATGAGATATGAATGTTGATGTTGTTGTTGTTGTTGTTTTTGCTTTTGTCTCTTTTGTTTTTGTTTTATCTTTGGCCGACGCGTTTACTACAACCAAATGTTACGCAGCTGCTGCTATTTGGCAATCAACAGCAACAAAATGTGCAAATAATTAAAATGATTTTTTGTTTAAATGTTTTGTCGGCGTATGAGTCAAATCATTGGGGAGGTCAACACTTTAAAAAATATTTAAACAAATTTTATGCAATGCCAAAAGAGTTTAAAAAACATTATTGATTTGAAAAGTGGGTAGAAATGGGTTTTCTTTTATATAAAGCTCTTAAGCTTTATTAGAAATATTTAAATTAATTTAGTTTGAAAATTAATAAAGAATTCTGTTTAAGTTCCTTTAATGAATGTTTCTGTACTTAAACAATTAATTAAATATTATTATTAAATATTAATTACATATTAAATATATTAATTAAATATTTTGCAATATTATTATTAAATTAAGTTTAAATTTTGCACATTTATCAAGCTTAAAAGTTGTATTTTTTTTATATTTTAATAAATGTATGCCAGCCAATTAAAGATTTCCCACAATTATTGATTGTCTTAATTGAAAACGAGTCGTAACTTTATTTTTTAAAATTGCGAATACGAATATGTATATAGCAACATGAATAATATTCATGGGCTAATGACAAAATGATTGCTGGATAGTTAATCAACAACTGCAACAACTGTCAGACTACACAGAGGAGAGCACACAGAAGAGAGTCTTCTGCAACACGTTTTGCCTGGCGGCCAAAACGATGCGATGCAATGTGACGTTGATTTTAAAATAATGAGTTAATAAACTACAAGAAGAAAGACTCCGCGTTAGAGTTGCAAAGACAGAGAAAGACAGAGAAAGAGAGAGAGAGAGAGAGAGAGAGAGATATGAAGAATTATGAAGATTTGCGGCATGCAAAGTGTCAAATAATTCAAAATGTCATTACAACAAATCGAAAGACATTTGGCATACAGAAAGGGGCGACTACGGATTGCGAACAGGGCTGCCAACTTGTTTAAAGATTTTGCATGCTATTCGCATTCACACTCGCATTCGCATTCGCATTCGCATTAGCATCCGCATCCGCGTGTTGCAATCTAAAACCGCAGACACTTTAAATGCTCATTTGGTCAGGCAACCCGCTGAGCTGCCGCACAATTAACCAACCAAGAGACCCATAAGCTCCCCTCTACATCCCTCGTCATATGCATTTCCAGCTAATTCAACGCCAGTTTGCCTATAAATCTCAAACACACACACATGCACATACACAGCTCCTAATGAGGCCTGAGGGTGTGTTTTGGCAGCAAATTAACTCATTGCCAGTTGGCAGTTGCAACTCTTGAAATTCTTCAACTTCTCCATGGATCTCCCTTTCTAATAATGCGAGCATGCGGGGCCAAGACCTCGATATTGAAACAGCTGCATGCAAATCTCTCAAACTAAAAATATATATGCAAGTTATTTATGTATTTTGCCAGCATCTTAATTAGACATGTTATGGCTGGTCAGTATATTTTTTTTTTTTTTGCAATTAATAATAGACTTCTACCAAAACATATTTTAACTTATTTGCAAAAAGTTTACTTGAAAATATGTAGTAATTGCTTGGAAGTGTTTATTTAATGTACTAACGAAACGTTTAATAATTCATATACTAATTATACAAATGAGCCTAAGCTAACTATTTTATCGGTAATTCTTATTTGGTGTATACATATTTTTGACGATTCTAACCACTGTGCCAATATTGTATTCCACTTCCATTCTACAACAACTCTACAAACTTATTTTTGCTGTTTTTGTCATTTTTTTCAAAGTTGAAGCTACGCTATAAAGCTTCCCCTGCATACATACAAGCTCATTGAAAACTGTCTAGAGTCCGTCAAAAAATTTAAAATTCTTTTCTTTTGTTTCTTACAGTTTAAATACTTGATATGAATACACAAAGGATCTGTCTGTTGGCACTCGAATAGAATTCAAAACTTTGAAAAAGCACACAAATACACACAGAATTATACACACGTTTTCAGTAGGTAAAACTCAACTTTAACCTTCAACTTGAAAGCGCAGTAGAAACCCAAATAAACGTAGCAGCACTTGATACACATTTGAGCCTCCCTCTCCATACTCCTTATAGAATTGAAGTGTGTACTCACTTATGTGGAGACCCAGAGCGCAGCTACTAGTGTGTGTGTGTGTGAAGCTGCTTGTTAACAAATTTCAAAATAAAACATTTCTGGGAATTCTGTAGCAGCAAACAAACAAACAGCGTACACAACCCCAACACTAAAGCTTCAGTTCTCCGCTCGCTCTCCCCTCACAATCCCATATACACACACATACACACACACATTTTGCACGTTCATTGCCTGTGTGTTGAGCTTTGGCATGCGCAGCGAAAGGAAGAAGCTTTTTGCGCAAGCGCAGCTAAAGATGCCGCCGTTTGTTGGAATTTTTATAGCATTTCTCATGGAATACACTTGCTCTACCCTAACCCCACTCCCCCCCTTCCCATTCAGAACTTTTTCAGAGACAAAAGCAATGCATTGTCTGTCGGCAACAATAACAACAACTAGCGATATGAGCAAAGAGGAACTGAAAAATATTGCAGACTGCGGCGCGACATGTAAATTGATGCAAAGTATTTTAATGTAAAAACAACAATGAAAACACAAAATTGCAATTGTAATTATAATTTGCATTGCAAATAACATAAAAACTTAAATTAAAATGTCGTGCAGTTACCAGAAAGATGTGGCAGACAAAGTACAAGATGGAAGACGATTATGACTACAATGAAAGAGTGTTGCGAACAGTGGGTGGACTCTGCGTGAAACACCTTTCGCAATTAAGGCCGCATAATCAATTTCTTTAAATGATGAGCCATAAATAATTAACAATACAAAACCGCATGAAGCAATCAATAGATTTTTGGGTAAATATATTTAGATTACTGTAATTTATTTCTGCCTATTCGCATAAGTTTATCGTTAGTTGATTGTTTAACCCCTACGAAGATGGAATATCGTCAGATTTGTTTCACTTAGAGTACTCTCTGGAGAAGATTCACTATAGTTTACCCACATAAATTTCAAATTCTGTACGCAGACTTGTCAACGGCTTGCTTTGATGTATTTATATGTATAAGTATGTAATGATGTATACCAAACAACACCCGAAATGGCCAAAACACTTAACGGTTATTTATTCTTATGGCACCCATGAGATTTACCTAAGAAACTGCAGCTATACCCACTTCCAGCGCGTCGACCGGTTGTTTTATTGCAGCTCCAATTATTTTGGAAATTTATTTTATCCTTGCCGTTCCCGTTCCCGTTGCGGCTCCCGTTCCCGTTGCTGTCGATGCCGATACCGATGCCGATGCCAATGTTGTTGTTGGTGTTAGTGTTGCTGTTGTTGTTGTTGCTATTGCTGTTGATTTTGTTGGTGCTTTTGCCACTCGAAGAGCGGTTGGTTAGTGGGAACATGGCATGAATCTTTTTTGCTTTTCGTTGTCGGCTTCTTCATGTATGTGTAGTATTCTGTATTCGGTATTTATTTGCAGATGTATGTGTGTGCAATGTATGTACTATGCTATTCCAGTTGCAGCTGCTGGCCCTGGCGAATCCTTTCAACTCGTTACCAATCGATTTAAGCCAAGTTTTTTGTCTGCAAATTCGTTGACTCCAGTTCTTCTTCTTTTGAGTTCACTTTAAGGTATTCTTTTTCTCTTCTGATTCGTATTCGCTATTAAGGTATAATTATTGTTCGATTTAATTATAATTTCATCACGTTGACACACACACAATTCGAAAACGTTTTCGTATCTATTATACAAATTCTTAATTTACTTAAATATCATATAATTTGCTTTGCTCTTTTAATTCACTTGCCGCATTAACTTGAAGATCATTGTACAAATTACAACAATCAAAATTAAACAGTTAAATAAACACTCATACAATTTACGCGTATTACATTTCTGCTTTGCCTTCCATCACGATGGATACTGCCGGCACACATTTCATTATAACTTTTTGTTTTGTTTTGTTATGTTTGTGCAACTTTGCGCTTTTTAGTTAAACAATTTTCACACGCGATGTAAAAATGAAACCGTATCCAAACGATGTCGCATCGCGATGCACGCGATCGCAAGGTGAACGAAAGCGTTAACACAACTGACGCGGAGCACACGATGTGCGAGCTTTGAAACGCGTTTACAGACTGAACGTGAGACTGAACGACAGCAAGCAAACAAGTGTCAGACAGCAACAACATTAGTTAACTGAGAGCGCAACTCTACAAAGAAAGTCTACACTGAACGCTTTACCGGTTTCAACAAGCGCTCACACAATGCATGAACTTGCTCGCTCTCTCGCATTCTCTCCCACTCACACTCTCTCATTGGCTGGAGCTGATACACGATCTCAATGCGGCGCTTCGCTCAGAGCACGGTGTCTGGCTTATCAGTTCATTATCACACATTTCATTTTCATTTTCAATTTGTGTGGAAAAATTCATTCACGCTTTCTTGTTGTTGTTGCTGAACGAGTGCCTGCTTGTATTTATTATACATATACATATGTATGTAGGTATTTGTTGTTGATGATTTCTGACTGATTGAGGTGCTGACTCCCGCTTATCGCAAGTAAACGAAAATAGCAACAGAACCGGCGCTGAGCAAATGACGCAAGCATTCAAGCCTCTGCCCTGATCAGTCGGTACAGAGGTCTGAGAGGTTCGAAATTATTTCCGATAAGCACTCAAAAGATACATCACGAAGTGTTATGTGAGGTTCTGATAAGACTAACTCAAGTTCCTTTAAATTTACGTTAAAGCTAAGCCATTTGTTAAATAAGTATTTTCGGATTTTACAGTTAAAACCTAAGCTAGCAGCAAAAGAGCGAATGCAAAAAGCTCACTCTTTAATGTAAAAGGATGACTAAAAGAGCAGTTGCGTTGAGCTTTTTAACCAATTTGGAGACTTTGAGTAGCTTTTGATACTTAACAGCTACAGCTTATAAGAATAGAATGCATTTATTTATAATTCATTCCTTTTAAATTATTACATTCTTATCTGAAATATTTCTTATCATTATCAATAATTTACTGCTTTATTGATCGAGCAATTAAATACAGCATAGTATAACACAGATTTCCCCTTTTTGCAATCCTAGAACTGAAATTCAACTGTATTACAAATGACCAAATGACAAAACGATTAATCAAGATTGTGCCAGAGGTATTACCTCATTTGAGAGCTTTACATGTGCGTTATGTGTGGGATCTGATTGCTCTATAGCTGTTCTACTTAGCAAAACTACATCGACAACTAACACTCCACTGATTGTGGGCTATTATATTCACATTGTACTACTTAAGTGCCAACGGGGACAGGGTATTAACTGATAAACTGTGGGCGACTGACTCTTTAACAACAGCATGTTAAGTCAATTCTATTACGTTGTAATTGAAATTTGTCAGCTTATCGAAATTATTACACATACAATATGGGAAGTTAATAGACGAGAAAGAGAGGTTATATTTCTACAAATTTAGACTGTGGTTATTTATATATAGTATATATATAATATAGTAGTTAAAAATGTATTTCAATTTATAAGTGAAACCATTAATTTGAATGCTACTTAAGGTCGTTCTCTTTGGCATGGCACTTTACCTTTGGCGATACATCGACCCCAACCACATTTCTCTTATCTATGCAGAGAAAAAACAAGCGAGCATATGACAAACTGTTTGCCTGACTAGTCGATATCCTGTAGTGAGCTGCGGCAAAGAACTTTACAAAGATTCTAAGTTGCATAACTGCTGTGTTTAGAAATAATCAAAGTACTTAACTAGCTAACTAACTAACTAATAATAACTTTATATATAGTCAGAATTGAAGGTGTTATCTTTAAAATAAACAGTTGTTAAAGCTCGTAATGCTGTTTAGAAATTCAGTAATGTCCCAGTCCATGCCATCTACATGGCATGATTACAGGGTATTTAGCACAGCGCTGGGGTCATAAATATGGGAAGAGCAATTGCAAATTCAAATGGGAATATATCAGTTGTGGGAAATCGCCGACACGCTTATCGAACACACAAAATGCATTCGACTTGATTTTTTTTTTTGCGATGCGTGCGAAGTGCGGAGTTTGATTGGGTGGCAAGTTCAGATTCGCTTGCAACTTGCAACGTGCAACAGTTGGCAAGTGTTGGTAACTGGGGCCCCAAATAGCAATTCATGGTAATAAATAGTTGTTGCATTTTGCTGTTGAGGTCCCAGTTGTTTCACTGTTGTTTCAATGTTGCTGTTTGTGCCACTTGGTGGGGCAACAAAGTTGCAACTGCGCTGTGTCTGCCTGTGCTTCTGCGTCTGTGCCTTCAACTGGGGAGTATGCTTTTTGGGGTCTAGACCGGCAGGTAGAGCCACAGCCGGTTTTTGGATTCGACCATTGATGGCAACTACCGTTTGGGTCTTTTGTTTGACTTTGTCTTGTGGCCATCAGCGCTACAGCGCAACAGCGCAGCAGAGTCTATTTGTAGATACACGGCAACCTAACAAGCTGCCACCGACTCCACTTATTCTCTCGCTATCTCCCACTCTGCGTCTTGCTCTCTTCCCTCTTCCCTCTTCCCTCTCTCACTCTTTCTCTGTATGCTTAGGTCTCTTTTTCTACCTGTCTATCTATGTGTGTGATTGTCTCTGTGTCTCTGTGTGTGTGTGTGTGTGTGTGTGTGTGTGTGTGTGCGGGGGCACGTTCTCAGCTCTCAGCTATCTCAAGTGGTTTTTAAAAGTTTTCCAGCGATAAGCAATGTTACTTTATGGCCCACAACCACTCGTATTCCACGCTTGGCAAACTTCAAAAGCTCCCAATGATCATCAGGCGCACAATTATCATCATTAGCAGCAACAACAACCACAACAACATCATCATCATCATATTATCATCATTATTATCATAATCAAAGGTGCGTTTTGATCATGATGCATGTATATGATTCATGACTTTTCACTTTTGCACACTCACACACACACACACACACACACACGCATATGTGGCAAGATAGAAGATTGAGCTTTACAACGGCCACAGTGGTTGAGAATGATTATTAGCAGCAGCAAATAAATTTATTCCATGTTTAATAGACTGCCAATAAGTAATTATTATTTAATTTGGAAAAATTGTAAATTATTATTTACTTAAAATGGGAAAATTATTCAGTTTTATTTATTTATATTATATATATATTTATATATAATATATTTATATTTTTTTTTATTTATATTATATTATAATAATTTATATATTTATTTATATTATATATATATTTTTATATAAGCTATTTATATTATATTTTTTATATATATTATTATATATATATATATTATATATTTTATAATTTTTATATTTCATAATAATTTATATAAATATTTATATATTTCATTATTTTTATATATTTATTTATATTACATATATATTTATATATAATTATATATAATTTATTTATTTTTATTTTTATTTATATTTAAATTATTTATTTATATTATATTATATATTTCTAAAATTATTATATTTAATTTTAATAATTTTAAGTTAATTATCAGCAAATTTACAAATGCTATAATTATATATAATTTATTTATATTATATGTTATATTTATTTTTATTTATATTATATTTTATATTATTTTTTTATTATATAATATATATATATATATTACATAATAATTAAAATTTTATTATTTACAAATGCTATAATTTACGAGCAGTATTTCGACAACTCGGCCCACTGTGCAGCACATTGACAAGCCTGACACTTTAACCCTTTGCATAAATTTTCATCAGTTTTTCATTTTTTGTTTTCGTGGCATTGCAACAACGTGTTGTGGCACGATGTGGCACGTAAATTACTGTGACATTGCACTTTGCAGCATCATTTTGCAATTTGTTGTAGTATTCTTTGGGAAGTATTTTTGTTGGCTTTTTTTATGTTTATTATTATATTTTATTGATTAGTTTTTAATGAAAATCGAAGTGCAGGCAATGCATAAATCTTTGGCAATTTTCTTATTAGAAACTGTCAATGTCAGCGAATTTCACCCCAGGATAGTTAACATGTTGAGCAAATGAAGGATGTGAATGTGTATGTATGTGTGTATATGTATTTATGTATATGTATTTATGTATGCATGTAGATGTAGGCTCATTTCTAGAGTTATATTTATTTGGATGATTTATGACCCTGGCTGGCTTGTTAAACATCTGTGTGAAATGGGCTGCTGCTGCCAGGCAACCTGATGGCTTTCACTGCACTCCTCTCCCTCTCCCACTCTCCCTCTCTCTCTCTCTCTCTTTGACCCACTCTCCCACTCTTTGCCTCTCTCTAACGCTCCCCAACTGCAAACTATCAGTCGCTTTGTTTACTCTATTCGCAATCGAATTGCAACACCGTCTTCAACTTAACGCTCATTCTATCATCTTTATGTTGTTGTTTTTAGCTTTGTTTTGTATATATATATGTATATATATATGTGTGTGTGTGTGTGTGTGTGTGTGTGTCTGTGTGTATTTGCTGTATGAATGTGGCTTCGTTTGGGGGTCAGCCACCGCCTTGCGGGCTACCTTTCTAATGCCGAGCATTGAAAGGAGTCTCAAATCTCAGGTTTACCCCTCGCAGCGAGTGGGTCATTAAAATATATTGTGCTTGCATTTTTTTCTTCATCTTTTTTTTTTTTGACTCATAATGAAGGATTGTAAATGAGTTTAATGGCTTGACGCATTGATGAATTGCCATGGTCATAACCGTGGCAAACGCCACAGGAAACAATGTCAAATGCGATCAATGGGGAAAATCAATTGGAAAGTGCGGTTCCTGTTTGTTTCCTCTATCGGAAATGAAGCTACAACAGCACAATCTAAACGAAAAGTTATGTTTAGTAATTGGAATTTACAACTATTGCCAATCAAATAACATTCAATGTTAAACATCATTTTAAATTACAATTTAATACGTTTTTCTATCAATAAAACTTCAATGTATTTTGTAATCTGATGGTAATTAGAAATAACTTTTTATGATTATAACAAAAAATGCTACTCTTTCCTTAAGACATAACCTCAAAATAAAATACATAACCTCAAATATAATAAATCAATATAAACCTTAATTTTGTTAGTGTTGCTTTTACGTTAAAATACTTAAACAATTGTAACTCTTTCCTATAAAAATGCACTACAAGTTATTATAGAGAAATAAATACTCTTTTCTTAAGACATAACCTCAAATAAAATAAATCTATATAAGCCTCAATGTTGTTACTGTTTACATTGGCTTATACTATCAAATACTTAAACAAATTGTCACTCTTTCCTATAAATATACACTACAAGTTATTTAAGCGAAATAAATACTCTTTTCTTAAGACATAACCTCAAATAATTATAGAATTTGTAGCTAGTTTCTGTAAATTAGGAAATATAATTTCAAGGCTTTAATTGTAACTATTTGAGGAATTTTAAACTGTTTCTAAAAGTTGGAACTGTTTATTCAAATCTAACCTTAAAGTGTTACTGTTACTGTTACTGTTTGTGTAACTGTAGATATGGCATAACCTCAAAATACTTCATGTATCGCATTTGCAACACTTAAATTGGAACATAACCTGCAAATAAATGACAGTTTTTGCTACTTACCGCTCTCAGCCGCACTTAGACACTTGGCTGCCATTTCGCCATTCAATTCCTCGGCGGGATTGCCATCGCCCGAGTCCAATACACATGTAACACTTGGAGAACTCCAATCGAGAGCGCTGACACCGTCGCTAGACAAGAGCGATAAATCCATTGGCGGCACTGAGGCGCCACGCAATGTGCTAGTGGCACTGATGCCGCCACCATTGCAGTTGGTTCCCCCCTCCACCCGCTCCTCCGCCTCCTCCTCCTCCACCAGCGTTGCCAGCGCCAAGAGAGACGCTCATCATGTACTTGAGATCCAGCGAGGAGTTCATTGAGCCACCATAAATGGAGCTGGTCTGCGAGTTGCAAGTTGAGTCGAAACTGCGATTGCATTCGCGTCGCTTCTCTGGCGTGGCATACAAAGGTTCCGGCACCTTCTTGGGTGTCACCGGTTCGCCAAAGGAGCTGTTGAGTGTGCCATAGCACGAGGTCATCATGATGTCATTGCGATTGAAACTGGGCTGCCATAAATCCTCCTCCGGCTGTTGTCGCTGCTCAACGGCTATCAACTCATCCAGATAATCTGCATCTCCCAAACGCGACTCATCAATCATGGGCATCGTGTCAGGCTGCTCATCATCATCATCATCAACATCAACATCGTCATCATCCTCATTCTCACTCTCCAGCTCTGCGTTGAGTTTCTTAAATGTTTCATCCGCCTGCTGCATCAAATCATAGGCGCCACGTGGCACAGATGAGCCGTGCAACGAGTCCGAGTCATTCTCCTCAATGCAGGACAAATGTCGTGTGCGAAATCCATAGACAATCCCATTATTAGGTGGCGGTTGTATGGGCAACGGAGGCGTCATAGGCATCTCTAGTTGATCCACATTCAGCGACTGCAGCTGCATTGTGACCATTGACATTTGGGAGCAGCTATGAAGAGAGAGAGAAAGAGCGAGAGAGTGTGAGAGTGACAGAGAGAGAGTGTGTGAGAGTAAGACAGTGAGGAAGAGAGAGAGAGAGGGAAATGCAGACATGAATTTGTAATCAAGGCAGATTAAAACTCTATTAAAATGCAATAAATAGATAAATAAAAAAATAATAAAAAGAAACAATAAAATAAAGAAATATTAACAATAATCTATAAATTAAAAAGTTTGAAATTGAATTAAAATTTAATGAAAATAAATAAATATAAATAATAATAAGTAAAAAGACTAAAAAGCTGCTTAAATTAAAAGCATTAAAATGTAATATATAATTAAAATAAATATCCAAAATGTTGACTGTATTGTATTTAAATAATTTATGCATTTGTTATTTAATTGTGAGCAATTTACAACTAGTTTTGCATTGTTCCGCATTTATTTAATAACAAAAAGCTAACGGCAAATGTAAGTCAAAGGAAATTAAATAAATAAATATAAAAAAACTTATTTGAGTTTAAATTTAAAATTGATTGATTGAATTAATATTTTGTTAAATATTATAAAAATAAAACGGTTGAAATTTTAAATGTATTACATATATTTAAATTATTTAAATTATTGTCAATAGTAAACAATATAAAACTCTGCTGAAATTGTTGTATTATTTATGGAAATAAAATTTAAATCAAAGTAAAATAAATAATAAATATATAAATATAATATAAATAAAATAATATATTCAAGAATTCTTTATAATAATTTTAAATAAAGTAATTTAAATTTTAAACTTCTAATTATATAAACATTTCTGCAAAATATTAGAAAACTCCGAAATTTAGAATTACATTTGTGTTATATATTTATTTGTTATTACAACAATTAAACAAATTAAAACTCTCTTTAAAATGTTTAAATATTAGTTAATAAAATACAAATTAAATGCAATGAAAATAGTTAATGTTTAAATTGCAGAAGAAATTGCTTTAATAATAATAATAATAATTTAATAATCATTTATCAATTTATAACATTTGAAATAGATAAATTGTACAATTTTCAATCACATAAAAAATGCGCATAAATAAGAAATTATAGCCAAAATGAACTGGCTGAAATGCAAGTAGCTCTGATATGTGATTAGTGCAAATGCATAACTGTACTTGCAGTACAGTAAAACATTAATTGAACGTCTTGCGGTGCACCTTTTTTGTGCTTCACTTTAACGATCCACCAAATGCGCCATGAAATCAGAGAAAGGCCGTAAAAATTGTCTAACAGACTGGGCGTTGAAAAACGGGGCGTGGCTTTGCTGCTAGCGGAAATGAGCTCAAATACACAGCTACAGTGAGTACATCTTAAACAGCGCTTGCCCCCTCGCTGCTGTCGCTGCTTGGTGTGTATCTCTTTGGAGGTGCAAGCTTGTAAATGATAAGCCCATAGCTTAAATGCCTCTTAATGCCACGGCAAATGTGAGATTGTTTCAACGTAAATCTGGCAGCCTCACACACACACACACACACAGACAGACAGACACACAGACAGACTCAGACAGACAGACAGAATGACAGAGAGACTGGGGAGTAGACGGAAGTGGCATGCAACTTCCCCCATTTGTGGACAACACGCAACTCCATTTGGTTATTTGGCCCCCCTGCAACGATTCTTAGTTTGCAGATGTGTCTGTGTGTGTGTGTGTGTGTGCACGCGCGCTCGCTCTCAGTTGTTGTTGCTGCTGCTGTTGCTGCTGCTGCTGCTGGTACATGGAAGTCGTAATAGTTCTGCCACCGTCGGCGTTGCATTGCCACTGTCAACATGCAATGTCGACGCACTCTTGACATCTCCAGCCGTCGCTCAAGTAGGTGTTGTTGTTCTTGCTGTTGTTGTTGTTGTTGTTGTTGTTGTGCCTGCTGTTGTTGTGCTCCCATCTAATGCTCACTATTTTTAATTTTGCGGGCCATTGGGGAAAAACTAAACACGGCGTCAACGTTGCAGTTGCTGTTGCACTTGGAAACTGAAGCTGCAAGCTTACATGCATGTGTGTGTGTGTGTGTGTGTGTTTGTTGTTGCTATTGTGGTTGTTTGTGGGGTGAAAAGTATCTGCAACGTTTGTTTGCTTTAAATAAACATTTGTTTGCACTTTTTATACCCTGCACACAGCGCAAATGTGCAAAAGAGAGTATTATAAATTAGTGATAGGGCATGTAACAGGCAAGCAGAATGCCCTAATGTGTTATATTATTGATAGGCTTCAACAAACAAGTCGAATTATTATTCTTATTACTCTTCCTAATAAGAAAAGCAAATTACAGCAACAGTTCTGCATATATTTGATACTCTAACATGCTGTCTCACTCTCTCTCTCTCTCTCTCGCTACACTTTTAAAATTTACAGGACGATCGGCAAAGAAACACAAAAGTTATGCAAGAAACTATTTAACTCAGCGCAAAACATGTAAAAACTGTGCTATCGCCATCTAGCGCTTATTGTTTGCAGGAACTCAAAGCTGTCTACTGAGTAACTCTCCATCAAGCACTCTCAACAGCAGCGTTAGCTTTGTTATGCTATGTGCTATCGATGCCGTTTGCAAAAGTATCGATGCCAATGGCGTTGCTGTTGGTTTTGCACTCGGTTTGTTTTGTTTGTTTGCCGTTATGTGTACCGTTTGTTTTCACATCCCTCAGCTACACTTGAAGCACTGCTCGAGTTGCTTATGTTGAGCTAAAGGAAATTGCAGGACGGAAATGCCAACTAATTTGAACAAAGCTGTTAATTTGTTTATAAGCAAATAATTTAAATGTTAGATACATTTCGCTTCTTTCCCACTAATCTTTAGATTAGATATTCACAGTTAAAGTAAGACTCAAGAGGTGCTCTCGTTTCGCTCAGTGTATGGCGTTATGTGAAAGAAACGCAACAAACAAATTACTCGAGGCGACAAGACAATGCCTGGCTTGGCTAGGCCAAAAATAGATCAAGCAAACTATCGAATCGGGAAAAGGCGATGTAATGTTGTTGTTGTTGTTGTTGTCGTGCGCCAAAGCGGGAAAATGCAGAGGGCGATGGCTGCGAGGGAGCGGGAGGGGAGGAATGAAGGATCCCCAGCAAACTGCATTAAACTACATTCGGTGCAGTTTATTGCTGCGTCTCGTGTCTCGTGTCTCGTGTGTTCTTTCTACTTTTAGCTATGACGGAGGGATTCTGTAGCTGTATCTGTATCTGTAGCTGTCTCTGTATCTGTATCTGTATCTGTAGCTGCATCTGTAGCTGCATCTATAGCTGTAGTTGTTGTTGTAGCTGCTGCTGTATCTGTGAGAATCTTGAACTTGTGCCGCGTTCACTCTTTTTCGTTGTTTACGTTTTTCCTTTTTTGATGTCTTGTCTTGTCTTTTTTTTTTTTTTTTTTTGTGTGTTTCTCCTGTTTTGTTGTTGGTGAAAAGTGAAATGAAAAGTGGAGGGAGCCGTGCGACAGTCTTTCGAATTTAATTTGAAGTCTTTTTTGTTGTTTTTCCTTTTCGTTGATTCTTTATTTAATGTGCTGTTGCTACGTTCCAGACATTGGCACTTAAATGCCTTGGGATGTGGTCACTTTATCTTTATCGAACACTCATGGTCTCTATATTTGGCCTGCTCCAGGCATTTGTGGCAACATGGAAGAGGCATGCTAATTCTGTCAACTAGCCTGACATCAAATTACATTCGCATTACTCATTCCCCAAACTAATACATAGATCTAGACGTAAAACCTGGATAGCTTTGCTTTCTTTTATCGCTTAATTCAACTAAAAACAACTTTTCATACACACCTTAATATTGTAATGGAATTTTATAAATTATTGCAATATTTATCGAATTCTTATGTCACTTAATTCGCTTAAAACATAAACATTTAGATAGTTTAATTTATTTTATATTGTTTTATATTTTATATTTATTCTCTTGGTATGTTTTGTAGCCAGGAACTTTGTCAGGTTTGTTTGTTTGTTTTGTTTTTATTAAATAATTTCTGATTGGTTCTTATGCACAATTCACTGATTCACATTCACTGATAATCCAATTAAATTCGATCTCTTATCCGTATTTTGTGTTGGTCCGTATCCGTATCTCTCTGTACCGAACGCGCGTTGGAATGCAATTGAAATGATGCTCGTGTCTTGAGGCAAGAAGACAGCCCCTAACATCAGCCCTCTTCGGCAACATGATGCTTTGCCATCGGCTACTAACTAGACGAACGGAATCTTGCGACAGCGACAGGCATCTATAAATAGCATCAATCCGTAGTCGGACGTGCAGTCAATGCGATTGCATTCACTTCCATTAGATTCCTGCAGACGATGTGTCTGTTGTCTGCTGTCTGCTGTCTGTTGTCTGTTGTCTGTTGCACCCCGCGAACATGTTGCAACATCTTCGTATAGTCCATTTCGAAGGATCCCTTGATTATCTATTTCAATTTGATAAACGAAACGATCTTCTTCTTTGCGTGGCACCTTTCATAGATAGACTGTACCCCTCTTTATACACGCTTTGTTGCATGCAACAAGTCTGTTCGCTGACTTACAGGATCTCCTCTGCAGTTCATTGAACTGCATTGAACACAGGAACTGTCACGGACGGAAATGTACAAATATATTTCATGTTTTCAAATTGGATGACAACGACAGTGTAGGATAATATCTGAGAAACCACAACGCATGCGCAACAGAGTTTGTTCACCTTTAAGCGAGTGCATCCGACAGATAGATAGATAGATACACGGACACACGGGGCACACACTAAGTAATTGCAGTTACGCACGGATTGTATTACAAGATACTCGTGTTAAGTTTTGGGAGTTGTTCTAAATGCTTCAGTGCTGCTGCTGCTGCTGCCGCTACATTTGATTTTTCCAAGCAACTGTTACAATTTCAGATTTTTTTCTTTCTATTTATCTTTGGTTGTACTAATATCATTTCCACTTTCCCCAAGGTGGAGGTTGCAAGTTGGGGTGTCTGGGGTGAATGATTTGTGACACATTCTCTGATAGCATCATCTTGCTTTGCGCTTGCGCAGTCGCTGATCTTTAGATCTTTCAAGTGAAGAAGCTGTACCTACTTATCTGGGGATTTTCCCTTTCATTTGCCTCTTATGTTTATGATAAATTATTGTGGGAATATTTGTATTACTTTCTAGGTGATTGATGAGTGCATTAAGTGTATGCCTAGATATTTGACTGCCAAAATGGTTAGAATAGAAAAATTGTTAAGTTTATTTGTCAAAAATGTTGCTAATAGTGTGTATTTTTAATAATTAATTATCAAATTAATTAAATCACTAATCAGACTTATGGCAAATGTGGGTGGACCATTGCAGAGCAGGCGGAAGCTGCTAATGGAAATAAACAACGCCATCCTTCTCTATGGATGTGAGATCTGGGCAGACGCCTTGAGCACTAATTACAAGGCAAATCAGCTCCTATCCATGCAGAGGACGAGTGCGCTGAGGATAATAAGCGCTTATAGGACGGTATCGGGATCAGCAGCGATGGTCATTGCAGCCGTGATACCGGTTGATATATTGGCTCGAGAGCGCAAGAAACTATATGAGCTTCGCCAAACAGGAAGAGCTACAATACAGTCAGCCGACGTCTGTAGACAGGATTCTCTTAACCAGTGGCAAGAAAGGTGGACAAACGACAACAAGGGAAGGTGGACAGCAAGACTTCTACCCGATCTCAAAGTCTGGATACAGAGAAAACACGATGATGTTGACTATTATGTTACACAAATGCTGACAGGACACGGGTATTTCAGCTCCTTTCTGTACTCTATAGGTAAATCCACAGAGGCTAGCTGCGTCTACGGGGATACGGTAAGAGACAATGTAGAGCACACAGTCTTCCACTGCGAGCGATTTGCCGATCGACGACACCGACTACTACAAGAAGTAGGGGACATCACGCCGGAAAACATTATAACAATAATGATCACCAACGAGGAGAACTGGCAACATATCGCGCGCTTCATAGGCGATATCCTCCGCCTAAAGAAAAAGGACTTAGATGAGAGAACATAGTCCGGGCAGTCTGGACGCAGACAAACGATGAGAGCGCTTATCGCGAAATAGGCCCCACTTCGAAGTAATGCGAAAGCTTTCCCGAAGTGGAGATAGGCCTGATGAGAAGGGGTTTTTAGTGGGTGCGAGCGACGGTAATGTGAGATGCAGAAGGCATTCCTCCCCCCCCCCACTCAGGTGTTTAAAGAATACCCTTTTGAAACTCTCATTTTTTGCATACTAATTCTTTGCATTCTTATAGCAGCTAACTTTCTCATATTAATACATACTCAATTAAAAGCTGATTGTTACGATGCAGAAGGCATTTCCCCCCCTCAGCCCAAAAAAAAAAAAAAAAAAAAACAAAAAACAAAGCTAATTTAAATATCAACTCAGCCTAAAAGTATGCTTTAAATATGTTGAAAATGTCCAATTGCTTGCATTCAAATTTCTGCTGCTGCTCGAAAGTATGCAATGCTTTTAAATCAGCGACAAGCTTGTAAAGAAACAGAATATGCGCATTATGTTTCATTTTAAGCTCGCGCCTAAGAGATGCAACACAATTTTTACTTCGCTGCGTCAGCGCGCGCGTTTCAAATTCGTAATTTTTTTTTTATTTCGCGTTTTTTTCAAAAACCAGACCCCCCCCTAGAACATTTTTTTTGTACCGTTCGAATCAGCCCTTCCAACCGAACAAAATGCACCAAAAAACTCGGAATTTTTGAAAAGGGGCGGGGCAAAAAATCGAGTAACGGAAGTTTTTTTCAGTTTTATTTTTCTGATTTCTTTCTTATTTGTGGACCGATCTTAATGAAACTTTCAGCATTGCTTCCATGTGGTGCTCTCTATGCACGTGCCAAGTTAGAAGTGTCTGCGTTGGCGTGGGCGGTACAATTTTTGTCTTCAGGCGCGATTTGCGGGGCAGGGGAGTGAGGTATCGCAAATCTAACATACACTCAATCTGGGGGGTTATTCAGGGAGCTTCATAAAGTGCTGAATCGCAGAAGCAGTCCCAAAATTTGTTGGAAACATACTTTCACGCTGAAGTAATATTAATATGAATACGATTTAAGTGGGGGAAGGTGGGGAAGTCGTCTGTCTGCACTGATTACCAGGATCCCCAAGCCTGGGAAGCAACCAACGGAGGTCAACTCATACAGACCAATCAGTCTCCTTCCCGCGTTGGGTAAAATGATGGAGAGAGTCATCTTAACTCGTATCCTAAGTCTGGAGAGCGTATCTCAAGCGATACCAAAGTGGCAGTTCGGTTTTCGTAAGGGACATGGTACACCAGAACAATTGCATAGAGTTGTGAATTTTGCACTGGAGGCTATGGAGCAGAAAGAGTATGTTGTGGCTGTGTTCATGGACATACAGCAGGCTTTTGACAGTGTCTGGCACAATGGACTCGTTGTAAGCTGAAGCAGCTATTGACTCCACAACTGTTCCAGCTAGTAAGCAGCTTTTTGGCTGACAAATCCTCAGAAAGACTGATATGCGCAGGAGTTCCGCAAGGTAGTGTACTTGGACCAACTTTGTACTCTATATACACAATCGACATGCCAAAGCCGTGTGCAGTCCGAGCAGTTGACCCTCAGGACGTTCTTATCGCAACATATGCCGACGACACCGCTGTTCTTACTGCTGCCGAGGCCTTGCAGCAATATGTCAGGAGCTTCGAGATATGGGCCCGTAAGTGGAACATTGGCATCAATGCTAGTAAGTGTGCGAACATGACATTCTCTACAAGAATTGGATTCTGTCCTGGAATTAGGATGTTGCGATCAATCCTCAGTCATGAATCGCACTACAAGTATCTCGGAGTCATCCTTGACAGATGCCTAAACTTCGCTCGGCATACAACAATGTTGCAAGAAGGATGTCGTAGCTGTTGTAGCCAAGAAATAAGCTCTCTCTGCAGATCAAGGTGTCCATATACAAGGCGATATTGAGCCCAATTTGGAAGTACGGTCTTCAGGTTTACGGAGTAGCCGCCAAGACTAACCTTAGCAAAATTCGAGTGGCTCAAAGCAAAATCCTCAGGAAGATGTGCAATGCGCCTTGGTACATGCGGAATAGAGACATTGAGCTTGACTTAGGCGTACCTATGGTTGGTGACGTACTGCAGCTACAGGCGGATAAATACTTGCCCAACGCCTACTGAGGTATGCAGGCAGAAGACGCCTGAAAAGGCTTCATCCACACGATCTTCCTGCCAGAAGAATATCTTAATTACTTAATTTAAATATGTAAAAATGTAAATATCAAAATAATTTAAATAATTCTATGTATATTATAAGATAGTCAAGATTTTATATTAATGTATAATTAGGTTAAGCTGCCATGAAGGTAGTACAAATCTGAAATAAATTGGAAACTATTTAAAAAAAAAAAAAAAAAAAGCTTGTAAAGAAACAGATGGTCAAACGAACAGACGGACATGGCTCAGCTCGTCGTTCTGATGATGAATAGATGGGATGTATTTATGATGTCTGTCCCATACACATTTCTGTATAATAATAATTACAAAATAATTTGATTAATGCAATTTGTAGTAATATAAAAATACAAGAAGGAAACGTTATCTTCGTTATGCCAAAGATTTGATAACGTAAAAGTCTTTTTAAAATAGTCATTCTAATTGCAGCAATTGCCAATAATTGATTTATGAAATGCAATTCAATTCCCAGCAGTTTGTGCTTTACAGGGTATGTATAAGAATTACATCTGCAATTAATTTGCAATCTAATATTATCACGATCTGTTATCAGGCCATAAACATGACGAAAATTGTTGTCGTTGTTATTCTTGAACTCGCTGAATTAAATGAACCACATTGAATCACATTGACGTTGCATCCTCAACTGCTGTTGGCTAACTCCGTCCAGGCTTATCAAGTGGATAAGGTCACTTTACGAATGGTATATAACGGCTGCGTTTCACCAAGCTAACAACAATTAGTAAGTTGGAGTTACACAGTGCAGTTAAACTTATTCCACAACATGAAAATAGCAATTGCTGTCTTATTCCTCTTTGGGTTCGCCCAGGCGAACATCAACTTCGAGTTCGAATCATTCAAAATGGTATACAACAAAGTCTACAGGGATGTCCGCGAGCACGCACAACGCATGCAGATCTTCAACGAGAACAAGAAGCTGATCAGAGAGCACAACAAACGACATGCTGCCGGAGAGAAGACCTACACGATGGGGGTCAATCAATTTACGGACTTAAGCGCAATAGAATTCAAGGAGCTGATGCTCTCAACCATCAATCCGAATGATTTAATATCTGGAATCGGTTATGTATATACTCCTTCCGGCAATGTTCAGATACCGGATAGTGTGGATTGGCGTGATATGGGCGCTGTTACCGGTGTCAAGGATCAGGGTGGTTGTGGCTCCTGTTGGGCCTTCTCCGCCATTGGTTCACTGGAGGGACAACATTTCATCAAGAACCAACAGCTAGTATCCCTGTCCGAACAGAATCTGGTAGATTGCTCCAAAAAGGATGGCGGCTGCCAAGGTGGCTGGCCAGCAAATGCTCTTCAATATGTTAAGGAAAACGGTGGAGTGGATACCGAGGATTCGTATCCATATGAAGCTAGAGATGGCGACTGCCGTTTCAATGGAGAGCATATTGGGGCCACGGTCGCAGATATAGCAGGTGTGGCCAGCGATGATGAGTCCGCATTACAAGCGGCCGTCGCCGAAAAGGGTCCCATCTCTGTGGCCATCGATGCATCCTTCTTTCAGCATTATCAAGGCGGTGTACTCGATGAACCGGCGTGCCAAAATGGTGTAAACCATGGCGTTGTTGTCGTTGGCTATGGCCGTGATGACAACGGCGGAGACTATTGGCAGGTTAAGAACTCATGGTCACAAAATTGGGGAGAAAATGGTTACGTTCGCATGGCTCGCAACAGGAATAATCAATGCAAAATTGCCAGTTATGGAGTATATCCCGTGGTTTAAAGGACATTTCCTAAGATAATCATAAATTAATATCCTTAATCCCTTTTAAATATCATAATATAGATATATACACCTTTATACTTATCAAATAAAAAACCTGTTCTAATACTTATTTTAATAATAAGCAAATCAATTTAATTTCTACGTATGCTTGGCTTGGGGATCCTGGTAATCAGTGCAGACGACGACTTCCCCCACTTAAATCGTATTCAATTAATATTACTTCAGCGTGAAAGTATGCAATATTAAATGTGAATATTTCGAACTATGCGTTGTTTTCCAAGTTTTCCAAGAAATTTTGGGACTGCTTCTGCGATTCAGCACTTTATGAAGCTCCCTGAATAACCCCCCCCAGATTGAGTGTATGTTAGATTTGCGATACCTCACTCCCCTGCCCCGCAAATCGCGCCTGAAGACAAAAATTGTACCGCCCACGCCAACGCAGACACTTCTAACTTGGCACGTGCATAGAGAGCACCACATGGAAGCAATGCTGAAAGTTTCATTAAGATCGGTCCACAAATAAGAAAGAAATCAGAAAAATAAAACTGAAAAAAACTTCCGTTACTCGATTTTTTGCCCCGCCCCTTTTCAAAAATTCCGAGTTTTTTGGTGCATTTTGTTCGGTTGGAAGGGCTGATTCGAACGGTACAAAAAAAATGTTCTAGGGGGGGGTCTGGTTTTTGAAAAAAACGCGAAATAAAAAAAAAAAATTACGAATTTGTATGCACAAAAGTATGCAACATTTCTAACAACAATTACATGTTTTTTGTTTAGGTTCAAGTTCAGGATTAGCTCAGCTTTAATAGCACAGCTGCAAAGTATGCAACACTTTTTTTGAACAACTAACAATGCTCTGAGAAGCGTTTTTGTTGCTGCTGCAGTTGCTTGGCCACTTGATACATTGTTGCTGTGTCATAATATCCGTTGTGATATTACTGCAACCTAAACAGGATGTAGATATATATAATATTTGCCCACTTCAGACATAGTTAAGTGTATCTTTAATAATGAATTGATTATAAATGATCAATTTGGCGTATATATAAGGTACGCAATGATTAGCTATTAACAGTTTCAAAATGAGATCAGTCATTGCAATAATACTTTTGTTTGGTATTGCTCAGGCAATTAACAACTATCAGCATATCCTTAGGGCAGAGTTTCAATCCTTCAAAGTTAATCACAATAGAACCTATAGAGATGAGGAGGAGGAGCAAAGGCGCTTGCTGATCTTCAAGGATAACAAGGAGCTGATCGACAAACATAACAAACGATATGCAGCTGGAGAAGAGTCTTTCGAGATGGGCATCAATCAATTTACCGACTTGCAGCCAAAGGAATTCCACGAACTTATGCTCTCAAGTATTGCTCTCAATGGCTTGAGATCTGGCAGCGATTATACTTTCGCCCCCTCCAACAATGTGGCCATTCCGAGCAGCATTGACTGGCGTAGTAAGGGAGCTGTTACCGGCGTGAAGAATCAGAAGAAATGTGGCTCCTGTTGGGCCTTCTCGGCAATTGGCACACTGGAGGGTCAACACTTTATAAAGACCCGCCAATTGGTGTCCCTATCCGAGCAGAATCTGGTGGACTGCACCAGGGAAAGTCCCTATTACAATCAAGGTTGCCCTACAAGGCCAAGAATCAAGGCTGTCGCTTCAATGTGAATCAAATAGGCGCCAAGGTAACTGGAATTGCATGGATACCCCAAGGAAGCGAAGCGGCTTTGGCAGCGGCTGTTGCCGAAGAAGGACCCATTTCAGTGTTATAAGAAGGGTGTCTTCAACAAGCCACCATGCCAAGGAGCTGTGAACCATGCAGTGCTTATTGTTGGCTATGGCAACGATAGGAAGGGAGGAGACTATTGGTTGGTCAAGAACTCTTGGGGTAAGAAGTGGGGAGAGAAGGGTTACATTCGCATGGCACGCAATCGCAATAATCAGTGCCAAATTGCCAGTTATGCAGTTTATCCATTGGTCTAAGAGCCTTTAAATTTGTATATAAAAATGTATACATTTTAATATAAATAATAAAATATATTCAGCATTAAAATATTTGTATTTAAATTATATATTTTATTATACAGCAAACGTAACTCAAAGAACAGAGGCTGTGCTTATAAATTGATTGGCTTAAACCTATATCTTTAACTAAGAAAACCCAAGCATTTCAAAGCTTAAAGTAATTAAAATAAATGATTAGTAATAGTAATTAGTATAACTTAAGTAATTAGCAATAGCAGAGCAACAGCTTTCCTAATTTCCGATCTGTGGACAGGAACTTAGTTAAAACATTAGATAGTTAAGAAACTTCTAAGGCAATTGTTAATCCATTAAGCAAACTGCAGTTAGAATATCTTTTAATATATAATTTACTAATTGTATTTAAAGTTCCCACTATATAAATAGATCAATTTGGCTAGCAAAGTAGAGTTAGTCGCTCATTGTCATTCAGTGAGGTTCAAACAACATTCAAATGCAGAAGTTTCTTTTATTCTTGGCCCTATTTGTAGTCGCCCAGGCAGCGAGCCTAACCGACTCGGTGAGAGATCAGTTTCGTAGCTACAAAGTGAAGCACAATAAAGTCTACCAGGATGTGAAGGAGGAGCAACATCGTCTGCTGATCTATGCCAACAACAGACAATTAATTACCAGGCACAATCAACGCTATGCCGCTGGAAAGGAGACCTTTCAAATGGGCATTAATCAATTTACGGATTTGTCACCAGAAGAATTCGGTAGATTGATGCTCTCAAGCATCAATGCCTCTGACTTGACATCCCATATCGATGAGACTTTTAGGGCAACTGTAAATCTGGCAAATCCGAGTAGCATTGACTGGCGTACCAGGGGTGCTGTCACCCCTGTAAAGAACCAGGGCTCCTGTGGCTCCTGCTGGGCCTTCTCGGCAAACGGTGCATTGGAGAGTCATCACTTCATCAAGACCCGCCAGTTGGTGCCTCTATCCGAACAGAATTTGGTGGACTGCACCAGAGGTGCTCCCTACTACAACAGCGGCTGCGGAGGTGGCTGGCCAAGCAGGGCATTGAACTATATTAAGAATAATGGTGGCATCAATACCGAGAAATCCTATCCCTACGAAGGTAAGAACGGCAGATGCCGCTTCAACAGGAACAAAATTGGGGCGAAAGTTGTTCGTATTGTTGGCATTCCAAGTGGCAGTGAATCGCAATTGGCCAATGCGGTCGCCCAAAAGGGTCCAGTATCTGTGGCTGTCGATGCATCGTCATTCCAACATTACAAGGAAGGCATCTTCAATCGAGCATGTAACGGACGGGTGAATCATGCTGTTCTTGTTGTTGGATACGGGACAGATGCAAGCGCAGGCGATTACTGGATCGTCAAGAACTCGTGGGGCGAGAGTTGGGGTGAAAAGGGATATATTCGTATGGCTCGCAATCGTAGAAATCAATGTCAAATTGCCAGCCATGGCGTTTATCCAGAGGCTTAAAGAACTTTTCAATCAAAACAATATTTAGCATTCCAAAAAAATCGTAAACTTGTATATAAATAAATTACATGTTTAATAATAATTTGAGAGCTGAGAGTTTTTATATAAATGTTAATAATAATATTAATCTAATATTGTTGGTCAATCACAACAGATAGAATGCAACTAACAGCCAGCGCAGTCTTAAAATTTGATTACTTCTGTTAATTGTTTTGGCAAGTTATTAACATAGTATGCATGCTGTTAGCAGTAAAGCTAGACAAGTGTATGTTATGCAGGCTGTTATTGCAGCTGTACACAGTAAAGTGGGGGAAATATGTTAAGCTGGTATTGACGAATGTTATGCAGTGCAAGATGGTGCGAATGAATATACTCGCCATCGCTATTTAAAGGACATTAAAATTTATTCTTTTATATGTAAATAAATTATTTACTAATTTGGTAACCAGACAATTTAGAAGCTTTTGTAAAATGCAACTCATAAAGCCCATGAAAATAGTATACAAAATAGACATCAAATCATGTCATTGATCAAGTGATGAACTGCTGTGGGAAATTTCTAACCATGAAACAATTCAAGGAAGTTTACTTAGTTCGGACACAAACCAAAACACTGCTGCTTAGACTTAAGTCCCTTTATCATTAGCTCTTTCAACTATTTATTTCTCTTCTTAGTTTCTAAGGGAACTAAATTATATAAAAAGTAAATTATTACAGATCTATGAATAAACAATAAGCACTATGTCATTCATTAATTGAGTAAAACAACTATAACTATAACTAAATGTTGCTGTCTCTTTTTCTCTAACTATTTAATCTCTTAATTCATAGAGAAATTAAATTAAAATAAGAATATGTTTCAAATTAAATTACCACAGATCTATGAATACTTTATTATTAAACGTCTCGCGTATATGTGATATTTATTAAATATATATATGACGCTGTATGACTACGACAAAGGAGTCCAGACCACAGCGAGATATGTTAGTCACATTGGAATAGGGATGCGGGTTTCCATGACTATACAAATCTTGGGTATATAATGAGGTCAATTTCTTGAGTCTAGCATTAGTGTGAACTGTGCAACTTCAACATGAAAGCGTCCATTGGCATTTTGGCTCTAGTCCTGATCGGATATGTCCAGGCCAGCATCACTTACCAAGCGGTGCTGGAGGCGGAATTCGAGACATTTAAAGTGGAGCATCAGAAAAGCTACGAGGACGAATATGAGGAACTGCTACGCAAGCAGGTATTCAAGGACAACAAGCAGCTGATCGATAGGCATAACGAACGCTATGCCGCCGGTGATGAGACCTACGAGATGGGCGTCAATCAATTTACGGATTTGCTGGCAACGGAATTCGAAAGTCTTATGCTGACCCAATTCAATATGAGTGATTTGAGTGCCCATGCGGAGTATACGTATTCACCATCAAATGTTGAGCTACCCAGCAGCGTGGATTGGCGTGAGAAAGGAGCTGTTACCGCGGTAAAGTCACAGGAACATTGTGGCTCCTGTTGGGCCTTTGCCGCTGCCGGCGTACTGGAGAGTCATAATTACATCAAAACGAAACAATTGATTCCACTTTCTGAGCAAAATCTGGTCGACTGCTCCTCAACTTATAATAACCATGGATGCAATGGTGGATGGCCGGCAGCTGCCCTGGAATATATCAAAGATAATGGAGGACTCGATACGGAGAAGTCCTATCGTTATGAAGCACGCAATGGACCTTGTCGTTTTCGTCGCAGCAGCATTGGCGCCAAGGTGAAGGCCGTGGTCGTAGTACCCAAAGGTGAGCAAGCCTTGGCCCAAGCCGTCGCCGAGAAGGGACCAATTGCCGTCGCCGTCGATGCCAGCCGTTTCCAGCATTATCGTGGCGGCATCTTTAGCGATCCCAGCTGTGTGAATAAAGTGAATCATGCCGTTATTGTGGTTGGATACGGCAGCAATTATTGGCTCATCAAGAACTCCTGGGGTGGTTGGGGAGAGCGAGGCTACATGCGACTCGCTCGCAACCACAACAATCTCTGTCACGTGGCAACCTATGGAGTCTTTCCAATTGTCTAAACGAATGTCATTTTGCCAAAATATTCATGTAATCAAAAAGAAAATCAATAAATACATCATCATTTGATGAACATAAACTTATTAGAACTATAACTTTATTATAACTAAAGGCTGAGCATACAAAACTTGATGTAGAAAACTTAACTACTATATACAGTCAGGCTTAAGTCGTTTGTGTGCGCAGTAGTATCGTATGAAGGTAGAAATAGGAATGAAGTCATTGATTAATTGTATAAATAGTATAAATTCCTACTAATAGCAATATGAGAAGGGTTTCAAATAGTTCTAGATAATACATGTTGATGATTCGAAAGTACACACAACTAATAAATAGAACAATATTTTGAAATATAAAATAAAGTTAAAGAATATAAGTAATATCTTAAAAATAGCAATAATGAGGTTTTATACAGTTGAAAGTATTTGAATAAATAAATGGATATAGGAAAGAAATCGTATTAAATGTACAAAGTAGTATAATATTTAACAGATTGTCATTAGAACATTGCATTGAAACGATATGGATAATAGATATAATACTAGGGAAAGCATTGGTTTAAATAGGAATGAAAAGAATTGATTTGGCCAGAAATATAAAACGTAATTAACTTAAGCATAACTATGTAGTTTTTTATACAATTTTAAGTATTTAAGTGTATACAATTCCGTTTTTAAGTACCCAGCACTCTCTATAGGATGTGCGGCAATCGATTCACGCGCTGTTTGTGGACAATCTGGATAACTCTGTGGCATTTGCCTCAACGGTTTGCAACATTTTGGACTCCATCAGCGGGGTTGTCACCTGCAAGTGCAACTCATAGTCGGGCACTGAAATAAAGAAGAAATTGTAGAATATATTATGAAAATGTGAAGATAAGATTAGTTCCAGTGGATTAAATGTAAGAATAAAATGCAGATGATAACAAATGGATATGAGGGGAATGCAAATGATAAGAAGAATTCAAAAGAGATTTAATTAAGAGTGGAAAGCGAGTTATAGACGGAATCTATAACTCAAATCACTTTAGGGGAAGTTAAGAAAGGTGCTCAAGCTTTACAATGAATTGCCAGATGAATTGGCTTAACCTTCTAATGAATATTAAGCACAAGTTCATGCTACAAAGCTGGACAAGGCTACAGCTGAAATAACTTTGCTTAGACTACAAATATGCTCACCTTGTTCCAGCAAGCACTCCAGATCATTGGGACAATCAATTGTGGGAAACTCAATGTTTGTGGACTCTTTAAGGATAACGCTGATGTTCTTGTGAGCGCTCATCAAAAAGAGCGGCACATTCGCCTTGGCCAGCTCCTTATGCAGCGAACCCATGCCACGGGCAGCCGTAAAATCGAAATCTGCAAAGCAAACAAGAGTTTCAAACATAGAAGAATATACATTTAATGCACTTACCATGCACATGGCCGCAGTCCAGCACAACGGGCGCAGTGCCATGGGTGGAGAGCGCTTTCGAGATGCCCGAGCGTACCCATTCAATGGCCGGAAAGTAGAGTGAACTGTGCTTGGGTCGTATAAGAATATAGCTCATGCCGTTTATGGTCTGCAGCTTGGATACGCTCAGCACTGGACGTGCGGCACGGTAAACGAGAAAAGCGACATCGGCGCCAACGCCCAACAGCAGGCCAATCTCCACGCCAATGGCCAGGCTTACTACAAAGGTGATGGCACCCGGCAGCAGTTCGCGACGGCTGCAGCGCCACAGCGGACGTATGACCTCGAATTCAATCATGAATATCACAGCCGAAATGATGACAGCACTGAGCGCCGCCTTTGGTATATATTGAAAGTAAGGTGCCAGCAGACTTAAGGCCAGAAGCACCAGGATGCTGGTATAACAGCCGCCAATTGGAGTACGCACGCCACTTGCGTGATTAACAGCGCTGCGGGAGAAGGAACCGGTCACCGGCATGGAGCTGCAGAAGGCGCCACAAATGTTGCTCAACGAGAGCGCCACCAGCTCCCGTGTGGGACTCAGTCCGGCGCCACCAAAAGCCTTCGAAATGGCCACATTTCCCAGCACAGCAATGATGGGCAGAATCAGCATTGAAGGTCCCAGTTCTGAGAGCTACAGAGGCATAAAATACATTGTTATTATATAAACATAGCATTCATTTAGCCAGCACTTGCCATTTGCTCAAAATTCTGCGACACATGAGTGTCATTCTTGCCCAGAATTGTTGTCTCAAATTTGGGCAGGCCCAAGCTCGGCAGACCGCTCTTCACTTTGCCCGTTAGGATGAAGGGACAGCTGTCCAGACTCTTGCACTGGCTGTAAGCCAAGACGCTAGATACGAGCACCACGAGAGCATTGCGTCCAGTGGATACAACCCAAATGCTGCCACTAAGCAACTGTTGGGCACGTAGATTCTTCACGCGAGTCGCCACGTTGACAGTCTTCAGTTTCTGTGGAACGACATTGATTTGTATAACTGACATCCTCTATATTTAGTTTTAACTTACGCGCAGCAGCAGGAGCACACTTATGGACACCAGTCCTAGGGTTAGATCGCCGCGTCGCACTTGATGCAGATTGCCAAAGACAGAGCGCATGGTATTAATGAAATCAGATCCAGAGCCACCTCTCAGACCAAGCAAACCCTTCAGCTGCGAGGTGCCAATGATAACAGCCGTGGCAGATGTGAAGCCCACGGTTACGGGCAACGAGATGAGATCCACGAGAGCGCCAAGCTTCAGCACAGCCATGGCCAGCTCTACCACGCCAGAGATGAGACACAACAGTATGCCATAAGCTGGACCCGAGTCTAGACCAAATCCTGTATGCCGGCTTGTCATCAACGCCAGCAACGCTGTCGGTCCAATTGTCACCTGGCGACAACTGCCCAGCAACGCATAGACAATGCCACCCACAAATGATGAGTAGAGGCCATACTGTGGCTCCAATCCCGCCAGTGTCGCATAAGCCAAGCCCTGGGGCAGCACCGTTAGACCCACCGTGACACCTGCTATCAGATCAGCCACCGCATCCTGAGCCGTATAGCCATGCAGCCACTTAAGACCCGGCAGCAGAACACTCAAGTTCTTCAGCGGCATGATGCGGTCTTTGCTAAAAAGAAAAGATTACAGATTAGTTTGGATTAATCAAACAGATTATAAACTAATCAACTCAATTTTAACTTGATAATCGATATGGCAAACTGATTTATAGATTAACCAAACAGATTAAAAAATGATTTGTAGATTTATCAAGCAGTTTATAAACTAATCAACTGGAATTTAAATTGATATGTTAAACAGATTTATAGATTAATCAGCTACTTAATTCGAATTAGAATTAAAATTATTGATAGTAAACAAATTTATTGATAGATCTAGCAGATTCTAAACTAATTCATATATTATAACATACAAAATATAAGCAAATAAACTCGATTTCTCTTTAGCTAACAAATTTATAGATTAATCAATAAATAAATAAATATCTTTCTTAAATTACAAGTCTGTTAACTTGATAAACTAGATCTTAATAGATTCAAATATCAATTTTTATCAATTAAACAAAACCTACAACATAATGAAGTTCATAAGTCGAAAAAGTACGGTTTTTATATGATTGTGAAATGGATACGAAAGTGGAACTAGGAATACGATCTGATAACAATACCACTTATCTGATTACGACGTAATATATAATTGTAAACAGATGAATTAACTGTGCATGGTTTCAACAAATATTTACTTAGTTAATTAGTGACTTAGCTTATCAACACTTTTGTTTATAAATTAATGGTAGAGAATTAAACATAGAAAGTCCAAAAACAATTGTTATGTGATATTCTCACAGAATGCTAGCGGATTTGCTATTTGTATAATTTGCAGATTACAGAAAAACTGGAGAAATTAAATAAAAATCTAAATCTAAATTTAGGTTCTAATTGGTTTTGCATTTATAATTTGGAAATTTACATAAATACTTGTTTTATAAAGAATTATAAAATCTAAAATTCTTGTCTCAATTCAACACAGAAAACCACTTTAATGCTTGCACAAATGGCTTTGTTAATGTTACCAATTATTTATTTACATTTGCGACATTAACCCGTTGAACAACTTGGGAATATTTGAAACAATAGAATATCTTTCAAAATTTCACGAAAATGCCGCAATTCACCTTCACCGCGTTCAGAACGCGACAAGAGCTGGCCAAAGACTGAGAGAATTTCAATGCGATCATCGATCGCGTGCTGAAGTTGTGGCAATCACACGATCGATTCAATTAGCTTAATAAGAGAGGGACACAAAACGTGATCAAACTGCGTGCATTCAATTTCCAATATCATATCTCATAAGTTACTTAAATTGCAAGAATCGAATGATTACCATAGTTTGCATGACGATTATGAATGCTCTTTCGGAGCATTCAAATTGAATAATTTGTTGTAAACTATGCAGTACAGTATTGTACAAGGGCGAAAGATTAAAACAGTATATCAATATGCACATTTTTAAATAATTGAAAAGGGAAACAATTGAATTGACAGTATACAAAACATTTAATTTATGTGATGTCAGGCATAACAAATGCCATACAATAACTCTCTAATGTAGTAAGCATGTGCATGAACGAAATTATCAAGTGAGAATACAATTTTACAGTGTATTAAGAACTGTTCAATGACTAAAGAAGACAATTGAGCCAAGTATTTACATATGTAAATTAGTTTGTTTTGTTTGCAACACTCTATGGAATGCCCGCCTTTTTGAAGTTAAAGCTCTCACTCTCTCATGTCAATGGCCAATTGATTGCCTGAAATTGGCAAGATAAGAGAAAACTAGTTTCGTTTAGTGCGCATAGCCATAACAAATTATAACAATAACAAATCAATGTGCCACAATTGGTTGTCCGTGTGTACAGCTAAACATGGGCCACAGCACTTATGCACACTAAAACAAGCTCGTAGCACAAATAGAAATGGGTCAAATTCCAGCATCAAGAAAGTTGCTGAAGTAATAGCTCACACTAAAGATGCTGACGCTGGCAGAGTGAGCAGCAGCAGCCTCAGTTATCTTAACAGACAACTAAACAATTAACTTAAACGTTATCCGAGTAATGTTCAGAGTATATTTATTGCTAATTTCACCTTTTAGTTAGTTTGTAAACAAATAGAGTTGGTATACAAACTGCCGGCAAAGAGCACGCACCGATTTCGGAATTCCTACTAATTTCTTTAGGGGTAGTACGCTGCTTACAGAGGAAACCTGTTAATTATATATATATTTATTTCATAAGAAATTGATTACAATTATTGAATTGAAGTGCTGTCAATCCATTTTAATTACTATTGTCAATACTTAAAGAATGAAGTTTAATTAAATGAAATGAAACAACACATTTATCACTGCAAATTATTTTGAGTTGCATACCATGCATACGCACTTCGACAGCTGAATGTTGAGCGTTGCCAGTCTGACCACTTTCAGCAGCGCCACCTGTCTGACATAAATTCAGCTTTAGACATTTGAACAAGTATGTATAAACAAAAAGAATAATATAAAAAAAATAAACTTAGTAAGTCATTGATTATGTATATATTTTTGTTTGCTTATTTTAATACTCAGTCCTTAAAACACAAAATACAAAATTCCAAAAGAGCGCCACATCTTGTTGTGCAGCCCTGGTTTTGTCAATCGTTTTCGCGTTGTGCAACACTCAAAGCATTGTGCCGTTGTTAACACTATCACAGATTCATGTCTTTCATTATGGCACTTTAATATAAACAACTTTAACGCCAACTAATTATTTAACGCCATAGGCACAGCTCAAACACCGGTCTTTATTGTTGTGTTGCCAGTATCAAATCAAATTAAGTATAAGCGCTAACTGCAGCAGAAATCTGAAAACTCCAAAGTGAAACTAAATCGGCAGCAGCAGCCAATCCAGCATTTTTTCTAACAAGCATAATATGAAATGGGTAAGTTTCCAAAACGCTGAAAGGCAATGTGCAATGCATTTTCGTTATTTCCCTACCAACGGCAGCCAATAGAGCTTCCATTTCGTTTGACGGCCTTCGATTTTCTTTAAAACTGCACACATATCGCATATGGATGTATGTGTGCATGTGCGGCTATGTTAAGTCACACGCATGCAGCCACTTAAGTACGTGTATGTGCAAAAGTATATTGGTGTGCGCGTGTGTGTGTGAAAAGAGCGGTTGCAATTTTTAACAGAACTTTCTTGTTGATTCAAAGCGCGGCAAAAATGAATGCCGCAATAAGTTCTGACCTAATTTAATATTGAATTAATAGTTAGCTTTCAATTACATTGTGTTATTGCTTTGCGTATAGCCTAGAACCACACCCCCTTTCAACAAGGACCTAACTGCAAAAGAGGTTACATACTCGAAAGGATTTTACATGCATGCGTGCATAAATACATACATACATATGTGTGTGTTTGTAGCTGCATATCAGTCCTCCCTCTTTATGGTGTAATGACACTAGCTACTTTTGCTATACAAATTTGTCATTTAATCTCTGAATTTAGTTGTCTAAATTAATCTCTGATTGATATTAATGTTTATTTTGAAAGAGATATTCAGAAATTAGGAATTATTGTAAAGTTTAATACATTTTTTAGAATAAAAAAGCTGAATTATTTGTATATAATTTAATTAAATTTAACTGTTTGATGCTTGATTTTATCGATAGACAGCAATCGGAAATTCTGAGATGAGAAGTTCTCTATTTCCTATCGAAAATTAAAACTATTAACAATTATTTATATTGCTTTCTCTTGACGTCTTTCCTTTTTCCCCTTTCTGCTTTGTGTCACATTCTCAAACATTTCACATTTCAATTGTATATCAGGCAAATAGAGTTAGACAATGATGGATTATATGCTAACAAGTGGTATAGTTTACTTATTTATTGATAGCCTCCCTTGTTTTGTACATTATATACTTAACCGATTCACGATGTCTTCAATTGTTGATTGTTGATATTACACTTATGTATTTTGGAAGCCTTGAAGTCAACGTTACTCAACGTTCTCTTGCAGGCAATGCTGTGAGATCACTGAGCAGATCAGAGTGTTAAAATAACAATTGGAAAAAAAGAAACAATACAAATTATAAAATCATAAAAAAGATCAAACAATAAAATAACTTGTACATAGCTTAAGGTTAGCTTTGGTGAGAAGGTGGCTGAAGCAGCTCTGCAGCGGCAGCAACAGGCGACGACCGGCGACGATGTAAGTAGCGCCCGTTAAACCAATCCAAACCAAAAAAAAAAATATTCAATTGAATACCATTTTGTTTTTTCTTTTTATACGTGTATTTGTTTTTCTTTCTTTATGTAGTGAGAGCAAACAAAATTGTAGCACCTTTTAACTGCAGAATTGGCAAATATTCCATCAACTATATTCGCACTCCTCAAAATACAAAATCAATATTCTTTAATTATGGCTAATAACATAATCAATTGGCCTGGCTACCTCGTATTACTTTATGTTGCTAATCTCCCATATATATAAGTATATAAACAGACACGAAACACACTCTCTAATGGAGCCCCATTGAAAACTATTTACATATTTGAGATATTCCTCTAATCTATACTGCATTTCTTTTCTAAGAATTGTGTTTAAAAATAAACATATTGCAAATTATTGAAAATAAACTAAAATAATGTGAATATATTGATTTTATTGTTAACAATCTTCGATGTATCTTTTATCTTTTCCAAAACAAAGTTTATGTACATTTTTATCTACATTTGTTGGCTGTACAATTTAACAAAACTTTGTAGTCTAAAAATTGTTTTATTTCAGCTTAATATTAAAAAAAAACGAACTTAAAAATGTTATTTAAATGAAGAATAGATAAAGTTATTCACATCATAGAATTGGATTCAAGTTTAAAAACATTTTTATTCATTAATATAGCAAAAATCAATAAGTTTTCTTTATGCTCAGAATTGACAAAATGTGATTTTGAATAACGCCTTGAAAAAAGTATTCACACATTAAATTTGGAATCTAGTTCATCAACAATTTCTTATTGATTAATTGAGCTCAATTGGCAAATGATATAAACAATGTTATTGATTCGAGCTGTAAATGAATCAATGTGTGTTGTGATTAACGCTTTGAATACATTCGAAACATGTTGGGGGGCTCCAAGACATTAACACATATACAAAATTCTAATATTTAATTGTTGGTATTCAATGTTAATGTTAATTTTTGATTACCCCATTCACAGACAATGCCCTCGGCCATCAGTGGCGGTGCGCATGGGCAGGTGCACATACCCAGCAATGAGGAATGTGGCATACGGGACGTGTGGAAGCATAATCTGGAAGAGGAATTTCGCACCATACGAAAGGTTGTGCAAAAATATCATTTTGTTGCCATGGATACGGAATTTCCGGGTGTTGTGGCGCGACCCGTTGGTGAATTTCGATCAACCGCCGATTATCATTATCAATTATTGCGCTGCAATGTGGATTTGCTGAGGATCATACAATTGGGACTCACATTTATGGATGATGAGGGCAAAACGCCGCCTGGCTATTCCACATGGCAGTTCAATTTTAAATTCAATCTAAGGTGAGTTCTCTCAACAAGTAGGTGTGTGTAACGTGTTGTGTTATGCACACAACATAGGTGATCATCGTGATGTTAAACTTTATTGGATTGCAGCGAGGATATGTACGCGCAGGATTCGATAGATTTGCTGCAAAATTCAGGCATACAGTTCAAGAAGCACGAGGAGGATGGCATTGATCCCATTGAGTTTGCCGAACTGCTCATGAGCTCGGGCATTGTGCTGATGGATAACATTAAGTGGCTATGCTTTCACTCTGGCTATGATTTTGGTTATCTGTTGAAGCTGCTCACCGATCAGAATCTGCCCGCCGATGAGAGTGACTTTTTTGAATTGTTGCACATATATTTTCCGAATATCTTTGATATCAAATATCTGATGAAATCGTGCAAAAACCTAAAGGGCGGCCTCCAGGAGGTGGCCGATCAGCTGGAGCTGCGACGCGTTGGTCCACAGCATCAGGCGGGCTCCGATGCGCTTCTCACGGGCATGGCGTTCTTCAAAATGCGTGAGGTACAACACACATTTGGTTTACACATTCACATTGAAGAGCCAATCGCATTTTTTAACTATGTGCTTGAGCACGCCATGCACCTAAAGTCGGTTGTCACTGTCTGCTTGCGTCGCAATCCCGTTGCCAGCAGTGCCAGCTACGACGACAGCGACAACAGCAGCAGCAGCAATCTTAGCACAGCAACAACAACAACAACACTGACTATGACAACAGCATCAACAACAACCACAACACTAACACACACCGATAATATGGAACAATTATTTTCACGTTCCCAGCCTTTAGGCCTTACCATAACAGTCTATACACATCCGGTTGTGTCAAGCCCAATAACAACAAACACTTTGAATCCTGTCAAGCAATCCGAGCATACTTAATGTATGTATCGACAATGTTGTTGTCGATGTTGCTGTGCTTTGTTGCCACATTTAAATCGCTTCCCTCTAAAGAAAAACATACACATTTACCTTATCATTTATCAGTTTTAAGATTTAATGTGTATTCATATTATTATTCCCCACCCCCCCCATTATTATTATTCTATCATTGTGTACATATTGCATTTGAATTTTCATTTATGTACTTATTTAATTATAATAATCCTAATTAGCTTTTAGACGCCGCTGGACACATACGATATGCATTTTGTTTGTTATGCCGCATGCCTTGCATTTTCATCGGCTAAATTCCACCACATCCCACTCCACCCCTCCATCCCTCACACAATTTGTTAATCATGATGAAGGAAAATCATGTACACACAAACAAACACACAGAACACTGAACACATTGAGAAACCATTAACTCTTCTAATTAGTTGAAGTTGCTTTAATTATGTCAAACATGTCTTTTGTTAATTTAAAAAAAAAAAAAACAACAAAAAAGTATAAAAAAAAAGAATTGAAAAAGTGAATTTGAATAGAAAATTAAATGAATTGAAATTCAATTTTCTTTTTCATTATTATTTATGGTTTTTGGGCCTTTATCTAATTATAACAATGAATATCATTTTACACTTTACGCTTATTAAATGAATGCTTTATTATTTTGCTTTATCATACTTATCAAATTAGTTTAAACAATTGTTTTCCTTTATTGATATACACAATGGTATTATCCATTACATCATTTACATTTTTTTATTAAGTTATAAACCTAAATTTATTTAATTTTCATATAAATTTCCATTAATTATTTTTTTCTTAGATAGCTATTTTGTTTATATTACTTAGTCAGTTTTTTTAGTTTTAAGCTGGTTGATTAGTTCTATAATTTTTTTTAGTGGATTAACACATTTTATCTAATACCTAAGAGTATTTTTATTTTTGTAATTTTAAGCGATATGGAAATATTCTTCCGTGCAGTTTCCATTGCATCGTGAATGTTGAGTATAGCAAGTGTTTAACCCGTTAACTCAATATTAAAGAAATCCAAAAAAAAATATATATATATAAAATAAAATGCGAAGAAAATTTACAAAATAATACTACTGAATCAAAAGACAAACACAAAAATTGGTACATGGTATGTAATTTATAATTTATTTAACAAAACTAACTAAATACATACTATCTCTCTCTCTCTCTCTGTCTGTCTCTAAACACTTACACAATGACTATTGTTTGTGGTAGTTGTTGTTGTTGTTGTTCAACTCATTGCATGTTCATCCATCAAATCGCTTACACAGCATGCTTTACTCACCAAAAACCAATAACAAACCCCCCACTTATACCCCGAAAAACGATTCTTCCAGCAGCTGCTTTGCCAACTTGATGATGACTTAACTCTTAGTGAACATTTAACAATTTAAATATTATATTAAATAAATTTTTTGACCTGTTTACAGATGTTCTTCGAGGATAACATTGATCATGCCAAATACTCTGGCCACTTATACGGTCTGGGCACGTCGTTTATTGTGAATGGTACCAACTTCCATGAGAGTAACGGTGAGGCGAATAACGCCTCATGATTCATACTGATGAAGAACGCCGTTGTGCATGACAAGAAATTCGAACAAGTTGCTGGATCTACTTCGGCTGCCTCTGTCCCAGCCCCGACATGAACAGGCAATTCACAACAACAACAACACGAAACACACAACAACAACAACAACACGAAACACACAACAAAACCACATCCCTAATTACGCAATCGCAATACACAATTTATTAAGAAAGTAATAGAGATTTTCTACGCTTTTGATGAGAATTTCTACACTCAGTAGGTGTTTTACAATAAATTAAAAAAACTCACACTTAGAAAAAAAAAAACAAATAAATAATGTATAACTAAGCGAAACAGAAAAGTACCACAGGTAAAAATCACTTTCAAGATCTTTGTCTTAAATGTGTTAGGAAACAAATTATGAAAAATAAGCTAATATGTATAAGCCAATGTGTATTTGTATAAAAAAAAAACCAACAAACCAATATATTTAAACTTTTTAAATTAGAAAAATGGACCGTGTTTTATTGCAAAAAGGAAGTGTATTAAAATTCAACAGCCCGCCACAGTGAATAAGGTTTTCTGTTAAGCGATCCATAACATGTTATAGAACAGCTGCAGCATATCGCTACTATCGATATGCGTTTTCATTGCTATCGATTGGGATGCAATAGTCGTATCGAGTGTACTATTCACATCGCTAGCGTTGGTTTTTGTTGCATACAAAAGGCGGACGGAGGACCCGTACAATCAAAGAAAATACAAGAAATTGCGGATTTTATTCGATGAATTTAAACAATTCAAGTGCTTTTTGTGTTATACGTTGCATTTGTTTTGAATTTTCAAAGGTTGCGTGTGATTGGAGCCCAGTGAAAGTGAAGCTGCATGCATTTCCATGTCCATGTCCGCGGCAGCCGCAGCAACAACAAATGCGAAGAGAAAGAAAAGTGAAATTTGAGCAAATAGAATAGCGCATGCTAGTCAAGAAATTCAAATAATGGAAAATTTAAGAATCAGTGAAAAGCTATTCGAAGAGGTGATCTATTTTGTACTCGGCAGCTTGGATGATGAGGTAAAAAAAAAGCCTCCTCGATGACCACGGGCTGTACGTGCCCGCTGGTTGTAGTATTTGCATTGTGCCTGTGTCAGAGAGTGTGTGTGTGCGTATATGTGTGCGCGCGTGTATGTTATTATGCACATGTGTGTGTGGAATGTGCAGCTGTACTGGCAACACGGCGGCCTAGACTAAACGCAATGAATGTGTGCAATAAAACGCCTTCGTTGGCTTTCCATACATTTTATAAATACATGCAATTGATTTGCTAATTTCATTTGTATATTTGTAGGGCATTACAGGGTGTTACGTGTCGAATAAATAAAAAAAAAAGCGCGCCATAAATGTTGCCGGCAAATTTGCCATGTGTTTGCATGTGTGTGTGTGTGTGTCTGCTACGTAGAGATGAGCAATATACAGTATATCGCTGTGAAAAAAACTAACTCTTTCTCTGTCACACAATATAATCTTAATGCTAAATAAATTGAATTATGATATATCGCTCATCTCTAGTGTTCTGCATTTGAATCTGTGTGTGTTTGTTTTTGTTTAAATCGTTTGAAGTGGAAGAGGAAAGTGAATTGATTATGTTTTTGTTTTTGTTTTGCAGGGCGAAAGATTGCTTAAGAACGGCGGGGCACAATCGAAGCTGTATCTATCCGATCAAATTACGCACTTGATATGTGGCAGCAACTATTCAGAGGAGGAGCTGTCCATGAATTTGGATCTCTACAATGTGATACCTGTCAGCGAGCAATGGATCTCACACAGCGCCAAACTTGGTCGCATGGCCTCCACGCGTGCCTTTCATCCCAGCCTGCAGCGTTTCCTGCGTGGCATTCGGGTTGCAATCACCAATGTGGTGGCCAGTGATCGCAGACGCCTCTATGCCATGTTAACCTTCCATGGAGCCATTGTTACACACAGTTTTGGGGCCACAAATACGCATCTGGTATGCGGTGCTGCCACTGGCAACATTTACACTAAAGCGCTGGCGCTGCCCAAGAATGCAATCAACATTGTGACGCCCGATTGGGTTACCGATTGCCTCAAATGCAAGAGCTCCCTGCCCTGTGAACCCTATCATCCCAGACTGCTGAAGCCCATCGAGAAACAGCGCGTGCAGAAGCAACAGCAACAAAGCCTACAGCAGCAACAACAACAGCAGCAGCAGCAGCAACTACAACAGCAATTGGCACAACAACAGCAGCAGCAGCAACAACAACAACAACAACAGTTGGTACAGCAAATGCCACAGCAACAACAGACACAAGCCCCTGCCCAACTATCAGATATCCTAGGATTTGGAGATGACAGTGCTGCCAAGAGCATTGCCAGCATCAAATCTCATCTGCAGGCATCGGCAGAACGTGCTGCAGCCGAACAACAGCAGCAGCAGCAGCAACAACAACAACTTCAGCAGCAACAATTACCCCAACCGGCACAGCAACAAGTGGTATTTGTGCGGCCGCGTAATATGCAACAGCAACAACAATTACAGCAACAGCATGTGCAACAAGGTGCACCACAGGCACCTCCACCGCCGCCACCACAGCAGCAGCAGCAGCAACAACAAATCATTATACAACAACAAAAGATTATACCAGCCAATCTGCAGCAGCAGCAACAACAGCAGCAGCAACAACAAATTAAGAACATTTTGCAGCAACAGCGTCAAATGAAGAACACGCAGCAGCAGCAAATTCAACTTATGCAGCAGAATCCGGATCAGCAGCAGCAGCAACAACAACAGCAGCAGCAGCAACAACAGCAAATACTTCTGCAGCAGCAACAACAACAGCAGCAGCAACCACGTCTGCCTACAACGCCCACGATGCCTCAGCCTCCAATGCCAAGTGGAAGACAAACACCGCGTACGCCACAGCCAGCAACTACACCCCAACCCATACAATCACCCCAGCAACAACAAGTTCCGCAACAGCAGCAAGTGCCACAGCAGCAACAGCAACAACAAGTGCCACAGCAGCAGCAACAGCAGGTGCCCGTTTCGCCTCAAATGTTGCATCAGCACATTATGCGACAGCAGCACATTTTGCAGCAGCAACAAATGCAACTGCAGCAGCATATACAAAACGGCCAGAGTCTTACGCCACAGCAACAGGCGCTGCAGCGGCAGATACAACAGCAGCAACAGCAATTGCTGCAGCAACAACAACAGCTACAACTACAAATGCAGCAAATGCAACAGCAACAACAGCAGCAACAACAACAACCACAGCAGCAACAACAATCACCGCGCCTAGTGCAAAATCGTTCACCAGTAATGCCTCCAAGCACGCCGTCGCCTTCATTGCAGCAGCAACAACATGTGTCTGGCACCAGCAATATGTTGCCACCACAGTCGCCGCGTCAATTGCAATCCCCAGCGCCACAAATGACGCCGCCACCACCGCCATCCCCGCAGAGTGCACAACATTTGCGCCAGCAACAACAACAATTGCAACAGAATCGCCAGCAGCAGCAACACATGATGGGTTCACCGCAACAACAGCCGCCGTCGGCAGCTATGATGTCACCGCAACAACAGCCATTCCAGCAGCCAGTGCATCAGCAGCAACGCATGCAGTTGCAGCAGCAGCAGCAACAACAACAATTGGCCCAGCAACAGCAGCAACAACAAAGTCCTCAGCACATTTCAGCGCCGCAATCGCCGCAAATATCGCAAACGCCACCTATGGCCAACAAACCGCAGCAACAGCAACCAGCACCGCATCAGCAACAGGCACAGCAGCAGCAACAGCAATCATTTGTACAGCCCATTGATCCCACAGATCCAGTGCAAGTTGCTCAAGTGCTCAGTCGTTCAGCTCTAAGCAGCAATCAGGATTCTTTGATAATGCGCCAGCAACAGTTAAAGCAACAACAGATGCAGCAACAACAACAGCAGCAACAGCAACAGATGCCCCCGCAACAGCATACGCCGTCGCCGCGACAATCGCCATTGCATCAACAGCAGCAACCGACAACACCAACGCAACAACCACAGCAACCGGAAAGGGTAAGTTCGATAATATAAAAATGTTGTCAAGAAAGTTGAATGGTTCTAAGTAAATTTGTATTTTAACTTCAAATGTAGACGCTACAACAACAGCAGCAGCAGCCACAACAACAACAGCAGCCCGCAACAATTCAGCAGCAATTGGTTCCTGGACCACAGCAGCAGCAGCAGCAGGTGCAACCACAGCAACAAGTGATAACACAGCGACACGTCATCAACACTTCAACGGCGCAGGGACAACAGATAATCCAGAGTCACATGATGAGCATACAACAGCAAAAGCAGCAGCAAATGTTGCAATTGCAACAGCAGCAACAGCAGATTATACCCCAACAGCAGCCACAACAACAGCAGCAGCTGCCACAGCAACAACAACAGCAGCAGCAGCAACAACAACAACAGCAGCTGCCACCCCAGCAGCATCAGCAACCACAACAACAAGTACAGTTTACACAGCAACAGAATATTGCGCTTGGCACAAGTGGACAGGTGCGCATTATTCAGCAGACGATACAACCGCCACAGCAGCAACAGCTTATGGGACAACAGTTTGCACATCAACAGCAGCAGCAACAACCACCACAGCAACAACAACAACAGGCGCAGCAAGTGTTGACTCAACAGCCACAACAACACGTAAGTTAATCAATTTATTGCCACTAAATATATTTCATTATTGCTTTTATATTTACAATTAGCCATTGCAACAACAACAGCAGCAGCAACAGCCACAACAACAACCGCCAGCAATGCAGACCAAGAAGTTTATCATAAGTCAGCAGCAATTCAATCAGCTCAGTGTGCAGCAGCAGCAACAGATTCTGGCACAAAATCAGCAAAATCAAAATGTTTTTATTGTGAACTCAACGAATATATCACAGCAGCAGCAACAACAGCAGCAGCAATTGGTACAACAGCGTCAAATGTTGCAACAGCAACAACAACAACAGCAGCAGCAGCAACAATTGCCGCCAAATCAAATGATGTTACAGCAGCAACAACAGTCACCACAGCAGCAGCAGCAGCAGGCACCGCCTCAAATGCAACAGCAGCTGCTAACGCAACAGCAGCAACAGCAACGTTTGCAAATGCAGCAGCAACAACAACCACCCCAGCAGCAACAAATTGTGATAAATCAGCAAGTCATCAGCGATCCACAGCGTTTGCAATATTTGCAGCAGCAGCAGTTGCTGCAGCAGAAACAACAACAGCAGCAGCAACAACAACTTGTTGGACCGCCACAGCAACAACAGCAGCAACAAATTCTCATACAACAGCAGCAGGCTGTGCCGCAGCAGCAGCAGCAACAACAGCCACCGCAACAAATTATGCAACAAGTGTTGATAAAGCAACAACATTTGCCACAGCGCACGCCACCGCCGCAATCGCCGCAACAGCAGCAACAGCTAATGTTGCAACAGCAATCGCCGCAACATCACACGCAGTTGCAACAGCAGCAACAGGCGCATTGGTCTCCACAAAGTCCAGTGACGAATCAACTGCCGCCCACAACGCCAGGCACACCCACCACAAGCATGGGCATGCAGTCGCCATTGCCGGGAACACCAACAACACCACAACAGCAACAGCAGGCACCACAATTTGCACCACGCGGACTGCGACCACAGACACCTTGGCCCGCACAACAACAACAACAATCACCGTCGCAGCCACAACAACAGCAGCAACAACAACTTGTATTGCCACCACCACAGCAACAACAGCAGCAACAACGACAACTTATCCATCTGGATGAGAAGACACATGCACATTTTATGTCGCTGGACGCGCATAAGCGTGCCGAGTACATTACAAAGTTGAATCAGAGCAAGCCACGGGTTATGCTGCGACAACAGGTGGCCTATCAACCGCGTCCTGGTGCTCCGGGCAGTGTAGTTGCCACTCGGGGCCCTGGACCGGTGACTGTGCCAGGTCCAGGAACGTCACATATCATTGTACAGAGTCAAATGCCCGCTGGACTGACGCAGCAGGAGCAGATGGTATGGTTGCAGCAGCAGGGGACACGTCAGGTGGTTGTGCGTGCCGGTGGAGCACCTGGCCTCAGTCCGATCACTCAGCAGCAGCAACAACAGCCTGGCGCAGCACCACAACAGCTACCACAGCAACAACAACAGCAGCAGCAGCAACAACCATTTAATCCCAATGATCCGAGTCAGCAAATGTTATTGCAACGTCAACAATTGCGCGTGCAGCAGATTCCCATGCAACAAACGGTGCCGCAGCAGTTGGGCAAGCAAACTGTCCAATTGATAACTGGTCCAAATGGTCAGCTAATCGAACAGCAAACGATCGTGCAGCAACCTCAACAGCAACAGCAGCCACCCACACCGGGCACGCCCACCACGCCAGGAACAGCTGTGGTTGTTGGTGGCCCTGGCAGTGGCAACATAATGACACAGACATTGGTCATGTCTGCAGCGGGTAAGTTATCCAAGCCTATTGCTCGAGCGGATTCTCTTTACAAATCATTTTCACATATGCAGCTCCCGATGGTCAGCAGCAACAGCAACAGACGCCTCAGCAAATGAACCTTAAAACGAAAACCGCTTTGGCCAATATGCTGAGTAATCGACTGGGCAACAACGGAGCACAGGCGACGCCGCAGCAGCAGCAGCAAATGATTGCCATGGGCGATGCACAGCAACAGCAGCAGCAACAACAACAGCAGCAGCAAATTGTACAACAGGTGGTTGTAACAGGCGCCACACCGCAACAGCAACAACAGTTACTGCTACAACAGCAGCAGCAGCAACAACAGCAGCAGCAATTAGTAGTACAACAGCAACAACAGCTGCCAACAGCACCGCAACAGCATGTAGAGCCGCCATCTGCAGCTGGCGCCTTACGCATGATGGGACAACAGCATAATGCAGCTGTGGGCGTGGCAGGACCGCCCCGCACACAACAAGAGCTTATATTGCTGCAACAACAGCAGCAACAACAACAACAGCAGCAGCAACAACAGCAGCAAATGTTGCAGCCACAGCAAATGCGACGTGTTGTCGGCGTGCCACAGCAACAGATACCACAACAACATCTAGTGCAACAACAAATTGTGGTGGCACCACCGCCCAACGTGCAACAGCAACAGATGTCAGTGGGCATGCCTGTCCAGGTCGCTGGCCCACCACACGCCTACATGCAGACACGCCCTGGACAACCTCCGATCCCGATACCGCCACGCCCTCAGTTCTATGGCCACAATCCGAACTTGAAGCTGCCGGCGGATCTTTTCCTCGTGGGGTGCACCTTCTTTATCGTAGAATACGATGAGACGGACAGCGATGAGTTGCCCATTTGGCTGGACACAATACGACAATTTGGTGGCGACATTGAACGCGTCTATTGTCCACGCGTGACTCACGTCATCTGTCGCACCCAACGGCATGGCATGGTGATGCAAGCGTTGCGGGATGCCAAACGCTGTGTGACCGCTTATTGGTTAAGCGACATCTGCTTGAAGCGTCAGTTGATGCCACCATGGCAACCATTGCACTTGCCCTTCCCCAGTCAGTTTGGTTATCGCAAGCCATTGGAGCGCTACATCATCACCTCAGAGGGTTTTGAGGGTGAGGAAGTAGTGCGATTGCAACAAATGGCCGAGGAATGTGGGGCCATATACACGTCATATCTATCCAAAGTTAACACTCTGGTTATATGCAAACAACTGGAGGGCAACAAATTCAATGCGGCCAAAGAATGGAACATACACATGGTGAATGCTCTCTGGCTTAGCGATGTCTGCATTGGCAATCTCAGTGGACTCACCCAATACGATAATCCAAAGTATCAGCAATACAATCTAGTGGCGCCATTCCGCATCGAGTGTAATCTTGTGGCGCATCTGTTGAGTAAGTTTAAAACGAATCCCATGTATATTATATTCAATATATAGAATAGATAGGTAGAAAATCAATTCAATTCTATTCAAATTTACCGAGTAAAGAATATATTCGTGATTAGTATCAACAGCAGAGCGTCGATTGCAACATGTCCGTCTGTCTGTCTGTCTGTACAAACGCATCGATCTCAGCAACTAATCTGAAATCAAAACTATTTGCCTTGATTGTAGCCCCTACTTCTGAACGTATTTAAAATTTATAGTATACATGAGAAAATATATATAACAATGTGCGGTTTATTATTTGAGTATCAACTTATAAATAATAGAATATCTACTAAATACTGAACTATCCCAAACTAACAAGCGAGATAACTATTGAATCATTTAACTATATCAATATACAAGTATTATAATACACATATATATTTATACGTAAAGCTATAACATGAACACAATATTACCTGAATTCTAAGCTCCTGAATCGAAAGCTTGATTAATTTAAATTTATACTTTTTGCGCTGTGGACACTGTTTGCATCACAGCCCTCACTGTGGATGCTAAGTTTCATACACACTCACGCTGTACGCAATCGCTGCAGCTGCGCACACATACATGCATGCTCAATGCAGTGAGCTTATCTAACGGATCACACACCCACACATGCTTAGATTTTGCTGTGAGCAAGCCCTACAACGTTTTCCCTGCGCACACTAGCATACGCACATGCATGACTGCTAACTGTGTGATCACACACACACACACACACACATACATGCAGCAGGCTCGCTCACACTTATAGCGTAGTGCTGCGCCGCCTCTGCTTCGCTCAAATATAAAACTGTGCTACTTAATTTGTTGTTGTTTTTATTACACTCAACAAATTTAACAATAAAAATAGATTTATATTTATTAAATATAATTCAAATTTCGAAGTTAAATTCAGGGTATAAATAAGTAGATAAAGTTAATAAAATGAGAAAATTGTTGATCCTTTATTAATGCGAAGCTTGATTAATTGTTTATAATTTACAATTGATTGCTTTAACTAAATAAATAAATTGTATTCTACTTTAGCTGCCTGGAAGGCGCCCATAAATCTCACACAGGAGGCGCATGAACGGGTCAAGCGTCACCTCAGTGATCCGTATGCCAATGAGCAAAAGCTTAAGCGTCAGAGATTGAGCGTCTATCAGGAGCAGTTGCCGGAGCAGATAGTCTGCATTGAATATCCGCAGACCACAAAGCCGCCCAAGGTCATCTTCTCGCAGGTCGCCGATGCGGAATCGCTTAAAAAGGCCGTACTGTAAGTAAACCGTAATAAAAGATAATAATAAATTCAACTATAATATAGATTTGTATCTAATCCTTGACAGTCTGTTGGGTGGCATTGTTGTGGACAGTCCTGTGGATGCCACGCACTTGGTGATGACACGCGAGAGTCGCACTTGCAAGTTGATTCAGGCCTGTTGCCATGTCGACTATGTGCTCAAGTCCAGCTGGCTTGTGGATAGCGCCAAGGCGGGCAAATTTGTGCCACCGGATGAGTATCGCATCCAGCATATACCTGTTGATGAGAATCTACAATTCGATTTGGATACGGTGCTCTGTGCTCCCACACGATCCACGTTGTTTGCTGGCAAATGTTTCTATGTGACGCCGGATGTGTTTCCGGCGCGAGAGGAAATCATACGTATGATTGAATCATCTGGTGGCAAAGTGGAGCTAAAGCGACGCAGTGGTGCTGCCGTTGCTGAGGCACATGTCCAGGCGCCCGACTCGTATATCATTGTTACCTGTCCAACGGATATGCATCTGTGCGCGGATCTCACCCGACATGGCAATCCCAAGTGTCATATCGTCTCCACGGAGTTTGTGATGAGCTCCATACTGCGGCAGCAGCTGGAAATCGAACCCAATTTGATACCTTACTTGTACAACAATAACATTTCCAATAGCAGCAACAACAACAACAACAACAACAGTAACAACAACATCAACAACAAATCCTAGCGACAAGCCAACTCCATGTTGTTCTTAAGCTTGAAACTGTACAAAGAATTTATGCAATTGTTATAAGGGATAGCCCCTCCTTCCTGCTCCCAGCCCCGTCTCCCACTTACCCGCTTGTGAATGTATATCTAGTCCAGAGTCACCAAAAGGACAGAAAATCACTTTGATCGTTATCAAAACTCTTGATAAACTTAAGCAAAAAGCAAAGATCAGTAGAGAAAGTGAGCAAACTGATCAATCAAACATGCATATTACAACTAATTTATAAGCACATTTTATACTTACTATATCTATAAATATATATATATTTATATATATATATTTTTGTAAGTCCATTGTCACTTAGGAATTTAACCGTATATATAGATACTATATAGATAGATATATATTGCATTAGAGTATACGAAACGTTTCACAGAAATTTCAATTTCATTCTGCTGGCTATTAGGAATTTAAGCATTTTCCATCTATCGATTTAGTCAATTGTCCTGGTACCCTACTTCTTACATACTTATTACCCCCCTATCCTTCCCAAAATAAATGTGTTAGCTAGGGTTTTGTCATAATTGTAGCAATAAAGCTTATGTTATTAACTATACTTGTCATTTGTTTATATTATGTTTGGAGTTTGAAGTCAAGCTCGAGATTGCAGCATCTTATGGGGATTTATTATTAATTATATGTTAAATATATATAATAATACAGAGATATGTATTTTAATATATATATTAAATGTACTCTTACTCCTTTTCATTAATACTATTGAACTTTTCTTCTTAAATATATTATTTTCACTATTGACTGTATTATTAGTTCTACCTATTGGTAGTATACTATTTGTAATATTTATTAACTTTATTATTTGATTCTTTTTCTTATTAATACTCTTACTTCTGCTACTAATCCTACTACAACTATTTTTAGTACTATTTCTGCTGCTACTTACTACGGCGCTAATAATTAATCCTGCTCCTATTACTGCATTTACTACTACTATAACCACTTCAAATACTACTAATTCCAATTTCTACTTAACTACTACTACTTTCTGTTCCCCTCATATACTACTATTTACACTTGGGGTGCACCCAAGTAATAGTAACTTACTACTATTACCACTTTTGCTACTATTCTTTAGCTACAGCTACTACTACTTTTGCAATTAGCAACACAACTGCTTCTACCACCATTTCTGTTATTTATGATACTACCGACTCAATAACTATTTCTATTACCACCTTTAATTACTACTACCATCTCATCTATGACTACTTTCACTGCTATTACACAGCTCCTCATATTTTCTCTACTACTTTCTCTAAGTGGTTGCCTTAACAACAAGAATAAGTGATAGCAACAGCAAATGCTTAACTAACAATGCACTTGGAATGCGTTTTATTTTATTCATAAAACTCTTATTATTTATGCATAGATCTATTTGTTGTTGTACATGGATGCAATGGCAGGATCTTCGGTCTCGTATATGATCAAAACGTTGCGAAATTTGTCGAGCAGTTGTAAAAGTTGCGAACGTCGCAGATTCTCAAAGTACATGATCTCCTCCAAATGATGCTCGCTCTTGAAGTAACCCATTTGATAGAGCTTCACGAGCAGCGATAGATCATCGACGTTGAGGGAGGCGGGAATGCGACGTATGGCAGCGCGATCGGCATCGTTAAAGACCTGCAACAGCTCTTTGAGCTTCTGTTCGTCCTCCATGGAGTCAATGCTGTCACAATTGTCGGTGCTGAGAGAAGCCGTCATGCTGAAGTTCGACTTGTGACTGGACGAGGGTTGTGCTGCAATGTTGTCCGACGCCAAGGAGTCGTGATCATCGTTTAAGGGACGCCGATGGTTGTTGACTGGCATCGGTAGCGGTTGGCTCGACATGCTTAGCATGGAGCCGCCATGCAAAGGATCATCCTGCTCCTCCTCCGTGAGGTTGTCACAGCTTCCCGGCATTTGGGCCTGCGTACACGATGCCGAATCACCAAATTCATCATCATCGCTGGGCATAAACTGCACATAAGTATGGAGCTGCATGAGCAGATGATGCTGCAGCATCCAGAGCACCATTTGGGCCAGAATTCCCTGACGTGCCGGCTGTTGCAGCGGCGTCGTCAGATGTCCAATCGATGTGGGTAGCGAGAAATCCGAAATCACTTCAAAGAGAGACATGCCCGCAAAGCGCGTTGAGAACTTTTCGACAAGATGTGACTTCGTGTGCAACGGGGCATCCGGTGCAATCACATACACATTTGTCTCGCACAGAGGATAAATGATGGTCGCCTTGGCCCAATAGACAAGATGCGATACCAACTTGTAGACATGTTCAATACTCAAATCCGCATTGGAGGCCATGCTCTGTAGACTTATCAAAGGATTGTAGGCGTCCACCAACTGCCAAAGCATGCGGGCACCTGTCGGCGGCACACAATCGAGCAGCTCGGCAAAGTCCACCAGCAGGAGCATGCCATGATACGGTTTCAGGGCGCGTAGACAGCGATCTATGGTCTCTGGGTCCACCATGCTGCCCTTCTTGTGGAGCTGATGCGCCTTCGCCGGCAGGCAAAAGGTCAATGTTAAATTCTGGTTCAATGTGGTGCTCAGCAATCCCGTCGTGCACAGGTCATTGCAAATGGATTTGAGTGCCTGCGCCAAGCTGCAACGTTCTGCGATCAGTTCAAAGGTGCGTTCAAGCGGCTGCTGTTGCTGCTCGTCGTGCGTGCGCGCCATGTATGCCGTCTGTTCAGTGAGGTAGCCGCTACGTTGCTCCTCGAACTTCAGCGCCAATCCCAGACGCTTGCTCAGCTCATGATAGCACTTGACAATGGAGTAGCTGGCCTGTGCATGCAGTGCAAACACAATGTTAATCAGCATTTGCTGCTTTTTAACTACACCCACGGCCACTGTGGATGAAGAGCCGGAAGCAGTTGCTTGACTGGATGCTGAATTGGGCGTGGCAGTAGGCACAACACTGATCAACGTCGGATGACTAACAAAGCGCACATCATTCAGTTTAAGCTCGAACTTTTGGTTGCACAATTGCGGCTTGACGGCAAACAGAGCGGACAGCACATCGTCCGCAAAACCCTGCAGCTGACCTTGACCTTGACTCGGGTTTTGATGTGTGGGCGTCTGCAGCAGGTCATCTGTGTTGGCGACGGCAAAGGGATTACGCTTTTTGTTTGTCTGTTCTTCGTGCGGTTCCTCCAATTTGAGCGTTTGGCTGAGCGTTTGATATGGATAGCGATAGAGCAGGCGATCGCCTTTACTGTCAAAGTAAACAAGTATAACAGCCAGTGGATTTACCTCCATGGCAGCATTATTTATTTATGTTCCTTTTGCATACAAGACTATCAGCTGGTAGTCCGTAAACAATGTTGCATTATCAAATTAATCGATAATCAGAGTTGCATCAAACAATGGACGTCGTTTGTGAATTCGCCGCTTCTGTAATTCAGTTAACAGTCCCCTTTTGAGTACAACCGTGGTTTAGCATTAGCATAAGATAACATTCTGCGCTTACATTTAGAGGAAGAAGAAGAATCGGAGTAACGCGGAGTGTGAAACGCGTTTATAAGTGTAAAATCAACAAATATATTATAAAAAATTAGTTCCGGGCACGGTGCTCAAGTGCAGTTTTCACAATACGATAAAATGTAATGGTGAAACGTGTTAGTTATACCTTAAAATGTAGTTTTAAAATATGTCTTATTAGCGTGTTGGTAAAGAGGAAAAACACATAGGACGTGAAAGGTAAAATGCGTGCGGACCATGAGTGTAAGCGAGATGCCATTAAAGTGTTTCAGCAGCGGTCTATACACATACATATATTGTATATTTTAAAGCGTGTGTTTGTGTGTGAGCACGAAGCGAGGTACAAAATGTAATGAAGATTTGAACAAATAGTAGTTATATTTTTGTCGTACGACAGTTTTATTGTTCTATAGTCAATGTAAAACCTAAAAGCCGTTTACATATGGGCATTACAGTACATCTGAATGTGTATGTGTATAATATTAGGCATTTTACTTGTCCCTAGTATTTTTAGTGAACTAAATTTTTTTTCTTGTTGGCATGTATGTTTACCACATAAAGAACGTGTAATATTTTAGTTTGAAAATATAACAAATTTTGTGTATATGAGCGGCAATATCCGTGTATAGATTTTATATATGTACATAGGTACATATTTCGGTGGCGCCGTGTGTGTACATGCATGCATATATGTATGTATCAACGAACAGACAGAAAGACAAAACGAATGTACGTACAGCACTATAAAGTACACAGCGGAATGGCAGGCGCAGTAGTAATAGTCTAAGGAAAGACAAAGTAGAAGAAGCAGCGCGAACAAAATAAAATAGCCGATAATAGGTAGGATTTGTGCTAGTTGGCATGCCTTTGCCCGTAAGCTAAAACGGCCACACTATATGTAGCTGTCAATTTGATACAAGTGCGCGCGCAGCACAGCACTGTATGTTCATCTCGTTCTTACACACGCTCAGTAGGTGTTTTCGTGCGCATTTTTCGTTGTGTTTCTTATGCCATACGTATTAATAATAAAATTGATTAATCAAAGTGGAAACGTTTATTTTAACAGGCAGCAAACGTTAAAACAACGTCGCGTTTCACAACCACAAAACCTGCAACCCAAATTAGAGTGTGTGTTCATCGAATTCGTGAATATGTGAATAAAAACCCAAACATACGAAAATATATGCAAAACATAATTTTGTGCCGAAAACAGCAAATGCCACACGCAAAACTTAAACCACAACTTGCCATTAACTCCCGTGTTGTGCATAATGAAGTGATACTACAAATCTTACACGGTGAGTATTTATATTTAAGAGCTAAACAAAACAACCTCAACGCGCGCGCAAATCGTGAAGGCAGAAATTTCAAAGAAATTCCAACCCTACTTGGCGATTCAAAGAATCGAATATATTGGCTTCGCTGCTTACAATATAATGTAGTGTCAAGAGGTGTTCATATTGTTAAATTAAATGATTATTAATATAGTGCTATTGTCAATTTCGTAGTTATTTTTTTTCGCACAGTGGGTCGCCATATTTAATTTCGTACTTTTCCCTATGCATTCTATGCTGTGCTCACTCGCACCTATACGTTTGGCATATAGCTTGCGCGTTCGTTTGTTTTGCTTGCGATTTTCTTTTGTGCAACGTGAAGTTAGTTGTGCGTAATTGAGCTCCATAGAGTTGCCAGCCTAGCAAAGTATTTGTAAAATGTATATTTATGTTTCCAAATACAATTGTGTACAACAAATGCCTATTTGACTTCATATTGAGTATTGAATTTTAAACAACTATTTGCAGTCAAACTATTTCGAGTATTTTTTCATGTTAAAATACTTATGTTTCTTTAATTATAATATACAACGACTACATGTGTGTTTCTTGCATGGTCCATTGTTTTTGGCATGCGCAGTAACTCCAAAATAAATTGAATTAAGTATTTTCCTATGAAAAAGTACTTATTTGTTTTGCACAACTTTACTCAAAAGAAATGAAGAATTGTCGCCATGTTGGAATTACATTTCACATATATTTTCGGGCTAAAACGGCGCCACCGCTGCTTAGATCTTTTCCCATTTTTCTCTACTTTTTTTCAAATTTCTGCTGTACACTTCAAGCCTGTGTTATGTTTTCGTCAAACGTTTTATTGCCTATTCTTGCTGTTACATGCTTGTACGCCATGAAGTTGGTCGCTGTTGTCGGTTTTGGTGGTATGTGTGTTCATCTGTTTGTCTCTCTCCAACCAATCTTCCATTCTGACCGTCGCCTGTGCCGCTCTTTACGCATACGTGATTTTTGCCTCGCCTGCCCAGTACGATTTTTCGCCACTTTCTGTGGTATGGGCAAAAATGAAAGCAAAAGTTGATGAACAAGTTTTTACTATATATTTCTTGGGTGCATAAGAAACTATACATAATATACATTCGAAGAGGGAGATGCAAACGATAATCAGGAATAGCATTCGATAATTCAAGGGTTGTCAGAATTTGCCGCTTATTACACCCCCGCCAAAAATATGCATGTGAATCTTGCATACATTCAAACAAGCAGTTACACATATGCATTGATTTCTATGTAGGTGAGGAGGAGGAGGATACGCGATAAGTTTCTTTATATGAAGCTTTTTAAATATATAATTTTTTTGCTTACATATATGATGTACTCATTAATTTATACAATTAGAAATTATTGCAATACTTAATATGCATTCCACCATCCACCAGAATGGGAGCAGAAAACAGTTTTGAAAATGTCAGTCTGTTCAAAGTTTATTCAATAAAAAAGTCAGGCGCAAAAACTATGAAAACAAACAGAGAGGCAAACAAGAGTATAAAATGCGCGCAACAACAAAAAATAAGACGCAATTAGTTGACACTAGCAACACTAGTTGGCATCATCAACAAACCAAACCATATGTAAAATACGAACAGATAGAGTACAACATTGAAATGTAGGTGTGGGTATGTGGGTGTGGGGGGCTGTCCCTGATATGTATATGTGAGTGTGTATGTAAATCAGGCAATGCCAATTGCATTAACTTTATTGTTGTTAATATCATTGAATATGTAACGAACGTGAACAGTCCATGGTTAGGCATTGATATCGATCGTTGACACCGATTAGAATTGGTTTTCAATTTGACAGAAGCTTTGTTTGTTGACCAGACGACGTGTTTGCCAATTTCTCAACAAATGCAATTCCAACAGAGAGTTTTTTTCTCTCGCAAACTATAGCAAAGCTTAACGAAAGCGCGTCGACCAGTCGCCATGTTGTATGAGTGTTTGCGGTAAGTTTCAATGTGGATTCAAACATGCTCTCTCGCAAGTTTGCTTACTTATACACACGCACATTCTCATACCTTCGCCATAACATACCATGTTTGAATGTGTGTAAATTTGTTTATGGCGCGCAATTTAGATGACTGCTGGGTTGGGGTAGGGTTTAAGCTTTTACATGCACAGTTGCTTGTCGTATTTACACTTTGATGTGTATTTCACCTTCTGGTATTTATACCTACATATATACACATGTATGTGTGCATACATCAAACTTAAACAGTTGGAATGCGCTTAATTTTGTCTGCATCATGTGCTTTTTTAGATGCTTCAGATGTTTATATTTTAAAGTGTGTCGTCGTAAATTTGTAAATACGACACGAGGCTTTTACACATATATGTATGTACATATATATAAATAAAATCAATCTGCCCCAGCCCAAAAATTTGTTGTTGCTTCTGTTATCTTGGGACTAGGCGAGCTTTGTTTGTGCTTGTCGCTTCTATTGAGAAATAACATCAAACGGAAATAAATTATACACACATGTGTATGCGTCTATATGTATATGTATTTAGTCAGGCCACCAAAAATTACACAATTCCCTGTCATAGGAAGCGACAAATATAAATAGGAATATTATGCGTACACAAATACATGCATAAGTCATTTTTCTGCATCTTCTGTTCTTATATGAAAACATATTCCAGCAAACACACACGCATAATGTAAAGGTTGCCTTGTATGCCGTTATATAACATAATGATATGTGCGTTCAGATTTTTATATAAAATAATTAATTGTGGTTGTGCATTTGATTTTGCAGTAATTTTATTCAACAAATTATTTGCACATTTCCATATATACATATATGTATGTATAAACATGCAGTAATACCTCATGGGGTTACATAAGCTCATTGACTGACTGTGCAATTAGCAATTCGCAATTCTGTGAAATTGTGTGCTTTTTTGTTTCTGTTTCTTTCATTTGCAATTCAAATTGATTGCTAAGTAAAAGCGAATAGTAACAAACACATGAATAGCATTCAATTGAATGTAAATGCTCGACTGCTGCTGCGACTGGGGCTGCTGTTCTACCCTATTTCAATTAGAAATGATATTTCAATAGGCGCAAATCGCTGTCAGCGTACTTTGAAACCACGAGAGCCAAGTGCATGACTAGAGATACTGCAACAACGGGTATTAGATACTAAAAGCAGCGGCAACAACAAGAACAAGCACAAGAACAACAACAACAATGCATCGGCGAGTAAGACGATGTCGTCGACTGCTATGAATGCCGCGCCGGATGCCAAGGCAAAATTGGTGCATTCACTTTTTGCTTTGGCTTTGGCAACGACCAAAAGCCTCACACATATACACAAACACTCTTCAAACACACACAAGCATACGTATGCTCATAGTTTTAACTTGTAAATACAAATGTTGAGGTGTAAACCGAATGCGCAAGAAATACTATAAAATTAAAGAAAAATGTAGAAATACCAAATCGCAGACTGCAGACTGGGTTAAAAGAAACTAACAAAAAAGAGGAGAGAAACCCAATAAGAAAAGGTGAGATGATCAAGCTTTCATTTGATGATTTTGAATGATGAATGTATAAAACGTGACCGATTTAATACCAATTTGCTTGCAACAAAGTAACTAACTGCCATCCATTTATGTTATGTTATTACACATCTGTGTATTGCAATATGAGATGCTTTGCTATTTTTAAATGTATCTTTGGTATGTTGTAAAGATGTTAGCTCGACATGATTAGGGTCGCTCATAAAACTGATGAGTAGCCAAAGCAAACAGGAGAACAGGTTTTCTTTTCTTAAAGCAAAAATGCACAAGTGCTAAATGCTGTTGGTCTCGTCATTGAGTTTGAATGGCAATAAACCCCACTGCACATTTGCACACACACACATACATACGCATACAAATACAAATGTAAACAATGCAAGTTCATAACGTATCTATCACTTGGTCTTTGCTTTGATGTAGTTGTTGTTGGTTGACTCTCTATTAACGAGTTGGCAGCTACTTTACTTCAAGTTTGTACTCGCCGCAAATGTAGTCGCGAACAGCGTACCAAAAAGAACACTCGAAAAATACACAAATACACACAACATATACAAGCAGCAACAAATTCAATGCGCATGCGTTTCGGTTTTGTCCGTTGCTTTGGATTACATAAGCTTTAAACTGGCAGTTGGCAACACTGTGCGATATGTTGGCAGGCAGTAATCGATAAGCGATTGTCGATTAAGCGGTGATTGAACGATTCAAATTTATTGTAAAATATACAAAAACTAATTAAACATATTAATTAATTAATCATAATTAATTCAATTTGTATTTTCTTGCTTTGCCTTGCAGTAAATGGAACATACAACGAAACATCGTTTGGTGAGTTAAAATTGATGCAGTTTCGTTGTGCTGGATAACAACAACAAGAACAAGATCAAAACCCAAAACAACGAGACGTCGACTACAACAACAATAACAACGAGAGTTTGAAGAGACAAGAAGGAAATCATAGCAAAGTAACAGTAGGCGCGCCAACCGGAAGCGCCGACTAACTAGAGAGAGAGAGAGTGAGCGAGAGAGGAAGGCGGAAGAAGCAGAATAATAATAATACGCACCGTTATGTTTGTAATGGCTAACAATGTAATGTGGCACAGTGTTGGAAATCGTATTTGCAATTTGAATGCGCGCCGCCCACAATTAGCAGCCACCAGCAGCGGTCAGGCAAACGCCAACGAAGAAAGCATTTCTGGTTATGCATTAGGCCCCCAAAGGTTTGGGGGCACCATCACTAACAGAAGCAGTAGTAAACGCACTTGCAAAAGCAGCAGCTTAACGCTGCAAAGGTCACAAAATCTAAAACAACAAAAGCAACAAAATCTAAAGCAGCAGCAACAAAGGCGGCAGCAGCAGCAGCAACAACATCAGCAACAGCAGAGGCAAAAGCTTCTTGTGAACAAGATGTTAAGTGAAGTAGTGTTGTGAAATGTCAAAAAACAAAACGCAGAAGCAGCTACTGAAGAAGAAGAGCATAAACTTAGCACCAGTTAAAAGCAGACCCCCGCCCCCTTCTAAAACAACAATTTAGTTTCTAAGCGATTTTTGATCGCCATATATATAAATACACATAATATTATTTTTGTGAGCAATTATAAAAATTGATAAACATGCCCATGTCCACGCACGACACGGTCTTTGTGGAACCCGTCGTCACTAGCGGCAACGGCAGCAACAGCAGCAGCAATAACAACAGCATCGGCACCGGCAACAGTAGAATTGCCATCGGTGTGCCACAGCAGCAACAGCAGCAGCAGCCGCACATTGTTATCGATGGCAGCAGTTTGTCAACGCAGGCGCAGCTTAAGCGTATCATGCAGCGGCGTATGTCAATTCAAGCGCAGCCGGCACAAAAGTACGCGGTGCGTACAACAGCAGCGCAACAGCAACCACAGTCGTCGCAGCAGCATGAATTGTTAAATCCGCAAATCTACAAGATTGTAACCACCGATGGCAGCACAAGCAATGTCATCATTGATGCCTCCTCGGCGGCTCCACCGCATAACTCCAAGCTGCTGCTTAGTAATCTCACGGTGCTCTCCAAACAGGCACCGTCAATGTCCTCCCAGTCACAACAACAACAGCAACAGCAGCAGCAAATCAACTATCTCAGCGCCAAGAATTTGCCCTATGTTACGGCAACGCCAGCTGTTAAACAGCAGCAGCTGCAACAGCAAAAGTTTGGCAGCATCAGCGCCTACAAAGCGGCAGGAGGAGGTGCCACACCGAAGCAACTACAAGGCTATGCTCAATCCACGCAGCAGGCAACGACGCCGCTAATGCAAAAGGTGACGCTGGGCTCGCGAGTTGTCACGCGACTGCAATCGTATGTGCCGCCTCAGCAACAGCAACCGCCGCAGATAATTGTTCAGCCGGCGCAGCAGAAGTATGTGAACGCTGCTGTCAATCGGCCGGCGATAACGACGGCAGCAGGCGGCGCAGCTGCAGCGCTGCTCAAGAAGACCAATCAAAAGATAACGGTCAAAAGTGTTGGCAACATGCTGCAGCAGCATCAACAGCAGCACCAGCAGCAGCAACAACAACAACAGCAGCAACAACTGAAAGCTTTCATCTCCTCACAGCAGACGACGCACAAAGCTGGCGTTAAAACGAAATTTGTTAAGCAATATAATAGCGTTGGCAACGCAGCAACTGCGCTGTCGATTGCTGCCGTGCCACAGCAACAAAGCGCCTACGCAAAGCAACAGCAGCAGCAACAATTAACGCCCAGCAAGGTTGGCAAATTGACGGCGGGCAGCAGCATTAACAACAACAATAAGTATGTGGTGCAGCAGCAACCGTTGCAACAATTGGCCGCCAATTTGCCACAGGGCACGCAGCTACAACAGAAGACAACAGCAACAGCTGGCGGCGGCTACATGTTGCAACAGTCAACGCCGGGTGCCATCAAGTTTGTCAACTCGCACGGCACCGTCATACAGCAGCATCAACCTCAGATTCAGGCTCAACCCAAACGCATTCACTATAACAGCAGCAGCAGTGACAGCAGCAGCGATCATCAGCAACAGCAGCAGCAGCAGCAATCGTCGATGATCACCGACGATGTGATGATTGTGAATGGAACGCAGATGACGGATGAGTTATCGGCTCGTATATTGCAGAGCATGGCCCAAAAGTCGTTTAGCCAGCATCAGCAGCGCTATCAGCAGCAAACACCGACAACACCAACAGTTGCAACAGCCGTAACAACAACAAACATGCCGCCGCCGCAGCCTGCAACAACACCTACGCAAATTGTTTATGGCGGCAGTAACAGCAACAACAGCAGCAGCAACAACAACAACAACAACGCATCATCGGGTAATCTACTGTTGACGCACTTTCAAGCTGCAGCTGCAGCTGCAATGACGCCCAGTTCATCGACAACAACATCATCATCAGCGTCATCGTTAACATCATCATCATTTCTAACTGTAAGCACCTCCAGCACGCCCTCGGTGAGCATCTCCTCCCATGGATTTGCCAGCGGTAGCGCTGCAATGTCCTCGTACATGTCGGCAACGGCGGCACGCCGTCAATCTGTGAGTGCGCCGAGCAGTCGAGCAGCATCGCTGGAACGCAAGCAACATCAACAACACCTGCAACATGAGGCAGTGGCAACGGTGGCAACCGCAGCAGCTGCGGCAGCCAACCGCAAGCCACCACCCAATGTGGTCGAGTATTATAAGCACAGGTAAGCAATCGAATATCAACTGTTTGAATTAACAAATGCGACTGTAGTTGGTATTTTACTTAAGTCTGTGGCAATCAATCATTTTTGATAGTTTACCGATAATTATTATAACTAATGATAATAATTATATCTTATGTATTTAATATCAATATTTATTTGTTAATTGCCAAATATTTAAATACATACACAACTATCGGAAGCGCAATAACATTTATAGTTTTTCCACAATTGAATGAACATTTGTTTGTTCGACGTTTGTTTGTTCAATCGAGTAACACATTTCAATTTGACAGTTGTTGAAAATAAATTGCCATAAAATGTCCAAAGTAAAAGGCCAAAGAAATCAGTTTGATGAGAATTTGTTTTGTTTCGTTATGAAAAGTTGGCCTGAGATTTTGAGTTGGATGCAGCGCTGTTGTTACAGATTAATCTGTAGCTATCGAACAATGCTTACATGTGAACGTAAAGGATTTGTTTATACATTGAATATTGTTATAATTTCATCAAGCCTAACTAATCTCGTGGATCTCTTGTTTTGCAGCCTGAATCACAGCAGTAGCACAAGCAATCTGAGCAGTCTGCGTGGCAACAGCAACAGCACAACGACAACAACGTTGGGTACGCCAATGACGACGCCGCAACTGACGCCTGTGCATGTGGAGGCGGCACCGACGCTAATGATTAAAACGCAGCAACAACAGCAGCAGGCGGTACATCCACATTCGCAGATGTGTGCGAATGAGGAGGATTTGTATATTGAAGAAGTGCGTCCAGTGCCTGTGCATACGCAGGATTTACGCTTGCAGCAGTTGCATGCCATTATGCAGGATCACACATACGCCTCCCAGCAGCAACAGCAGCAGCAGCAGCAGCAACAACAACAACAGCAGCAACAACAACAACAGCAGCAACTGGCAACAGCCACAGGCGCTGCACAGCAACCACAACAATGGTCACTTGGTGGCATTGGCGTTACGGTGGCAGGTGCAGCAACAACACCAGGTGGCAGTTACAGCTGCTACTATGGACACCAAAGTAAGTTAAACTGTACACTCGATCAATGCTGAATCGTGGCTAATTCACATTTATTTCAGTTGGACGCCATGTGACGGATGACGATGCTCACTCGGCCATAAGCGGCAGCTCACGTTTGGCAAGTGCTGACATTGATCCTGGCGAGGAGACGGAAACGGCACCCGAAGCAGAGGCTGAAGATGATTCGGTGACGCGTTGCATTTGTGAATTAACCCACGATGATGGCTATATGATATGCTGTGACAAGTGCTCGTAAGTAAATCTGGATATCACATCACAATATCAAACTAAACAAAACTGTATCTTGTTTCTGTAGTGCCTGGCAACATGTGGACTGCATGGGCATCGATCGTCTCAACATACCGGAAGAGTACCAGTGTGAGCTTTGTCAGCCCCGAACTGTGGATAAGGCCAGGGCACGTGCTTTGCAGCGACAGAAGCGCAAGGAGCACATGATGCTAGTAGCATCTCAAGCGGCCAATGGAGCAGCCGCTGCAGCAGCTGCTGCTGCCGCTTCAGCCGCCGCCGCAGGTGGTAATCCAATGGGTGTGGCAGCCGCAGCACCAGGAGGAACGCTCTACAATAGCCAAGATCTGCAGCAGCAACAACAGCTACAGCAGCAGCAACAACAGCGTCTGGGCTCAGGTGGACTCAATGGTGGCTTTGCACCGGTTAGTTCTGTTGGCCCTTTGGGCAAGAAATCAAAGAAAACCAAAGACGGAGCCGCTGCAACGCTGAAGAAGAGCAAGAAGAGCGGCGATAAGGTGTCAGCGAGTGGACTTGCTGGCGGCAGTGGCGCAGGCGGTGCTAAGGCGACAAAGAAGAGCAGCAAACGAAAGAGCAAATCGGGTGGCGATGGCAATGGCGGCAGCAGTCCGGCCCTCACCGCCGCCGAGAAGCATGCAGCTAATTTGCGTCAATGGATTGAGCATTATGAATACGCCGTAACAAATCATTACTCGCCGGAGCTGCGAGCCCGTCTGCATGCCATACAAAAGCAGCCAAGTTTGCTGCAGAGCATCCAGAATACGGAGAACAAGGCGTTGCGTCTGATTGCTGGCGGCTGTGCCAACGAACTGGAGAAGCGTGCCCAACTGATACCCTATGCTGGGGCCAAGGTGCTCATTAGCAGCATCGATCTGGCACCACATGCGCCCATCCATGAGCTGAGGGGCAAGTACATGCTGACCACACAGTTTCGCACACAGAATCCCACCGTTAACATGAATACGCCGCCGCCAAGTAACTATTTGAATAGCTTCAAGGTCCACAAGACGCCCGGACAGTTTGTGTTCTTCTATCAGCTGCCGGGCGTGGAAGCGCCAATGCAAACGCATCCGCAGTTGGCAAACCAACTGCCACCGCAACCGTTGCCCGCCTACCTCAAGGGACCTGAAGTCTGTGTCGATACGCGAACTTACGGCAACGATGCCCGCTTCGTTCGTCGCTCTTGTCGTCCCAATGCTGAGTTGCAGCATTATTTCGAGAAGGGAACGTTGCATCTGTACATTGTTGCACTGACCCACATTCGTGCTCAGACGGAGATTACGGTGCGACATGAGCCGCATGATTTAACCGCTGTGGAGCATAAGAAATCCCATTCAGCCGTCATCCAACCGACGAGCACACGTTGTGCCTGCGACTTGGGCAGCGATTGTCTCTTCGCTCTGCCATTGGCGGTGCAACAACAATTGCAAGCACCACCCGCTCAGCCACGCAGCAGTCATCGCAATAAAGCGGCTGCCGCAGCGGCAGCAGCAGCTGCTGCCAACAGCGCTGCTGCAATTCAGCTTACCATGGGATTGGGCAACAGTGTTGCGGCAGCAGCTGCAGTTGCCGCGGCAACAGCACGCAATCGGACCACATCCTCGAGCGGCGAGAGCAGCAGCCATATGGGCCTCAATAGTCCACAGTTGAGTCAATTGAATCTGGGCTTTAAGTCCAGTCCGACATTGGTCACAGCAACAGTTGGCAATGCAGTGTCGGCAGCTGCTGCAATGCTCTGCAATAGCAACAGCAATGGTGGCAACAGCAACAACTCGTGTTCCGTTTCCATGTCGAGTGTGTTGCATGATTCGGGCATTTGTACATCGTCCTCATCGCCATCAGTGTCCATTCCATCGCCCACGCCAACACAGCTGCAATCGCCCACATTGCAGCAGCAGCAACAACAACAGCAGACATCGCTGCTGCAGCGCAGCCCAACACAGCAGCAACAGCAAATACTAGCAGCGCTGCCCACTCCAATGTTGCTATCGCCACAGTTGTTGCCAAAGCCTGCACAGCAGCAATCATCACTATTGCAGCAGCAGCAACAACAACAACAGCAGCACCAACAGGAGCCGCTGGCTGTCATTGCAGCTGCAGCGGCAGCACAGCGTCCCATGGCTACATACTATTTGCAGCCACAACAGCAGCAGCAACAACAGCAGCAGCAGCAACAACAGTTGCAGCAACAGCAACAACCGCAGCAGCAACAACAGCAGCAGAAACCATTCCTCCAGCAGCAGCAGCAGCATCAATTGGCCGATGAGGCACGCATAGCGGTTAGTGCACTACAAACGCTGCATGCCACGCCTCCGTCGCATATTGTAACGCCTGTGAAAGTTACAACGCAGCAGCTGAAGCAGCAACAGCCACAATTGCAGCTAGCACAGCAGCAACAAAAGCCCCAACAACCGTTGCAACAAAAACAGCAGCAGCAGCAACAACAGCAGCAACAACAACCGCAACCACCCCAACCAGCGCTCTATCAACCAGCTGTTTCGCCCACAAAGACACCTACTAAGTCTGCCACACAGCCGCTTGCCAACAATATAAGCAATTGCACTAGCAACAATAATAACAATAGCAGTAGCAATAGCAATATCAACACAACGCCAGCAGCACGCAGAACACCTGCGAAAAGCACAAAAACAACACCAACAACCAGTAGTCCTGCGGTGGATGCCAAAGAAGATGACTCGACGACAGCAGCAACAGCCGCAACGACAACAACAACAACGAGTTCACCAGCAACATCAACCCCTGCTGCCAAAAAGGACAAACCAAAATCACGGGAGGATCGTAAACTGGAGGCGATATTGCGAGCCATTGATAAAATGGAGAAACAGGAGGCACGTGGCAAGAAGGCGGGTGGTGCAGCTGGTGGAGTTGCCGGTGGGGAGAGTCGCCAGATGGGCAGCAAGCAGCGAGCGAGCAATTCACCTGCATCGCCACGTAAACGCAATGCCAGCAGCAATTCCATCAGCGAATCAACGGATGGAAATGCCGTAGGCTTCGGCACGCCCACCACAAGCAACAACAATATTAACAACAACAACTGCACATCGCGACGTAACAAAAAGAAGCGTAAAGTGAGTCGCAGCTACAACAACAACAACAACAATAACAAACGGCGAAAGAGCATTAACGAATCGGATAACGAATCGCATACGGAATCGGAGCTCACTTCGCCAGCAGCACATCAGCACCACAATAACATCAGCAATAGTAGCAACAACATTATGCTGCAACAGCAACAACAATCAGCTGATCAGGCAGCTGGTTTGTTGCTGGCATTGGCGCACAACAATTGTGATGCATTCAAATCGCCAACAGCGGGGGCAACGACGCCAGCATCGGGAGCATCTTCAGTGAGCAGCGCATGTCTGCTAATTGAGGCTGCAATGGGTCCACTGGAGCAGCAGCCACAGCAACAAGTTGTAGTTCAACAATTGCAATCGCCTTCAATGGGGGAATTCAAATATCCGCCCAGCAGTGCAAAGACGAAGAAGACTCTCATGTCCAGTTGGTTTCAGCAATCGGAGCAATGCGAACAGCAACAGCAGCAGCAGCAACAACAACAACAAACATCAGGCTTAGACAGTCTTGTGCAGGCGGCAATGAGTGAAATAAATGGCTCCAGGGAGCAACTGCAACAGCAAACGTTACAACAACAGTTGCAGGATTCGCCAGCGCCAGCCTTGTTGAAAGTTGAGCAGTTCATAAATCAAGTGGAGGCAACAGATCGTCTGCAAATGCCGTCGGTGCAGAATAATTCGTCGGTGAAGAAGCGCTGGTTGCGCCAGGCGATAAGCGAAGAGACTACGGATGAGAGTCAACCACAAACACCGCCGACGCCCACGCCGAGCATATCATCGCCCCAGCAGCAGCAACAACAACAGCAGCAGCAGCAGCATCAGCAACAACAGACACCGCCTTTGCTATCGAATGGTTTTAGTACGCCGCTAAAGAAACGTCGCCTTGTGGTCATCAGCAATGGTGGACTCGAGGCAACTGCTGCCGAGGAACCGCATATCGATATCATTGGCAGCGCCGGCGAGGAAGATCACAAAATGGAACAAATCGAGCCAAAGACGGAGCTATTGAAAGTGGAGACTCAACAGCTGCAGTTCGAGCAGGACGATGATGTAGATATCTTGCGGTCCCCTAGTCCAGGGGCCCAACAAATTGTGGCCGAGGATAATTTGGTCAAAATTGAGCCAGAGGATACAAGTGCCGCGGCAGAGGATGTGAAAATTGATGTGGAGCGTGAGGAGAGTCAGGCATGTGATAAGTTTGAGGAACTGCTCAAAGTGAAGCGAGAGCAGGAAGAACAACAACAGCAGCAACACGAGCAACAACAACAACAACAGCAGCAGCAGCAGCCAAAGCCAGAACCGTTGCCAGAGACGTTGTTGGTGACGGAACAGCAGGTAGCCAAAATAGAGCCTAAGGCGGAGATCAAACCGGAGGCAGAAAAGGCGCCCACTAAAGTGGAACCAATGCCGGAGCCCAAGCCGGGTGAATCGCTGCTACGCACAGCAGCAACACTGCCAGCAACCACAGCAGCGGCAACAACATCAACCACATTGCTAGTGGACTCTGTGAAGGCAGCTATCAAAGCGCGGGGAGCAGTTGTAAAGGAGGAGGTCGAGGAGCCGCTAAAGAAGAAGCCCAAGCTGGAAACGCCCAAAGCAACAACACCAGCAACAGCAGCAGTAGTAGCACCATCAACAACTGCGCCCGTAGCAACGACAGCAGCAATGGCAACAACAGCAACAGCTGCTGCGGTAGCAATAACAACAGCTGCCACAACACCGGCAACACCAACAGCTGCAGCAATAGCAACATCTGCAGCCAGCAGCAAAAATCTAACAGAGTTAGACATTCAGGAGCGTCTATTGTCCTTCCATGCGGCGAACATTTCGTACTTGCAATCGCGCAACAAGAAAGCAACCAGCAGCAACAGTACCTCCAGCAAGAGCAACAGCAACACAAGCCCTACCACCACCATCACCACCAATAACACTACTGAGGTGACTAGCAAGAAGTCTAGCAAAGAGAAGGACGAGAAGCGTGAGCGAGAAAAGCAGCTGAAGAAGTCGAAGAAGGAGAAAAAGAAGTCCAAGGATAAGGACAAGCAGAAGGCTGCAGCAGCTGCAGCGGCTGCCATGGTAGGAACAATGGCAGCGCCTGAGCTTAAAAAGAAACAGCCTAAGGAGAGCAAGCAGCATCAGCAGCAGCAACTGTTGGCCACGCCCACAGCATCAGCAGCAACACCAACAACGCCGACAGCAACAGCAAATGGCAAAGCGAAACACAACAGCAACAACACACTCGAACAGCAGCAGCAACAACAGTCGGCACTGCGTCGACGCACGATGTCCATGTGTGTTACGCCAGCCACGCCTCCAACGCCCGCCATACCAACAACTCCCATAGCAATAACGAAGAAGCGTCAAACGAACTTTGAACAGGAGCTAAGCAAACCCAACAGTCAAATACTCAGCAGCAGTTTGTTGCTGAACAGCAGCAAAGCACCGCTGCAACCCGCAGCTGTGGCAGCAGCAGTTGCTGTTTCAGCAGGCGCTGTTGCGGTGTCGGCACAGCAGCAACAGCATCGCAAGGAGAACAATCATCATCCACAGCAGCAGCAGGAGGTGCAGGGATCGATGAGTTTGGCGCAAGCGATTGCAAGTGGGAAGTTGACAGCAATCAGTCGGCGACGTGAATCCATGTGTGGCAGTCGACAGCAGGCGGCGTTTATGGCTGCGTTCAGCAAGAAGGAGAAGAAAGAGAAAAAGAAGAGCAAGAAAAAGGATCGGGAAAAGAAGCAAAAGGACAAAGATAAGGATAAAGACAAAGTAAAGGATGCCACAAACAGCAAGACTAAGAGCAATAATCAACAGAAACCACAACAACAGCAACAACTGCCCACAACAACAACAACGCCAACAATAAACGCCACACCCAAAGTCGTGGCCATGCCCAAGCCAAGCACTCCCACTGTCGTAGCAATGTCCAAGCCTACCACGCCCACTGTAACACCCATATCTGCCGCACCAATACCTGTGCTCATCACCCAGCCGACACTAACAATGGCAGCCACACCAACAGCGGCAGCATTGCCCGGGGCCTTGCCAATTGTTGTTGCCGGCAGCAACAGTTGCTCCTCCGCCAAACAATTGCCGTATTATAATACAATTTATGGCAAATTGCAGGAGCCACCAACATTGCCAGCAAGTGCGGCATTGGTTACCTCCCCATTGGCCAAGTTGCAGAGTAATAGCATGCCCAGTTTGGCAGAGTATTTGGAGGCAACCAAATCAAAGGCAGCGACAGCAGCTGTTGTTGCCACCGCGTCAGTCGCAGCAGTGACAGCAATTGCCCCGCCATCACCAGCAAGTGCAGCCGTGGCAGCAATCGACAGCATGCCGCCGCCAGCAACAACGCCACTTAAGCTGTATACCCGCACCGCCAGCCATGATCCGCGATTAAATCCAATGCTCACAGTGCCAGAACCGGCACCAATGCCCAAACGCAAGTTGTCCATTAGCGAGTATCGGATGCGGCATCGACCGTCTGTGGATACGGCGCCCACAACGCCAACGACGCCGACAACCCCACCAGAACGTTGCTTTGTCAAGCCGCAGACCATCAACAAATGCTCGCTGCAGTCGCCGGAACGCTTCCAGGCAGCGATGCGGGAACGACGCAACTCCATTAGTATTCATCAGAATAGCAATAATAATAGCAACAGCAGCAGCAATCATCATTACCAGCAGCAGTTGCTACAACAGCAGCAACATCATTCGCATCCGCATCATCATCACCATCTGTCCCAGTCGCCAGCTCTTAAGAGTAAATCATTAAACAACTCCACAATAAACTCTGCAGCGGCCACGTTGAGCACCGTCAACAACATCCTAAGCACAGCCCACAAGCTGCACATGTTTGACGATAAGCCCAAGGGTAAGCAGCACCAGCGTCTTGGCCAGTTAATGCTCAATTAAACTTATACTGAACCGTTACCTTATTATAGGTGGACACTTCAATGCGGCGCCCACGTTGCTGGAACAGCAGCAGGAGAAGATGAGCGAAAGATCACGTTGCCTGCAACGTACAATATCCTGTGATTCGCGTGTCATTGAACGGTTGGGCGCGGGCGCAACAGCTGCTGGAGGCGTTGGCCTGCCGGAGAAGGCAACGGCAGCGGGTTCCAGGCGAGATGGTGCATAAGGTGAGTGCGAATTTAAGTTATAATACAGTGAGCACACTCAATTATTACAATATTAAACAAGTAATGTAATTAGCCTCAAATCAATTAACACATTTTATCGAATTAATACTAATTTGATTAATTTGAAATGTTTCAACAGCTTTTGGCAAACCAGAGATAATCAACAACAACTAAAACAAGGATAATTTAAAAATGTTACCCAGTTATGTGAACAGACAACAAACGGACCTGGCGAATCAAACAAAACCAACTAAAATCGAAAAGAGATAACTTTTTACTATAGACATTTATAATGATTAGAGCGCTTTCCTTATTTTACAAATGTAGAGCAAAACAAAAGCAAAGAATGCGGAAAATCGCGTTATCGAAATCCGAGAAATAACGGCAGTCAGAAAATGAAATCCTTATTATTTGTGTTGTAAACGCTATTTACTTGCTATATATCTAAACTAATACTACTTACACACATAGAATTTAGACATGTATATATATATACTTTATATATATACATATATACATATATATATATATATACACATTAACTATATGAGATTGAGAAGAGAAATACAACAACAATATACATTTCAAGATGAAAGAAAATGATTAAAGCCTTCTGCTAAATGATTTAGTTATTTTAATAGTCGCTTCTTTTCGTATCAAATCAAGCAACTTATAGAACTACTCTATATATCGTATATATTTATACGATATACGATATATATTTATACATATAAATAACTAAACATAGCGCTATAATGATATATTACTAAGATATACAAAATAGGAGCAATACAAAAAAAAAAAAAAAAACACAAAATAACAAAAACAAATTGAAAATTTAACATTTTGGTTAGTTAAACATTTAATTTAAATTTCTTTTAACTAATTTAAATGTATATTATACTAATTCTATTTGTTTTAATTCATTTACTTTACTGGAATATGCAAGAGAGCAAATCTGTAATTAATTAATAATTATTATTTAAATTTTATGATTATTTTTATAAATTTTCTGTAATAGTTATAATTAAAGAGCAAAACTATGAGTATATTTACATATACTTAAAGGCAACAAAACAAGCATTAACTAATCTAATTAATTAACTTAAATTAACAGAAAAAAACAAAACAACGGCAATTACAACTGCAACACTAACAACAACAGCAAGAACGTAACCAGGCTTAAAACGCAAGCAATACTAAAAACCAAAATAAATGAAAAAGAAAAAAAGAAAAACAAGAAAATAACAAAAATATAAATACAAAATGTAAATATTTGCTTGCAAAAGCGAGAGAGAGAGAGTGAGTGAGAGAGAAAGTAAGAGAGAGAGAGCGTATATTGTTAAATATTTGTACATAAAATTGGCGTCGAGCAGTCGTTTTATTGTTAACATAGAAACAAACAAAACAAACAACAACAAATTAAACGCTACTTTTAGTCTGTAAGTTTGAAACATTGAAAAAAGAGTACAAAACGCGAGTTAATTGAACATAAATTAATTTTAAGCAATACCCTTAAAACAACAACAAATGTATAACTACAACAAACAAAAAAAAAAGAGAAAACAACAAAAAAAGATGAAAAAATACCAGAAATTGTATATAAAATGGTTCTTAACAAGGCCGTCGCGTATTTAGCAATAAGTTCACTAACTAACACGCTGCCCCCAACCCTTCCCCCCTCTAACGCCCCCTTTAACCCACCATCATATATATATACAAATTGGGTTTTGGCATAACATTTATTTATTTTCTTTACATTTTTGTATTCTTATTAACATTTCGATTGAACGCTAAAGTGCAGCAACAAAAAAAAAGCAAAAACAGATAAATACAACAACCATTTGACCCTGTGAATATATTTATATCTAATTCAATAAATACGATTAACAACAACAAAATGGCAAGAGAAAAACTAAAAAACAACCAAACTAATTAGTCAACATTAATTGATTTAAATTTTATATTTTTTTTTTGTATACTTTTCTTTTTACTGGAATTAAAACTTTGTGTATATAACCAAACAATAACTTTTATATTTAACAATTTAACAACATACCACAATTTGTAGGCAATGTGAAATTTTAACTTAATATAATTAAACTAAGATTAAACAATATTCAAATCCCAAAAGTTCTTAATGATGATGAAATGATATGGCTGTTGACTGATGCAAACACAATTATCTTATTTCTAATCCTTGTATTGTATTCAAGCTGCAATTGTGATTGATCAATCAATAGATTAACTGAGTTCGCTCGTTCTCTTTTAAACTATTATTAATCAATAACAATAAGCAAGTTTAAGATGTGCATTGCGATTGATTAATCATTTTTACTAAGTTTAAGTGATTATTATAATCCTTATACTAGATATTGAATTGAATTGTGATTGATGATCACTTAATAGATTAGTTTGAGTATTATTTCATTATAATCTATTAGTTGTGGCTTTTATCAGAGATATTCAAGCAGTAACTGTAATTGATTGTATCTTTATATCAATCAATCAGATGATTGATTGCATTCAGTGTTCAATTCGATAGTTTTGCTGCATCAGTCCATGCCATTTGCAACAATTTCAGAATTAAAAAAACAATTTATCCTGAAGTAAGATAATTTTCACAAATATAAGAATAATTCTTATTCTTATAAACAAATACACATATTTATATTTAATGAAGGCTCTTGTTAAACCGTAGAATCACAAAAGTTAGAAAGTATACATTTTACATTTTGTATCTTTTAAGAATTTGTTGTTTTTGCTTCAAGAGGGTATCCTTATATATATAAATATATACTTTTTTTTCTTATTGTACATAACGAAAGAAGTCGATTTTATAAAAACAAAAATTATTGTTCATTTATTTAAGATCTGTATAATACTTATATATAATTATAGTTCTATGACTAAAATACATACACACACATTAACTGTAATGAAATTTGTAACATGTTCGCAATGAAAATTGTTGAAAAAAACAAAACAGATAAAAGATAAAAGAAAATATATAGTTGTAGATAAATTACGTATAACTTATTTGATGGAAATTCAATATAATCATTTTTACCTTATTTTTAAGTGCGAATTTGAATAATAAGAGTAGAGTTTTTAGCCTTAAAATTTGGTTTAACTGATGTACATTAAATATGTTAATTATTTACTAAACAAAAAAGAAGCAGAATACACAGACACACACACACACACACACACATAAAAAACATGCGTGAATGTTTATAACACTTCCGTCTGTAAAATACATTAAAAATTGAATTCGTAAGATTCTTTACAAATAAACAAAAAACCGAAAAACACAAATAAAACAGAAATAAAATGATAACATTTTAAATATTTCGTTTTTTATTTACTTACGCTGATCTTGTAATCAAGTTAAAAGTTAAGAAACTTGACCTACGGCATTACGTGCGCATCGCTCAGTTACTGACCTACAGAAGTCTATATATCTTATCAGCTGTGTCTATATTTGACAAGCTCTGCGGGATTCTATATATGTGATTTCAATCTTCAATCCAATTTAGTTTAAATTAGAAGAGAAATGAAATTGTCTATCTTTTCTCTCGCCATAGGTGAAGCTACATCTAAAATTAATGAGGTAAACGACCCGACACAGAGTGGAACTCTATAAATAAGTTATGCACTTATTTACAGAAGACTGCAGTTGCTTTGAAGTTTCTCCAGACTAACATCAACTGAAATAACCAGACTTTGATGGACTTCCAGTTTTGTGTGACAGTGTAATTGCTGGACCTGGTTGGACAGTCATCCAACGGCGCATAGATGGAAAGGAAAACTTTTATAGAGATTGGGCCACATACGATCAAGGCTTTGGCTCATTTGATGTTGACTTTCTTCTGGGTGTGCAGAAGATCTATCGCTAATTTCTTTGTTAGTTATATGATATTATGATTCAGTAAATAAAACATTATATAACTTAACAACAAATTACAGCTTTGTTAGTTAGTTCTTCCAGCAGCTATACGATATACTTCTTTGATTAAGCTCAAATTTGATAAGGCAAATGCAAAAAACAGAAATGCATTAATACAGCTGAAACACACTATAGTTTGCACACATTTAATGCATTCCAATAATTACAGGGTATCATTGAGCAAGCCAAATGGCAACATATGATATTAGCTGGCCCATCTCGTGTTGCAAGCAAAGGAATTATTGTGGCAGACGATTGCATTACGCCATCATTTACAACAAAAGCAGATAAGGGGAACAGCTGAACAAAGTGCAGGCTATGCGTGGTCATTGTCTTCTAAGCTTATCGCAGAGAAGACAAATGCGTAGAGCGGCGATAAGAAACACAACAATTTGATTATATAAAATGAGTATAAACATATTATTTTATTCAATATTTAAAGCCCTTGGGGCCTGGGAATGTAAAGTATAATTATGTAGATCAGAGTGTAAATCTACATTTCCACATAGGTAGGCATGGTCATGACGCCGCAGTTATTCTTGCGTGCAGACATTAGAATGTAGCCATCGTTGCCCCAATAGGTGGACCACGAATTCTTAACCAGCCAGTAATCCTCGCCATTGATGTTGCCATAGCCAACGGCCAAAACGGCATGATCTAGACCATCCACATCGTTCTTACACTCTGGCTCATAGTAGACACCGTGCGAATAGAAGCTAAATGTCTTGGGTGAGGCATCGATGGCCACCGAAAGCGGGCCATGCTTGAGCAGAGCCAATTTGAAGGCATCCGGATCATTGGCGGTGACATTAACAAAGCCGGTGATGGGCGCTACAAGCGTAATATTGCTAATGTGACAGTAGCCATCCTGGCCAAGATATGGGCCATATTCCTCCTCGGTGGGTACGCCACCGACTTGCATCATCCATTGATAGACACGGAAATCCTCGCCGCCATCACAGCCATTATTGCCATAGCCCCAGGAGCAGTCGATCAGTGCCTGCTGCGAGAGACGCACCAAATTGCCGCCATTCTTAAGGAAGTATGCACCCTCAATGTGTCCAATTGTGCCAAAGGACCAGCAAGAACCGCACACCGATTGATCTGCAAGTGGAAGAGGAGTAAATGAAGCAGCCATATAAGAAGTGGACAAGGGTTATACACACCTTTAACGGGGCTCACAGCTCCATATAGACGCCAATCGTATTGTGAGGGTATGTCATCCTTAAGCTTGTTCACATCGTAGGGGAACGGTTTGCCCGTGTTAAAGACACCGGATGACTTGTAGCCACGTCGCGCTTTCAGCTCCTCCTCACTCTTGTCGGCCAGATGATTGACGGCAAGTGAGTAGCTCAGTTTAGCACGATTCTTGGAGTGAATATAGCGCAAGTTCTGACGGAAAATGTTCTTGCGATACTCGTGTTCCTTGTCATCACGATAATCGACGCCATGCTTATGCTTGAAATGATGGAAAGCCTTGTCCACATGCTCATCGCTGCCCGAGATGAACTCCTGCATGGGATTGAAGGTGGCAAAGTGTCCAGTGCCGGGACCAGGGAAGCCAGTGCATGTTAGTCCCTCATCGATCTCAAACACCTCATTCGGTATGTCGTCATGTTCGTAGCTATCATAATCCAAATAATAATGATCATAATGAGAGCCCAGCAATGTGTTATAGCCTCGCATCTCATAGCGCACAGGAATGGGCATGCGGCTGGCCGGATAATGTGGGGACTTCTTATAGCGCACCCACAACGTGTAGACGTTCTTCTTCTGGCCAATGACCTGCTCCAGCCGGAACTTGTCGCACGTAAAGCCAAGGAATGTCTCGGTGCCCACCAGTTGAAAGGGTTTCGCATCGGGTAAAATGCTTTGAATTTCCACAGACTGATCAGCGGTGCCATTAAGCTGCAGGCAACTGAGCTTATTGAGTTCATCGCGTGTTGTAACCGGCGCCAGTTTCAATGAGGTGCCATATTGACCCTCTCCGGCCAGTTGATATGTCTTCACCATGCCTCCATAATAATCGATGCGGGAGCGTTTCGTATTCTTATCATACCAAGCAAAAAAGGGCTCCGCTATCTCTGCATATGGTATATACAGTGTACCCTTAACTATATAGTTGGGATCCCAGCGAGGCGGCTTTGTGCCAAATGCTTCAAATCAAAAGAAATAAAAAATGGAAAATTTCAAAAATATATTTGCGGTAACCGGCAGCCATTGCAGTATTCAACTCACGCCACACTTTCTATACATAAATACACTAATACATATGTATACATATACGTACAGTTTAAAAGCCGCTTAGACATGCACACACACACACAAACTTGACTACCGTTTTCTTTGTTTAGAATTAAATATAGTGTTTTCTATTATTACTCACCTGTTAGCATTAAGCTGGCCAGCAGCGTTAAGTTCAGCCACAACCGCATAATTTACTTAATACGCTGTTAGCTATTGCAATTGCTTTTTGATATAAATTTGATGCGTTTGTATTGAAAGGCAAATACGAATTGGAATGGTTTCAGGGCAATACAAACGACGAAACCTCGCATGAGCAAAGAGTATGTGTGTGAGAGGGGAAAAAGAGAGCCACAGCTGGTGCCGATAACAGCTGTCAGTGCTTAACATGATCATTTTAACAGTGCTGTTTAATGACAGTGTGACCACATTATAATAAATGTACAAATATGAAATGTGCGAGTGGCGCCAAAAATTTGGATCGGATAGAAAAATGCGTGGTGTCTGCCCTGTACAAGTATTGAAATTATATAATATAAAATGGATATTTGTGTAGAGAATTGTGAGCCGAGAAAACAGCTGCTATCGCTTGAATTAATATTGTTATTCTCTGGTAGCTTTTGTCGGCGCACTCTCACTGCCAGCCACTTTGACACGAGCCTTTTGGGGCTGTCTGCCCAGGACCCGAACAGACGCCAAGCAACCACCAAGCGAGCAGCAGCGTCGTTATCACAGTCGTGCCCATACATGCAGTGTTAGTGTAGCAACAACACGAATGAAAAGTGCACAACTATATAAAGTTCAAACACACAAACATATGTACACAAGTATGTAACCTGCTGCAGCCCCAAAAAGTGTGGTATAAATGATTTAGTGCAATTGCACGACGTGCAAGACGTGGATGTGCATTGTGAATTAAAGTACGACTATTGTAACCGTACAAGTGCGCGTCGAATAACAAAATTGCATTACGCTTTAATTGCATTTTGTTTTTCCACTCATGTGTGAAAGTGTACAAAGTTTTGTCGCTTAGATAAATGAAAATAATCGCAGATAAACGTTCATTAAAAGTTCTAAAAAGTGTTAAAATAATAATTGTGATTGTGAAAGTTATGCATCTTATCAATAAGCAATGTGACAGACAGACCGGATATAAAAGAAAATTAAATCAGAATTTGCAGTGGTAAGCTTGTGCTCTTCTATTGTTGTTGTTTAGCTAATTTACATATGTATAACAAGGGTATACATATTTGAAATAGCACATATATGTATACATTAATTGACCTGCGATTCGTTATGATTTGACATCAACTGTCCTCAGCATAGCTGTTGTTACGTTTTCAATGAAAATTCAACGCAATGAAACAATATTTCAAATTGATTATGCCTATCAATAGGTGCTTAATGGATAGAACCTAATGTAAAATACACAAAAATAATTAATAGTTTTAAAAAATCACTAAATAAGATAATTTCATGTTGAATTTAGTTTGTTTTTAGAATGTGCTGCACTGTTTGTATTCAAAATTATTATTTATAAACTTTAAGCGGCACTAAAATGTTTTTTTTTTTTTTAATTGAACTAAGAAGTTTGCAAAAAAGTTCATGAAAATTAAGTAGATTAAATTATGCAATGATTGTTAAGTGAGAAAACCTAGATAGGTATTAAATTTTAATAGATTTATGAGTACTTTCAGAGAAGTTACTTTGGAACTTCAATGTGAAGAGCACTCAAAGGAAAAACAGCGCAAAATGTATGCAAGTTTAATGTGTGTGTGTGGGTATGTTTGTATAAGCAGGCATTTGGCTGTGTGTAACCTACATTTTAAACGACAAATACGACACATACATACATATATACATAACAAGTCAAATCCGTGACCGAAGTCCTAGCGGTTGTCGTAGGCGCAACGCTGCTCTGCTAAAATAAGTAGCAGGAGGCGTGGGCGGGCACGGGGGGCAAGTGCAGCAGCGTCGGCGTCACATGTAAATTTGCTTTTATCAGTGCCTAAAAACAGACACACTCACACACACACACACAAACACATATACACATTTAAATGCATGCTTCAAGAATTCGTATATACCGTTAGAGTGGCGCCTGCTCTCAGGGGCACGACGCGCACTCTCATGAGAGTCGCCAAACACGAAGCGAGTTCGTTGCGTTTGCTGCTTCCGTTACCAAATATTAAGCAAACTCTCCAGCTCTGTCGCTCTCCCACACTGACACCCACACATAAACACACACACACACACACATGCATACTTACGTACGCACGCAAACAGTCACTCTCACTCACATTGCTTTACCTTTAATGTGGGAGCGCGTTGTCCACTAAGCAGCAAAGTCGACCTGTCTTAGCGTCACCCAACTTGCCTAAGCTGTTTATTGTTGTGCGTGCAGCGCATTGAGTTTCCCTTTTCCGTTATTCCTGCGCTATTCGAATTTCCACACTTATTATGCACTATTTAATGGCCTGTCGAGGCGCTAAAATATTGTATATATCTTGCACTTACAATAATTGTCCTCATGCCTGCCATTTATTGTGGGCGTAATTACATAAACTGTATTTCGTACAATTCTAATTAAGTGAGCAATAACTGTGCTTTTCTCTATTAGTATTTGACAGCAGCTTTAATTATTATTATATATTTAGTATGGCATTTGATTTGATTTTGTCTGTATTTAATCTCTAATTTGATTAGTATTAAAGTGGCCAGTGAATTGTAGTACCTTAAGTAGTTCAGTTTAAATATAAATAGTAATTGACATAGTATATAAGAGAAGTAATTAAATTAGCTCTAAACGAAGCTAAATAATTGATTTTAGACAGCTTTTAAATCAGTTGCCAGTTTAACCAATAAACACACAGCTTAATATTTACTGTATAGCATTGCAAAGTACGCATTTTGTTATCTATAGAAAACAGTTTATACGACCAAGCAACGGAGGCCTCTTCACATATCTGAGAGTAGGCTATTTTTATGCCATTTATCCATTGTTTAGAGCACATTATCACATTTTCCTCTTAAGGCATCAGCAATAGATATTAAAATTGACAGAGAAGCAGCTGCTGCTGCCGCCGCTGCCTTTCGTCCTGGTGCTGCTGAGGATGTGACAGAGGCTGGGCGAGAATGAAGAGCATCAACTAAAACGATGATTCAGATTGTTGCCACACTTTGGCATACACTTAGTTGATTCAGCAGTGGGTGAGCGGTTGGGCGGAGTGACTGTTGGCAGCTGACGTTGGTAGAAGTGTCTATGCAATTGTCTGGATGCTCGATGTGGGTTGATAGGGATTGGATAGGTGGTGCTGTTGAATGTATGTGAGTGGTGGTGGTTGCTGGGTGGTTGTAACACTAGTACATGTCATACAAACACTTGGATACGAAGTGGCTTTTATGTTTGCCGCAGCGCAGTGGATTTTACGTTGGCATTTGCAATGTCAGGATGTTGGCTTTGAATGCAAAACAATGGAAGCATTGTGGTAACAGTTGTTGTTGTTATTGTTGCTGTTGCTGTTGCTATTAAACAATTGTTGTCTGCTGTGCAGCATTATAATTACCAGTTGCTGCTGGCCCCCCAATTTCCCTCCGTTTAATACTATACATTATTTATGTACGCCAGTCTATGGTTATTGAGACCCAACTGCGAGTCTGATAAGCAAATTTCAACAATGCTTATCAAATATATATATATATATATTTATAAATAGTACTTTATTTTACTTTCAATTGCTATTAATTGTTATTATTATTTTTGTTGCTTTCATTCACTACAGAAAGCCTACTTCGTTAATTAATTTCCTCATTACGTTTAATGTTTTGCAATTTTGAATTCATTCTTTATTTAAATTTGTATTGATTTTGTTTTTCTTCACTAACATTCCCCATTTGATTTCATTTCCTTCTCCCCACTCAGTTATTCATTTCACATTTATTCTATTTTTCTTTTTATATATATATATATATATTTCTCTCTCTCTTATGCCTTCTGTTTTCTTTATTAATTACGTAGGACTTAGGTATCTAAATCTCGTAAATCCTACTCAAACCATGGCTGAGATGTCATCGCACTGATTACTTGGATTGCGTGACATTCTAAAATAGCCCGAAGGACACTCTACGAGCTCTTGACCCATGAAACTAGATAATTGACAAACTAGAAGAACGGCTAATCTTTCCCAGATATGCATTTACTTTAGATTGTAGTTCATTTATAAGGGCTTAACAAAGTGCCACGAGAAGCTTCTTATTAGGAATTGCAGTTACTTTTAATTCTGGCATATCAAATAAGCGGGTACTCGTTTAGTACTCATGTGAATAGTATGTGAATAAGTTTGATAATTCGACGAATTTCAAATTAAATTATATTAAATGAATTATATATTAAATTCACTTGAATTCATAAGTTCTATTAATGCTTAAAGTCTGTTAATCGATTATAATCGATTATTATCGATAATTAGCTATCAAATATTTGCTGTAGAGATTTTAAATTGAACTCGTGATTCATCATACTTAAATCTTCCTAACATTAGACAAAATTTAATATAAATTTTAATATATTTTATATATAAAAGTAATTAATAATATTTATAATAATAAATAATATAAATTAATATATAATATATTTATAAAAATTTATACAATTAACAATATTTTTAGTAATAAGTAATATAAATTAAAAAATAATATATTTATAAAATAATTAATAATATGTATAATAATATAAATTAATATATAATATATTTATAAAAATAATTAATAATATTTTTATACTAAATATAAATTAAAAAATAATACATTTATAAAAATAATTAAAAATATGTATAATAATATAAATTAATATATAATATATTTATAAAAATAATTAATAATATTTTTAATACTAAATAATATAAATTAATATATAATAAATTTATAAAAATAATTTAAAATATTTATAATAATAAATAATATTGTTTATAATAATTTATATTTGTATTATTTATTCATTATCATTAGATATCATTAATTATTTTTTAATAATAAATAGTATATATTATACAAATAATTTAAAATAAATTAATTTATAATATATTTATAAAAATAATTAATAATATTTATATTTATAAATAATATAAATAATATAATAATAATTTAAATATAATAATATAATATAAATAATATAAAATAATTAATAATATTTATATTTATTAATAATATAAATAAATACAAAATATATATATAAAAATAATTAATGATATCTAATGATAATGAATAAATAATATAAATATAAATTATTATAAACAATATTATTTATTAATTTATTTATTAAAAATCAAACAAAATAAATCATTTTACTTTACGCTTCTTATAATGTCAACCTCAACTTGATATTGCTGTTGGCCAAGTTATAACAGGGGATACACCGCATGGTTGGCTATGCCGCATAAGTTGTTGCTTCTGCGAGCCATGCGAAAGTATCCCGCCTCGCCCCAGTTACCCCAGGAGTTCTTCAGCAGCCAGAACAGGCCAGACTTGGGATCCTTGCCGTAGCCAACCAGAAGAATGGAATGATAATATGCAGTGCCACTGCAGGGGGTATTATAAACTCCAGATTGATAATGCTGCAGATGTGTTGCATCGATGGTAACAGAAATTGGACCCTTTTCGGCAAGAGCCGACTCCAAGGCAGCTTCGTCCCCGTACTTGACATCGACAGTGCCCGTGATTACCACACCGATGTGATCCTTTGTGAAACGACATTTGCCCACATGTCCCTCGTAGGCATACGAACTGCGTGTGTTTAGGCCATGATTCTCCTTAACATATCGCAGTGCTTCCTGTGGGCTGCCACCTTTGCAGCCGAGGTTCTTGTACGGCGCTACGCTGGAGCAATCGAGTAAATTCTGTTCGGAGAACTCGATCAGTTGCTTTTTCTTGAGAAAATGATGACTCTCCAATGTGGCAACTGCAGCAAATGCCCAACAGGAGCCACAATCCCCTTGATGTTTCACCCCGCTGACGGCGTCCTTACTCCGCCAATCCACACTCTCTGGCAGCTCAACCTTTAATGCTGGCGCATAGATATATTCGCTATGGGATATCGTAGTGTTCATCGGACTGTGCATCAGAAGATTTAAGAATTCATTGGCTTGCAAGTCTGTGAATTGATTTATACCCATACTGTAGGACTCTTTGCCAGCTTCATAGCGTTGATTGTGCTGCTCAATCAACTGCTTGTTGTCCTTAAAGATTTGCATACGCAGCAGTTCTTCCCCTTCATCTTGATAGTGTTTCTTGTGTTGCACTTTAAAGGAACTCCATTCCTCCAGGAGTAGCACATCCTGGCGGGTTACTCGAGTCGACTGTACCAATGCAATTAATGCACAAATCACAATTATTGCCTGCATAGTTAAACGATGAACTACAAACTGTTGTTTGCTTATGAAATTGCCATCTATTTATACTCCATGGGGCTTAAAACTATGGAGATTAAGTCGATTTTAACTTTATTTTCTTATCATCCCGCATGCATTTTCATGCAATTCAATTTGAGTTAGTAATACCAACATAATAAATATATATTAAATAGTAAAATAGTGCATAACAAATGCATTGTTATGTTATTTAAATAAATATGTGCATTTTGTTGTATATAAAAATGATATAAACAAATTAGTATTATGTTTTAAAAAGTACATTTAACAAAAGTTAGTTTATCTGCTTCTTTTGGCTTTAAATTAGTCTCAGTATTTAGTAGTTCATGTGCTGCAAATTGATTAAATTGATATAGCTTAGTTGAAGTTCTAATTAATTTAAATACTTGCAGCAAAGATTCGTCGCTTAGTTTAATTAGAAATTAAGTAATTTCAATTTCTTTTCTTTCCATTTTTTAAACGAAAATAGCTTCATAATTTAACGCATTTGTACGTTGGAAAGAAATTCTATTAATAATATAATAATTATTACATTATAAACTATAATAAATTATACGTTTGCCTTAGACGTCACTGTAGCAGATTTAATCCCGCATATAAATATAAATAAAAGTTGAATTACTTGATTAAGCTGCTATGCCACAACTCTTGATAGTCCTTCGGCTCATTAAGGTTCGATAAGAAGCTACACAGACCGCACAATTGATTGACTATCTATTGTATAACTTGTTTAGCCATAATTTGTTTACTTTTATAACTTTAAACACTTCTATTCTGCCTTGAAGTGCTGAGTCTAATCGTTTACAAATATCACTTAAAGTTTAATAGCAACGCTTAACTAGGTCAACATAGTAACAACTAATCTAAGCGCACATTGCAGTTAATATTATGGCATTCGTAGTCCTATTACGTCTATTATTTAGTGTTATTTTGATGCATTTGTTATATTTATAAATTTTTGACCTTTTTTTATGCTATAATTTCAGCGACTGAATGGCGAGAAAGTTTCGTGTAATAAATCTATAAGTTTGCAAGCAAATTAAAATACAAATAACAGGACTAACAAGGTGCATGCAACGCATATTTTATGGGTCATTTAGAGAAGGCTTACTGTAAATCCGTAAGCTCCCCCAAAAAAATAAAACCAAAAGCCGTAATGATGATGACCGCAGCACGAACAATTTTGCCGTGAGAGCAAATTACATAAAATTATCATGCAGTGCAGGCAGCGGACAAGTTTGCCACTCAGAGGCAACAACAATAACAACAACAACAACAACAGTAAGAACAACAACAGTAAGAACAACAACAACAAGAAGGCTAAGCTAGCATTGCAACAGCGACGCTGCGTGCGGACTGCATGACGTATACGTAATATACGTATTACGTATACGTAATATGTGCTAGTTTGTGGCCATTTGCCAAGCACACCAACAGCAGCAACAACAACAGCAACTGCAACAACAAAACAAAGCGAAAAAAAGAGCCGAAACAAAATATCAAAAAGTAAACAAGCGCAACAAGAGCAAAGCAAATAGAGCATAGAACATCGCATATACAATATATATAGCATATAGCGTATAGAACAACGCATATAGCATATAGCATATAGAAAACATAGCACATATCATCGCATCTGTGGCAAATGGCAAAAGCTCTAAGAAAGTTGTTAACGTGTTGAGGCAGCTGCCACAAGATGACAGAATGGCGAAGTTAACGTTGCACCGTCTACTGCAGCGTTTGCAGCTGACGGCGCTGCAGCTGGCCATTGACACGCCCACTCTGAAGCAACAACAGCCTCAAAAAAGCAACAACAGCAACAGTCGTAACAACAACAACAATAGAACGCGCATGGCTCTTTTAGGCTGCCTGCAATTGTGCCAAGGCAATGGACACTATCTGACACTGGCCGTCCTCATCTATGGCTACCTAATGTTGCATGCCTCAGCTGCCGACGGTGTGGCAACAACAGCCAACACGCTCGCCATGTCAAATCTAACAACAAATCTAGTTTTAAGTAAATCACAACAACAACCACAACAACAACCACAACAACAACAACAAGAACAACACGCACAAATTGAGAAACGTGATGTCGCCCACGTGCCTGACGATGACTACGATGCCAGTTATCCGGATGATATAGACGATATTGAGGCCTTGATTAATAATAAGTCAGGTAAGTTCCTACAAATGACACTCTTGTAGATGCAACACAATGGAACTACTTGAAAATTAATCCATAATATAGGTATATTAACAAAGTATTTAACTTAGCAAAGTTTGTTAAAGAAAAGTTTAGTTTAGTTTAGTTTTTTTTTTTTGCTGCAAACTTAAATAAAGAAAGCGCGCTAAAGATACAGATAGAGAATAGGGAAATTAATTATAAAGAAGTTGTATAGCTTGCAACTTAGAGAAGTTTTATTATAAATGAAGGAAGCTTGCTAAAGAGAAGTTTTAGTATAGATAAAGATAGAGATATGAATAGAGTTAGAGACAGAGGCGTCTATTATATAGAAGTTAAATAGCTTCCACTTCCAAGAGAAGACCTTTATTATCAAGTTCTTTATACAAGTTACAAGTGAAGTTTTGTATAGATAGAGTAGTTAATTATAGAGAAGTTTAATATCTTGCACTATAGAGAAATTCTTCATTGTTAAGTTTTTTTTATATATAAGTTGCTAGAGACAGAGATAGGGAAGTTGTATGGTTATGTTATTCTTAAAAAATAAACAGGACAGAGAAGTTCACTAACAAGAAGTTCAATATGGTCTATAATATAGACATATGTGCTGTGTTTTATTAGAAAATGTTGGGACAGAGAAGTTAATTATAGAGAAGTTTAATAGCTTCCACGAAAGAAAAGTTCTTTATTGTCAAGTTCTTTATACATAAGTTACTTATAAACAAAGGAAGCTCTATAAAATGAAGTTTTGTATAGATAGAGTAGTTAATTATAGAGAAGTTTAATATCTTGAACTATAGAGAAATTCTTAAAAAATAAACAGGGCAGAGAAGTTCACTAACGAGAAGTTCAATAAGTTCTATAATATAGACATATGTGCTGTGTTTTATTAGAAAATGATGGAACAGAGAAGTTAATTATAGAGAAGTTTAATAGTTCGCAGAGAGTAGATATTTGTATTTAAGTTCTTTGTAGAAAAGTTAATTGGGGGAAAGCGGCTTAAAGAGAAGTTCTTCGTTAACATGCTTATTATATTGTATAGAAGACTTAATGAGATAGAGAATTTTTTTTATAGAGAAGTTAGAAGGCCATATAGAGGAGTTATGTACAGTTAAGTTATTTATTGAAAAGTTTATGGAAATATGCACACGAAAGAGAAGTTCTTTATAGACATGTTTAATGCAGAGATATTCTTGCTTATAGTTGAATTCCCTATAGAGTTAAGTTATTGATCGACACTTCGCTTTATAGACGTGGAAACTATGATTATTTACTCGTTTGCCTGTTAAATGATATATAAACTTAATTATGCTGAAACAATTATAGTTTTTATTATTCGTTTATGCAGATAGGTTGATAACAAGTGTGATTGTGATAATATAATATTATAAGCATTAATAAGCATAGTTGTAACTCAAGCATAGACACCTTAGACTGGAAATACCGCATCGGATGCAATATGACATTGATTATTCCTATTGCGGGCCATATGTATATATCCCTGTGTACCCCAGTGAGCACCCCAGCTGTTTCGAACAATCCAATAATCCCCACCCCGCTGATCATGACCATAGCCCACAACAGCAACGGCATGATCTGCCTGACGGCGACAATTGGGATCGACATAGACTCCGCTATGATAATGCCGAATATTTCGTGAATCAATTGCAACAGCAACTGGGCCATTGTTTGCCACAGCCGCTGCCAAGGCTGCCTCACTGCCCCGCTGAACCCTTACAGCGCCTGTGATCCTTGCACCTATATGATTCTTCTTGAAGCGACAGGCACCCAAACGATTCTCATAGCGATACGAGTTCTCGGTATCAATGCCACCGTTGTTCTTCACATAGGCCAAAGCGGAAGCCGGCCAGCCTCCGCGACAGCCATAATTGTTATATGGAGGACGACTACTGCAGTCCAGGATGTTCTGCTCGGACAGGGATACCAGCTGATGTGTCTTTCTGAAGTGATAGCTCTCCACAACGGCGGTTGTGGCGAATGTCCAGCAGGAACCGCAGCTGAATTGATTCTTAACGGCAGTAACAGCTCCCTGACTACGCCAATCCACACTTGTTGGTATCGTCAAGTCATCCGATGGCGCATAGATGTAGTCCACATCTTCTGTTGAGTTAGCATTGCCAAGACATGATCGCATACGGAATTCAAATTCCTTATCCGACATATCCGTAAATTCATTTAGGCCCATCTTGTAGGACTCTTCGCCAGCTTCGTAGCGTAGATTGTGCTTGTCAATCAATTGCTTGTTATCCTGGAATATTTGCTTTCGCATTAGCTCCTCCCCAGCGTTCTGGTAACTTTTCTTGTACTCCAACTTGAAGGACTGCCAATGCTCTTCGACAAGGATGTCATCAGTCAGCATTTGCTCAGCCAGGACAAGGCCCAGCAGAGCCGAAAGCACCACAAACAACTTCATATTTCACTTTCCTAAATCAACTAATTGCAATCTCACACTTTGCTCTCTTTTATACCCATCGAATGATTGTGCAGCTGCCAAAAATACATATCAAAAGTCAAATTCGAAGGGCTGTCCCGCATTAAGTTATAAATAAATATTTTAATGACTTGATTCAGTATTAATGAGAATATGATTTATATTTATTTGTAATTATTTATTAAACCATGACAGTCATAAGGGCTATAAGTAACGCTTCTGGGAACTACAGCTTGATGTGTCATAAAGTTAGGAGATCTCTTAGCTGATGTATTCTTTATATATATAAAGTATTTCTATATGATACTAATGTCAAGGGAATACAAAGGTGCTAGAAGTTAAATGAGTAAATAGCTAAATAAACTAAATTAATATAAATTAATAATAATATTATGTTTATACCCTGTAAAGGGATATATTAGCTTTGTGCAAAAGTATGTAACAGGCAGAAGGAGGCGTGGCAGACCCTATAAAGTGTATATATTCTTGATCAGCATCAACATGCCAAATTTGGCATGAAGGTTCCTGTATACCATACGCAGATCAAGTTTATTTTAAATTTTGGATACCTCCCCCTTCCCCCGCAATTTGAAAAAAAAAGAATAATAGCCACATTTTAAACGTAGACACTTCTAACTTAACAGGTGCTTGAAGAATATCATATAGAAGCAATACTGAAAGTTTCATTAAGATCGGTTTGTAAATAAGACAGATAATCAGCAATAAAAGTTATTTTTCCATTGAATCGTAGAACAGCAGGCAGCACATGTGTGCAAGCGAGATAGCGAACTACTGCGACACAAGCATAAGTAAATTAAGTGTCGTAACACTCAGCTTTTGATTGAATATGTATAAATATGTGAAAGCTTGCTGCTATAAGCATGCAAAGAATTCATATGCAAAAAATCAGAGTTTCAAAAGGATATTCTTTAAACACCTGTAATGTTCTTACTTTTATTTTAATCAAAGTACCTATTATCAAAATACTTTTAATATAGAAGCCTGTACAGGGTATTATACTGTCGAATGCGGTCGACTGTAGCCTTTCGACTGGTTATATGATACTAATGTAAAGGGAATACAAAGGTGCTAGAAGTAAAATAAGTAAATAAGTAAATAAATAAATAAACTAAATAAATACAAATTAAATAACATTATGTTTTGAATTATGAATATTTTAATATTAAACCAAACGAGTAGATTTCCTCGCTTAATTATTCAGTTAAAGTCACTGGCAAAAAGAGTTAATAAACCAAAATATTACAATTCTCTCTTTCTACTAACAAGTTTCTCATTCTAAACTCTTAAGCTAGTATAAACTAACACTAATTTTAATACTTATTGATAGGATTGGGTTTTTCTGGGATGTTGGATCAATTAAATGCATTTTGTGAATTCCCCAGACTTACGCTTAAATTCATATTTAAATTTAAATCTAATTTTAAATTAATATTTGATTTCTTTCTAGAATTATCTTTATTATAAAATAATATATATTTTTTCAACCTAATTGTTTATATTGGCTCAACTGCCATTAGTCGACGTTAAATAAAACAATTAAATAAATCCAGCTGCTTCTTATTGAAGCTTATCATCGAAAAAGGCATTTTAAAAAGGTTTTTGTTATGCATAAAATACATATTAGATTAAATTTAATATTAATATAATGCTTTATAGATTTTATTTTCTAGTTATTCAGTTTATTTACAAAAGGATATTCATAGTAATATTGCATTAACAATATTGCAGCCCAACAAAGCTAATAAAGCAAAATATTACAAAGGGGTTTTCTACAAAAGCTTATTATAGAAAAAATGCATAATAAAAAGATTTTATTTATATATAAAATATGTATTAGAGTAGCTTTCTGTATTTTCTAGTTATTGAGTTTATTTACAGAAATATATATGTATTTCTAGTGAACTTGCATTCAAAAGCAATCATAACAAAAGGCAAAAAGTTCTTTGTAAAAATAGTTTATCAGGAAGAGGCTTTTTATAGAAGTTTATCATAGTTCATAGTTGATCAAAAGTTCTCAATAAAAAAGTTCGTTTTTAGATAACAACTATTCTAAACTAAGCAATAGTTCTACATTTTCTAGTTAATGAGTTTATTGGCCATTCAAAGGCAAAGAGTTCTATGAAACATTTTATGCCAGAGACCTATCAAAAGTTGCTTGAAAAAGAGATAGAAAAATAAAGAAAGGAGATTACAAATGTGTTTTGTATAGAATTTTATTATAAATAAATTCATTATATATATATAAATATAATATAGAATCAATAATACTTGTAGCTTTACTTAATTTGTATTCATTTACAAAAGCAAATAGCGAGTAAAGTTGCATTAAAGCGCAAAACATTTGAGGATAAACCTATCAAAGAGCTGTATAAAGCATATTAGGGAAAGCACTTTCAAGGCTCACAAGTAATGCCATTTAATGGCGAAGCACACACACACATACACACACACACACACACACACACACACACACATTTATGGAGCACTATGTTGACCTTTCAATGTGAGTACCTGAATGTCCGCAGTTTGGTCAAAATAAATTGAATAAGCCAATGAATCATTGCGGCTCAGTGGGCCAAGCTGGAAAATGGCAACATTGTAACAGTGTAACGTTGTAACGTTGCACAGTGTAACGTTGTAACAGTGTAATATGTCGTCATGGCAAAATGTCAGAGAGATGCGGTCTGAAAGTAGACCAAACAGTCGACGGTTTGTTGTGCAATTTATGAGAATTATGATCATTGGGGTATTAACATTGCCAACTCGCGCTGACCGCAAAAACCTGGCCACAACTTTGGCAACGCACAACTGCCCCCAATAAAGGTCAAGGGAAGCGAAGTTTATAGGTAAAATAAATGTAATTAGCATTCATATAAATAAAGTGCAGCATTTCATTGTCATTTAAATTAGAATTTTAATATTAAATCAGTCAACAATTAATTTGTAAATTTTATATTAAATTGTTGTTGTCTTTCACTTGCTTTCATTTCAGCTAAAGGTAAATACATTGGAGCGCCATGCAATGAGCTGAAATGTGATGCGAAACTGTTGCATGTCACCTGCGAAAAGGAGACGCAGACCTGCAGCTGCGAGCGTAATTATCCTGTGCAGCTGGGACTGCTTAAGGGTTGCGCCAAACGTAAGTTAATACAAACATAAATCAGAAATAATATCAATGAATATATGCTAATTAGACTCTGTACTTCAAAAAGTATCAAATGCTCATTAGGTTTATCAAAAGGAGGCAAAAGGAGGCATCAGCGTTGTTTGTCTCAATGTTCATAGATAGATTCGTCTATAAGCTACGCAACTCAAGTTTAACTTGGAATATTATCCTAGTCTGCTTTTTGAGGTACAGGGTCTTTTACAGTCAGGCTCACTCGACTGTAGTCTTTCCTATTAGTGGAATATGGCTGTGCTCTGTCTCCTTGGGTTAATGTTCATAGATAGATTCGTCTATAAGCTAAGCAACTCAAGTTTAACTTGGAATATTATCCTAGTCTGCTTTTTGAGGTACAGGGTGTTTCACAGTCTGGCACACTCGACTATAGTCTTTCCTATTAGTTGAATATGGTTGTGCTCTGTCTGTTTGTCTCAATGTTCATAGATATATTCGTCTATAAGCTACGCAACTCAAGTTTAACTTGGAATATTATCCTAGTCTGCTTTTTGAGGTACAGGGTCTTTCACAGTCAGGCTCACTCGACTGTAGTCTTTCCTATTAGTGGAATATATTAATGCTAGACATGCTCTAGAATGTAATTCCTTGTGACACACGTTTACCAACACTATCTCTATTGACATAATATACAATTTTACTTACGTTCAGCTAAGTTATGTTAAGGCTGTAAAGGAACTTACCTTTTCTAAATGTTTTACTTACATATCTGAGCTAAATTGCTATGTAGTTTATCCAAATTTAAATCAACTCTCTATTGCTATAAAATAAAACATTGTCCAACACTTGTTTGGCAACAAACACAAGTCTAGCAACACTGCAATGCTTCCACAGACTTGCAGGCACTTCAAATGAAAACTTTTACTTTTGATAGTAAACAAAGCAGCTTTAATTTAATCCAAGCTAAACTAAACTTAATTGCTCTCAATTTGAGTAGAGTTTAGCTTAACTGTTTTGGTTAATTTGCAATTGCAGCTAAAAAACTGGGCGATCAGTGTTTCTATGATGAAACATGCGTCTACAACGATGAGAACTCACTCTGTGTTCAAGTGCGCCACAATGCGATATGTCAGTGTGCCACTGGGTATCACTCGGTCAGCTATACGAAGCCCACAAGACGTGTCTTCTGTACACCAGGTAAGCTCCGTTCAATTCAATTCAGCTCAACTCAGTAAATTTTCAACTGTTTGCCTTTTGCCTTTTGCCAGATCTCAGTGAACTCGGCTCGGATTTGCCCACATTGCTGGGCGTTTCAACGGGCATCGCGGTGCTGGCGGGTCTCATTTGCATGGTATTGCATTTGTTTAGTAAAACCAAATATCCAAGGCATCGAAACTTCGGGGATGCCAATATACCGCCGCCCATACTCTACTCCAGCGATACAGGTGAGTGGCGAGGCATCTCTTGATACAGTAGAAGTTGGTGCATAGAACTCAAACAAATTAGATCTCACATAATTTACAATTGTTTAGCAATTTACACTTTAATTAATTGTTAACGTTTCGTTTTAATTGTTTATGTTTTCTATAGAATATTATTATATATTTATGCAACTCTTTTGCTAAAGTTTAAACATTTATTAACAATACTGCGCTTACATTCTGTTGATTTATTTAGTTATTTTCAATAGGGAATTCGCTAAATTTACAACTTTTGGCTCTATTAATTAATTATTAGTTTTTTTTTTTTAATTTAAAGAAATATCAAAACAATATAAAGAATTTCCAAGATGAATGCAGCAACTCTAAATATTTAAAATGTAATTGATAATAAATTATTTATTAAATGACAACAAATTCATAATCTTTGACAATTAACGAATATTTAAATTAAATTAATTAATTAGTATTACAATTTATGTATAGTATTAATAGCCATTAGAAATTAGCAAACAATATTGCAACTACAACTACTTTAATTACTTATACTACTTCATCTGCTTTTAGTACTATAACTAATATTTTTACTGCTACTGTTGATAATACTACTGCGTTTTTAATGCTTCTACTACTACGATTACTTCTACTACTTTTATTACTGCAACTATTGCTTCTATTACTACTACTACTATTTCTGCTACCACTACTATTAATATTACTATTACAACTGCTACTACTATTACCACTACTAATTCTATAACTGCTACTGCAACTATTTTTGTTGGTACTACTACTATTACTTCTACTATTTCTACTACTTTCATAACTGCAACTACTACTTCTACAACTACTTATACTACTACTACTACTTCTACTACTACTACTACTACTTCTATTACATCTACTACTATTACTACATCTACTACTCCTTATATTACTTCTACTACTTTTTCTACTACTACTTCTACAACTACTTATACTACTACTACTTATATTACTTCTACTACTTTTTCTACTACTACTTCTACTACTACTTCTACAACAACTTATACTACGACTACTACTACTACCACTACTTCTATTACTTCTACTACCTCTACTACTATTACAACTACTTATATTACTTCTACTACTTTTTCTACTACTACAACTATTGCTACTATTACCGCTACTACTATTACTGCTGCTAGTACTAATATTACCACTACTCATACTATTACAGCTGATGCTTATATAATTACTGCTACTACTATTATAACTTCTTCTATTTTTACTACTTTCATAGCTGCAACTACTACTACTACTACTATTGTTGCCACTATTCCTATTACTGCTACTACTACTATTACGTCTCCTACTATTTCTACTACTATCATAACTGCAACTACAGCTTCTTTAACTACAAATGCTACTACTATTTCAGCTACTACTACTGTTATTGCTACTAGTACTACTATTACAGATACTATTACTACTACTATTTAAATTACTGAAGCTACTACTACTACTGCTATTCTTATAACAGCAACTATTACTTTCATTACTACTACTACTCCTATTACTGCTGCTACTATTACTATTCCGATTATTAGAATATATATTAGAGAATATACCGCATTTATTTAAGTAAATCTTAAATTATTTCCTCAGTTTATATAGGAAGTACAAAGTGAATAATAAATTCGAACAATTTGCAAATTCGAACTTCCCGTTGAACTTAACATAGTATTTTGTGAGCGTCCGCTGTAGTAGTATCGATTGCTATCGATTGTTATCGATGTGGTTGGGAAACCAATTGGTTATCATTTGTGAGAGTCTACTGTAGTAGCGCTTAACTGATTCGACTCCGATTGTTCTATCTAATTGCAGGGATACCGTTGACAGTGCACTCGGCACGTCCCTCGTCGCGCTCCAGCATACGGTCGACGGGTTCGATAGGATCCTTTGGCAATCGTCGTGCCTCGTCTGGCGGCATAGCTGGCATCAGTGGCAATGTTGCTGCTGGGGGTGGCCATAACAGTGGTGGCTGTGGCGGTGGCGGTGGCGGTGGCAGTGGCAGTGGAGGCGGCGGTGCCGGTGGCGGTTCAAAGGGCATACTTGTGTCGACATCTCGTACAGGTGCGGCTAGATCGGCCGCCATATTGCTCATATCGTGTCACATAACGGCCGTGTCTAAACAAAATTCACGCGCCTCATCGCGTCAAACATCGGGCGCCGGATGCAGCCAGCATTCGCGCGATAATCTTGACGATAACAACGGCTCCGGCTCTGGCGGGGGCTGTCGCAGTTGCGAGAGCACGCTCTCAATGAACCGCCAACTGCAGAAGCAATTGAATCATCAACGGCATCTGCTCAGTTTTGAGCTATCGCCGGCGAAGACAAAGAATCAGGATAGATTTAGGACCCTATTGGGCATGAATGGCATTGATGATAATGATATTAATGATGATGATGATGATAATAATGATGGGTACAATATCAATAGCATAGGTGGCTATGGCATTGGCGGTGGCAGTGGCTATGGCGGTGGCATTGGCGGTGGCGATGGCAGTGGCAGTGGTGGTGATGGTGGTGTTGGTGGTCTTTACAACTATGGCAGTGGCACTGTTGCCGGTGGTGCCGAGCTGCAACATTTGCATATTGGCGCCCTGCCCACGCCGGCGAGTGAAACGCCCAGATTTGCGGTAAATCAACTCAGTCATCCATCATCCATCATCGATCATCGAACATAGATCATCGTTTATCGATCAGCAATCAGCAATCAGCAATCATCAATCAGTGTCAATCATCATCATCATCACAATCATTGACGCCCCCTTTCCCCTCAACAACTGTCTGTGTATATTCAGTTCCCCTAGTTAAATCTGTTCAATTGTTCTGTGTGTTTTGATTGCAGAAACAGTTCAAACTTCGCTCATCTGATAACACTTTACAACAAGTTCTTGTCTTGAGATACATATATCATACAGCAATAAGTCTATTTATATTGTGGTTTAATATATTTATATATTTACTGAACATGCTTAACAACAATTTTAAGTTATATCCCCAAATTGTCCAGTTAATGTCTGGATATTTGTTCAACGTAAGCGCTAAATAAACTAATTATATAATTTGAAATATACAACATTAAATAATATTAAATTATCAGCAATTTTTAATGCAATTTATTATAATTATATAGCAGAAATACTCTCAGTACCACAACATAAATAATCTTACAATATCATTGATCATATTCATCATTGGCTCATTTTGTTGTGTACATTGGCTCATTTCACAAACAAATATAAAATTAATGAAAAATCATCGCATTTGCATTTACAATTAGCGTAAATTGAGAGAAACCTGTCGAAACTATTAGTTCTTGATCTTATTAACAACAAACAAATTCTTATGTTTCGAAATGATCGATGTTCAATGTGCTTCCAAATCTCTGTTTCAAATTCAAAGTTTGTTCTTTGGTTATTTACATTTTTCGTTGAAATAAAAAATATATAAATTAAAAAAAAATATATACAAACACAACACAGACACGCATACATACACTCACACACACACACACACACACACGCACACGCAGTGACAACGAAGTAGATGACACCGTATAGTCAGGAGAAGTATTTGAGAAGAGATCCACCTAAGTGTTAATTTATTTGAAAAATTAAAGCAAGACAAACACAAACAGACACCCAACTATAGAGTCAAGTGATAAGCAAAAAAAAAAATATATATATATATATAAATATGTATATCATATTTCAGAAATTACGGCATATCGATACTATATAATAATGAAGTACGCAGTAAACTCGTTATAAGCTTGACAAGATGATAATGAAGCAATATGGCGGTGATTATGTTCCTGTTTTTAGAAATTTTGCAACATAATTATTTAATTATTAAAACGTATACACACACACACACACATAGTCACACACATACGTATACACACACGTATAGACACACACACATTTTAAAATTTATAATTGCATGCATCCTGTGAGTGAGAGAACACTCCACTCACTGTTAAATGCACCCCTTAATGCGATCTCCTATTCAGTTCACTAATTAATCGATAACGATAGACGATAACACTACTTTTACAATTCCTGCAACTCGCTGACTGTCTTAAACATGTGTGCGCCTCTCTCTCTCTCTCTCTCTCTCTCTCTCTCTCATATATACCCTCTCTCTATATTATATATATATATATTACTATTTCATATATACTTCTTTAACTAGATAACATTAAAAGCATCTATTTAAGTCTGTTCATAATCAGTGTAGACTAATGTTTGCGCTTATGCTTTGCTAGAGCTACTCAGCCTTAAGCTTTCAATTAACTGTAGTTTAGAAGCAGATAAAGCTCTGTTTCATTATTCGCTCATATAATTGGGAGCTTTTTCTAAAGCCACACATTTCATAGTGTTCCATTCCAGCATTCCGCTTTCAAAAATTTCTCCAAATGTTAATGAAATCATCGAGTAGACACACTCTCTCTCGTTCCCGCTCTCTAACTCTATTGCGCTCGTTTACGTAACTTATTGCCTACTTTAAGTAAACACAATTAACGCATTTTGAAGATAAATCAAACTCTTTTAACTATCAAACAACGTTTGCATCAATAGCGCTTTGTCTTGCTGCTGGCGTTTGTGCTCTCTCTCTCTCCCATTTACTATCTAACACCGTTACTACCACTCTCTCTCTCTCTCTCTTCTTCTCTCTCGCTGTGTTTCTCTTTATCTTTCTCTTCTGTGTCTCTTTGAATGTGTCTGCTTCTGCCTCTGCCTCGCTTAGTTCTAAGTATTATCTAATTGTTAATCATAGAATCATAGTTAAAATTGTTATTAAAACTGTGAAACTGTGTTGTGTCCATGTTGCAGGTTCTCGAAGACCAAGTCTAGCGTCTGTGCATAGCACAAGCTCCTCGGTGCGCAGCTACAGCATGATGCGGTTCGAGAAGGAGGTGCAACAGAAGGAGATTAGGCAAGAGATGAAGCTGCGATTGGCGCGATTGCAGCAGCAGCAGCATCTCACACAGAACAAGCCGCAGATAATCATTGGCGAGGCGCTGCTGCAACATGGCGCAATTAGTCGCGTTACAATGGCCACGCCCAGTCCGTTAACGCCCAATTCGCTGGACGAACTGCTGCCGTCGCTCGATGAGAACCAGGAGGTGAGTTCAATGCCAGCAGCAGAAGAGGTCAGCATGTGGCTTTAAACACGCTTTGACGCTTTAGTATCCACCCAGACTTGAGTCCACATACAAGCAGCTTGTTCAACCGCAGGCAATAGCAACAATAGCAACAATAGCAACAGCAGCGACAGCAACAACAACAACAGCAGCAGCAACAGTTACAGCAACAACAATTAATGGCTATAACGGTCCATGCAACTCATAAGCTGAGGCAGTCGATATATTGAAACGATCTCGTAGTAGCGATCCTTAACACTAAGCTACCTTCTAAGTTCTGTATATGTATATGTATATGTATATGTATATGTATATGTTATGTTATGTGTGTGTGTATCAAAAAACAACAACTAACGAAGTAATTGAAGTTCAGTTAAAGCTTACTGTTAGTTCATTGAATTAAACATTAAACGTCAAACGTGTTTAGTTTTAGCCAATTAGATTATGTGTAACATAGTAAGCGTCTCCTAGTCAAGGGCAAGAGCTAAACTATAAAGCATTCTCAATATTGAAATATATATGTATATATATATGTATATGCATACATGCATTCATATATATATATATAGATGCATAATTCATACATTTTATACGTATTGTCATACAATTTTGTAGAAATTATACAACCACAAATAAACAACAACAATTATTCAAGCACTTATGGCCAAATTTCGAAATATGTATTAATTAATTTATTATCAACGTGAAATCGAATTAAGTTATAGAACAATTTATACAACTTGGAATATGGAAATGCTTTGCAGTCGTTTCCTCTAGAAATTCTCCATTAACTGTTTGTTTATTTTTTAAAATAACTAAATATATTATAAATAACACAATTAAATGCTTTAACCAATTTATACACATTATTAACCTTAAAATGTTGTTTGTTTAAATCAAATATATTTAGAAAATTGATTTTAATTATTCAACATAATTTCTCATCGTTTGGCATCGAAATAAGCTTGTGATCCTCATACACACACCCACACACACACACACACATACAGTCAGACACACATGTGTACACTCGATATAAGCATAAGTATTATATAATAATAATAATAATAATAATAGTTAATTGATTGCATAGTTTAAAGTTAATTGTTAATGCGAGTTTAGGAGTGCATACCCTAAAGTTTAGTACTGATTAAATATACGCAAATGAATTTATAAAATCGGTTTATATACAGTTTATACATACATATTATATGGTAAACCTAGCGAGTGCTATGAAAATAATAATAATACCTATAGTACTTATTTATTAATGTAATACTCGTAAGCATTGTTCATGCATGTCATGTATTATATTATCTATATATATATAGATATATATATATATAAATATATATATTGTACTTCGAGTTAAGATAATATTCGAGACATGCATGAACTTAGACTTATTGTATGTACATTTGTAGAGCTTGATTGAGCGATTTGTTTAGAGGCAGACAAATTATAATGGAGTTGATATATATATATACATATATTCGATTAGGATTCTTGCCAATTGAAAGCTATTCATAATTATTGAATATCGAAAGGAATTCAGCATTAAACAAAATAAAGTATTATCTATAACATATGATATAAAAACCAACTAACATCGATTGATCAATCAAACTCATTTAATGCATTTTCAACACTGGAGTTTCATATGAATACAATAAGAAAACAAAATGTACCCTAATCAAATACTATAATCATACTATATAAACTGATATGCGTTTGTTGTTTTTCAATAGTATTATATTGTCGTACTCGTATTATCGTACTTAATGTTGCCATATACATACATATATGTATTATATGTTAATCCTCTATCATTATTTTCTGGCATTTGTTATCTCTAATAAGAAGTAGAAAAACATATCCAACTTTTATAACCGTAATCTGAGAACTTAAAAAGTTTTCATCGTATTGTATTTACAAAGAGAATCGAATGTATCTTTAGTTGGTTTCTTTTTTGTTTTTCTACATGATCTTTAATTATTGAATTCTCTATCATTTACATACAATATATAATATTGCTGTTTCTGTTGAGATCTAGGATCCCTTGCATCAGTTCGCTAAATGATGTTCTAATTCGATAACGCAGATAATACTAGTATTATAAGCAAGCAGTCTGTACATAACATTCAGTTGATTATCGATTTATATTTGATAACTTATCGATACATCTGCATTCACACACATGCATACATACTTCGGTATATACACACAGACTACGCATATTTGTGAATTAGTATTAAGATCTGAATAAAGAATACTAAAGAAAATATCTATAATCATGTTGCAATTTAAAAAACGAGTATGCGCTAGCTTATGCACTAGATACATATGCATATGTACATACGAATTGTAGATAGGTATGCAAACACAGGGTTGTTCAAGAGTATTTAGTCTACCATCTCATTCTTGCAAATTCCGCTAATGAAGCTTATTGGCATTGTTGGAAGTGAGATGCAAGCGCAAGTGTTGCTATCTCAGAAGCAATGCAGAAGCAAATGAAAGAAGGATTGGAAAGATAACAGTTATTTTGCTAAAAGTAGACGCATGTGAACTGATGGCTGCGCTCGCTCTCTCAATTACTTACATCTAGTGTATGCATTTACTTGATTTTGCATTTATGCTTTACATTCACATAAATGCATACAGATTTATATACATACTCACATACATAAGTATGTAGAATTTCGCTGTCGTTCGCTCTGTCTCGCTTGCGCATAGCTTGATTCAATACAAAATGGTATTTTCCTTCTTTATTTTCTGATTATCTTTGTTAATTGTGGAGCGAACTTTTTGTAATTTTCTGGAGTATTACAAAATAAAATTCCTTAAAGAAGCAAACATATTGAAGCGCATAAGAACTTTGAATTTATTATAATCAGTAACTATATAATTTTGTGGAGTTTTAACAAACGGTGGATAATATAAACTTGGCTCGCAGTTGAGAGTTTAGTCGACCTCCTCGATGGTTGGACCACCGACACCGCCGACACCGGGGCCGCCATTTGAGTTCTGTGTCCCCGGCGGCGGAGGCGGAGGCATATTCGAGCTTTGATAAAGTCTGGTCATGATGGGATTACAGATGCGTTCCAGCTCCTGCTGGTGGTGCTCAAATTCCTGCTGCTCGGCCAGCTGATTGGCATCCAGCCAACTGATGGTCTCATTGCATTTCAGTAGGATGGCCTGGCGATCGGAATCGCTGATGCGACTGCGCAATTGCTCATCCTCGATTGTGGATCGCATTTGAAAGCAATAGGATTCCAATTGGTTTTTGGCCTCGATGCGTTGTCGTTGCTGCTCATCCGTTTGCCGATAGGATTCGGCATCGTTGACCATCCGTTCAATGTCCTCTTTGGACAGACGACCCTTATCATTGGTGATCGTTATCCTGTTCGCCTTCCCCGTCGACTTCTCGGCCGCACTCACATTCAATATGCCATTGGCATCGATGTCAAAGGTCACCTCTATCTGGGGTACACCACGTGGTGCTGGCGGTATGGCTGTCAGCTCAAATTTGCCCAGGATATTATTATCCTTGGTCATGGCCCGTTCACCCTCGAACACCTGGATAAGTACACCCGGCTGGTTGTCCGAATATGTGGTAAAGATCTGCGTCTGCTTTGTGGGTATTGTGGAGTTGCGCTTGATGAGCGACGTCATTACACCACCGGCTGTCTCAATGCCGAGGGACAGCGGGGTTACGTCGAGTAGAAGCAGATCCTGGACAGCCTCCGAGGTGTCGCCATTAAGGATGGCCGCCTGTACGGCGGCACCGTAGGCGACAGCTTCGTCGGGATTGATGGATTTGTTTAGCTCCTTGCCATTGAAGAAGTCCTGCAGCAATCGCTGTACCTTGGGTATCCTTGTGGAGCCGCCCACTAAAACAATCTCATGGATCTGTCCCTTATCCATTTTGGCATCACGCAACGCCTTCGCCACCGGCTCCATGGTGCCCCGAAAGAGATCCCCATTGAGCTCCTCGAATCTCGCCCGCGTTACGGATGTATAAAAGTCGATGCCCTCAAACAGCGAATCAATCTCGATGCTGGCCTGCGTGGACGAGGAGAGAGTACGCTTGGCACGCTCACAGGCAGTCCGGAGACGCCGCACGGCTCGTTTATTCTGGCTAAGATCACGCTTGTGCTTACGCTGAAACTCCTGCACAAAATGATTGACCATGCGATTGTCAATGTCCTCGCCACCCAGATGGGTATCCCCGGCCGTGGCCTTCACCTCAAAGATGCCATCCTCAATAGTGAGAATGGAGACGTCAAAGGTGCCGCCGCCCAGATCAAAGATGAGCACATTTCGCTCCCCGGTGGTGCCCAGTTTATCCAAGCCGTAGGCAATTGCCGCCGCCGTCGGCTCATTAATGATGCGCAGGACATTGAGGCCGGCTATGGTGCCCGCATCCTTGGTCGCCTGGCGCTGTGAATCATTGAAATAGGCGGGTACGGTGACCACAGCATCGGTGACATTACCGCCAAGATATGCCTCGGCCGTCTCCTTCATTTTGGTTAGGACCATCGAGGAGACCTCCTCCGGATAGAAGCTCTTCTTCTCACCCTTGTACTCGACACAGATCCGTGGCTTCCCATTCTCCGAGATGACCTCAAAGGGCCAATGCTTCAGATCACTTTGCACCGTCGCATCATCGTATTTGCGTCCAATCAAACGTTTCGCATCTGCAAAGGAACGAGACAAACAAGAGAAAACCCACAGAGAAGACAGACACAAATGTTGGCTTTAACTTTATTAACTTAAGAACACAAATTAATGGACGGGAACTTTTACAGATTGTACTAAGAATTTGACGTAATTAACGTGGCGCAGGTCTAGGCTAGGCTAGGCTGGGCGGGACGGGGGGCAGGGCAGATTTATGTGGACTCTGAGACTGAAATGAAAGTACAAATAAAAAAAGAAAGAAAGACGTCAAATCTCAGGCGAGTGAAAGTTAAGAGATTAAGAGTGATCTCTAAAGCCAGAGAGTACTTAAGGGGGAGATTCAACAAAGAGACAACTATTTGAGCAGTCAATAAAGTGGGAAATAGTTGTGGGAAGTATGAGATGATAATTTGCTGAAGAGGAACACAAAGAGCAGCAAAGGAGTCGGGTAAAAGAGAAGCTCTGGAGCTCTCTACTCAGGGCGGCTTAAAAAGCTCTGCTTGGTATTTACCGAACAGCGCTCTTTAACTAACGTATAACAGTTTGCTGCTCTCTTTACTCTTTGTTCTGCTAAAAGAGTTAATCGATTTCTTAATCTGTTAAACAACATACATTCTACAACATGCTAAGTGATTGCAGACAGTTGCTCTTACTGCCAAGAATCGTTGCGAACTAAGCTTAAACTAACTTTAACATTATCAAAGTAATTCCCATATAGTTCTCACTAAATTCTTGTATTGTTAATCTTAAGTTGGACCTAGTATCGCTTGAAATCTCCACAGAAAATAACTCATAAATCTACACTTAATTTCTGCATATTTTAAAATAATTATTCTCACAAGATAAGATATAGACTCAGATTCGGATTGAGAATATATGAAAGATATGAAAGAGACATGTAAATATGCTATTTGTATATATTTTTGTTTAGCTCACAGTTGGTGGAACCGTTAAATGTCGACACAGAAATGAGCTGACACAAATTATGCTAATAAACAGATGGTGGCAGAATCTCAGACACGCCACGAGCGGTGGCAAGCAGCGACAACAGATGAATTGTGGGTGGCGGGTGTCGGGGGGTGGTGGGCGGTTGGTGATTTGCTGTTGTCTTGAGGAAAATGCAAAACTACTTTTAGCTGCCCGAAGAGCCAAACTACATAGATATACTACAGACATTTTTGCAAGTGTTCCTAAAATAAATCAAAAAAAAAAAGCACAGAAAATAAAGAAATGAGAGAAAAAGAAAATAGAATGGAAAATGTGCGCGGCTTTTTTCCTACTTCTCATTCATGAAAAGTGTGGCAAGGGTAAACGATACGCGAAGCGTTGATACGAGAAACTTACCGAAAATTGTGTTATTCGGATTCATGGCCACTTGATTTTTGGCCGCATCGCCAATGAGACGCTCCGACTCCGTAAAGGCGACATAGCTGGGCGTGGTCCGATTGCCCTGATCGTTGGCAATGATCTCAACTTTGCCATGCTGAAAGACCCCGACACACGAATATGTTGTACCAAGATCAATGCCAACTGCTGGTAATTTGGGCATATTCGCTGAGGCTTTAATTAGACCACACACAAAACACAATGAGAGCGACGATGTCAAGGTTTCCCCGTGTTGTGACAAATCCGAGAAATGATATGTAAATCAATGTTGTCTACGTTACACAACAAAATCTCATTGAAACTTACCCAAATGAAAACCTTTATGCCCTCTCTCTCTCTCTCTCTCTCTCTGTCTTTCTCTCTGTATCTTTCAATTTTAACCTTTAATGGTTTTTAAAATGCAAAACGATACAGATATAGGGATATGATTAAAAATAATAGAACGAATGTCAAAATTCGCAGGAATTCGAGTGTTTTCTCTCTTTGCAGCTCCACAGCGTCTTCTATATATTATCACGTTTTCAGAATTAGAATTTAGAACACTCATCGAACCATTCAATCAATTTATTCAGAATATTAAACATGCAATCGCCACAAGAGTCACAATAAAACTGACAAAATTGCAATTGATGCCACTTAACAGCAGCATAACATATCATTACACTGTTAATCTAACACTGTACCCATCACAGTCGCGGTACATTTGTACCAAAAATAAAGTTAGATTCCTTGCACGTTCGCACATTCTCCTAATTACGTGAAGAAACGAAGAGTACAATTCCATTTAAAAAAAGGTACTAAATATAAGTAGATAATTATGTAGTTCTCAATATATAAAAAAGGTAGCTGCCCAATCCATGTCTCAGAAGGAGAGAGCGGTGCACTTGCTGGCTATCGCAGTGACCAAGTACGTATATGTGACATGTAGTCGGAGCGTTGGAGGCCGATTTGATGATTAGCTAGGTATGTATGTGTGAGAGAAGAGCAGCTGCCTAAGCAGTGATCAAGAAGGAGACCAAGATGCAGTTGTGCATTGTATATGTATGTGAGAGAAGGGCAACACTCTTAGCTTTGGAGTCGGTGGCTGTTGTGGCAGCTCGCTGCTGTTATGAACCACACTGCATATCTCTGAGAGCGGCTTGGGTTATATCACAAAATGTATATTCAATAACTTTTCAATTTTTAAAGTATAATTCACAAGATAGTTGGAATTCAAATAGTTAAGTTAGTAAGGCGGTCTGTCTATACCACATTCGTCTGGTTTCTTGAAAACAAGGGCATAGGTGAGCACGGGATGAATATTTCCCTCCGTCGAAGCTGTGGACAGCAGCGAATGTGTGGATGGATTTTTCATAATCAACATTTCCCCATCAAATTTGCTCCAACGACCGCGCTTTAATTGCTCCTTCACATACTTCAATTGTGCATTTATCTATTGGAGCATTATATTCAATTGCAATATGCACAATCAAAAACAATAACAACAACAACTTACCATTGGTACCAGCAGAGGAGTGCGGGAGCAATTAAAGAAATTTCCAATGAATTTGCGAACGTTCTTGGGCTTTGCATTGATCACTTGATGCATTATAACGCGTACAATTGCTCGTATCTGAAAATAGAAATAGTTAGCTATAAAATTGAATAGAAGGTTATTTGATTTAACTGCTGGTCACAGAAAATGTTACAATACTTCTATTTGCTCTGTTACGTAAAAGTGGATCTCATGTTAGAAATATTTAAGATACGTATGTATGTATTAACAGGATCTTTTATATTTGTCTGACATAAAGCTGGAATGTAAGCGCAAGAACGAAATGCAAATATGTGCATTAATTTATTGCACTAACTCTCTTTGTCCTGCTTTCTCTTCCTGCTTACCTCTGGATGCTCGCTTAAATAGTTCCAGTTGCCCTTACGCAATTGCTTCTGTATGCGTGGCAAATTGCTGTAATGCCTTATTGCATGTGTATCCCATTTACCTAGATCCACGACCATAGGTGGCTGACATTGATCTTGCTGTTGCATTTTTACCTTATATTTTATTTTGTTTTAATTTCAGTATTCTAACATGGAAATTTTGAAATATTTTTGTTAAAGTTGTCGGCATAGATCACAACAAAGAAAACATATGTATAAATAGCAAAATGAATTTTAAATCAGCGATAAATTTCTAAGCACTTACATATAGAATTTCAAATTACCTAGTTAACGAATCTGTATCTGATCTGTATCCACAGCTTTATTTACAGCTTTACAGATTTATAGCCCAGGAAACTGTGGAAATATTATATTTCCAGGAAATGAAAAACAATCTGCCAAAGTCTTCTATTAGTATTTAAATTATTTGGCTTTAAGTAAACTTTAGGCAAGCGCACCTTGACTTAGGTCTTAATATGTTTCGAGCACATGTCGATAAACAAATAAAAAATTAAAATTAAAAATTAAAGCCGCGCTTTAAAATATTATAGTACAACTGGACGATCAATTGTAAAGCATTTTAGCTAACATTAAACATGAAACACCCTGTACTTATCGTCCTAGTTACCTTATCTGTCGTTATGGCGCTGTCCCTTGCGGACGTCACGCCGACATCGACAGCCGCTCCTACGACAATTGACGCTTCTTCGACAACAGCTGCAACCACAACCAAGGCACCGATCAAATTTAAACTCTGCTGGAGGGGCAACAACTGGTGCGACCTGAAAATTCCGACCCAAAACAAAAGATGTAAACGTTTCTTTGGCATCTGGAAATGCTCTTACTAACAATTTGTACAATTGCATAATTAAAATTCTGAAATAAGCAACTCTATAAAAAATAAAATCACATTTTCAATCTTCAATTATCAAGCAATACTTATTCGGGACAACTTAAGATATCTTAACAACGATGGGTGGCTCTCACTATTTAAGTAAATTGTTAGTGATCCTAGAAGTCCTCAAAGAAGTTTAACCATACATCGCTAGAATAATAATATATATAACTAAATTGAGAGTAATGTAATATATTGTAGTTAAAGATATAACGAATATTTTTATATATTTTATTTACATTTGTTATTCTACATATAATAATTTTATACTTTTGCTTAAGCTACACACACGCACACATAAGCGTATGTCCACACATACTTATACATATACAACATACATAATGATTAAATTTGAAATGATATAATCAATTATCCAATGATTTGTGTAACTTCCTCCTCTGAATCGCTGTGATCTGCAAATAATTGAAAATATTCGAAATTTAAATACTTTGAAATGACATTTAAACTTAATTTTACTTTGTATTTTTTGCATCGATTGTTGTTTCTTGCCAGCCTTGTTTTTGCCGCGATTGGATTTGGACTTAGCCGCCTTTGCGATCGTCGGTGTGGTTTCCTTTAAACGGACTTGATCGTTATCCACACTCTTCTCTTGCGCGACATTATCCTCCAGTGGCAACCAGCTGCTGTCATCCATGGGCGTAACTACGAATGACAATTGAAAGGCAATTAATATGACATAATCATGGCTGATGCGGCTATGATAGCACCTGATGTCTGCTTGGAAGATTGCGACTGATCTTCGGTTAATGTTTCCTGTTGTTGCGAGGGCTCTGTCCTGCTCGTTTGATTGGAGTGCACCACATTTACTTCCATCTGTTGGTCCTCTTCCATTAGATGCTTGAAGCTCAGCTTGGAAGCCGTACCGTTTAAGAGATTCACCAAACCGGCCACCTGATTGGGTTGCTGACGTCTCTCCATATCCAGCTCCAACGCTTTGCGTATAAACTGCACCAGTGCCTTAGATCGTTTGGCCGCGCTATGTGCGCACTGCATGATGGTGCGGACATTGGTGGGCGCGGTGCCACCCGCGTTAAGTGTACACAGTTCTTGATATGAATTAAAGCTCAATACAATAATCGAGTCTGCGGCGTTCTCTTCCAAAAGTGTGGGATCAACTAAAGGCTGTGGAGTACTCTTGTACACGCAATACGTAACGCTAACGGGATAGTGCAGGAAAAGCAGCGGCATCAGATCCCGCTCTCTTTCGCTATAAGTGCGAATTTGGTCTTCAATATAAGAGACCTCAGGTCGGCGAAAGTGCATAAGTGCTGCCAGTGCTGCAATGGTGCTAGCATCTGCAATAAAATCAATAGATTACAGTGGATGCTTTGTATGCATCAATTTGTACGCACCATAAAGATTTCCATCATGATTAAGCACATTGATGTCGAGGCGAACGCACCACACATGCTGCTCAACTGCTATGCACAGCGATTCCAGGTCCAAGCAGCGTGAGCTGCGAAATGTCCGTTCTAGCAGGGAGTTCAACGATAAGGAGCGTTGATCGTGTGTCGCCTGTACCTCATCAAGAAATGCTACGCCCTTGATGTCCACGTTTAAATGGAGAGTGCCCTCGTTGGCCCGCGCACTTGTCGGCGTTCCGATATCACAGCTTACCTGTGCCAGAACCTTCGTTTCGCCCATAGATACTGTCACTGTGCCCCAATCAGCACCGAAGGTTAATTCCACATCGCGAAATTCGCTTGACTTGCGCCCGTCAAAGCGTGCGCTCTGTTTCGCGGCCGCCTGTATGAAAGCACGTTCGGGCTTGGATTTTCCCGGTTCGAATAAATTGGCATTCATATACATTATTTTCAATTGGGCCTCGTTATTGTTTTGTTTTGTGCCGGCTTTTAAAAACGTGCTTCAATCAGGGATGTGCGAAGGAAATAATTAACAAAACAATATTAGAATCGATACTTGTAATCATACATCGATATCAGTTATGTTGGCAATGAACGATATATCGATATGTTTTCCAGCTCTAATTCCGGACCATTTAACACAATCGTACAAGATTTACGCTCATTCTTTTAATCAGGAAACATGAATTAATTAACCCATTAATTAACAACATTTATTACAAAGCATAACCAACTTGCAACATACGATACATTGCGCCATAAGATCATGGTAAGTAAATGCGCGAATCACCAGAAAGCAGGTCATTAAAAAGTCGTGCCCGGAAAAATGGAATGTACATAATAATTGGACCAAAAATAGAACTGACCCCAAAAATGGTTACATATAGATTCGCACGTTCTTTAAATAATAATACATGTGTGTGTTGTTTTCTTTTTTTATTTGTAGGCTGTATTGGGTGCTCAGCTGGTTATCACACTGGTGATGGTCAGTGTCATACAGAAACTAAGTCCTCATTATTCATTTGCCAAATGGTTATTGTGCCGCACAGGACTGTTTCGCTATCTACATCCCACGGACGACGAGCTACGCACAAAGGGCGGCGTGCCGAAGGAGCGTCCAGCCAAGAGCAAACATAAGCATCAGAATGGTGTTGGCAATGGCAGTGGATCATCGTCATCACAGTTTCATATACCACGCAGCATAGAAGTTGAGTTGGAGACATCGCCAGTGCTGGAACGTGATGTGGTACATCTGCGATACTTTACCGAATACCAATGGCTGGTTGACTTTAGCGTCTATGCCGGCATTGTTTATATGTGCTCGGAGATATTTCACTACTTCTACCCGTTAAAGCAGGAGATCAATTTGAGCATGGTGTGGTGTCTGCTGGTCATCTTCTTTGCACTGAAGCTATTGTCTTCCCTCACTGTGCTATATTTCCAAAGTGAAGAATCAATTGGAGAGCGCTCCATGGTAATAGTCGCCTGTCTGGTCTACTTGTTAATTGCCATGATAGTGCTAATCATTGATGAGCGTATACTAGAAACTGGTCTGGAGGATGCCTATACTAGCTTTAATGCCAGCGCCTCCAAGTTCCTAACCGAACAGGGTCTGCCATCATCGTGCGTTTAAATGAACTGTTATTACGGCAAAGTGATCTAATACTTATTTATATATTTGCAGTGGTCCGGCCTCCAAAATCGTTGTCAAATTCTTTATGGCTTTGAGCTGCGGTCTGCTGGGCTCGCTGTTCACATTTCCTGGTCTGCGAATGGCGAAAATGCATTGGGATTCTCTCAAATATTGCCGCGGCAATCGCTTATTGCAAGTTCTATTAAATCTTAGCTTCGTGTTACCCTTTATATTGGTCATACTGTGGATAAGGCCCATTAGTCGCGACTATTTGACGGTGCGAGTCTTCGAGGGTATGCAACAACCACTGTAAGCATCCAAAGTCAACGTTATGCTATATTGATGTACTAATATAACTATTGTAATTCCATGACAGATTGAAACCTCATGTCTTTGAAACATTGCGTTTGCTGCTGGTGGTCTTTGTAGTGATTATGCGATTTGCATTAATGCCAATCTATCTGCAATCTTATTTGAATTTGGCCTATGACAAGATACTCGATCTGCGCAAAGAAGCTGGACGCATCACCAATGTTGAGTTTCAGAAGAAGGTATGACAAGGGACATCCACAGGCTTCTTCATAAGCTAATTTTGGATATTTCGCTTGCAGATCTCTTCGATTTTCTACTATCTATGTGTTGTGACCTTGCAGTTTGCTGCACCACTCATTTTATGCCTCTATCTGACACTTATGTACAAGAGCTTGGGTGGTTTTAGTTGGGCAGGCATCTTTAAGGACAGCGTTGTCTTGCAGCATGAATGCGCTGCCGACTCCGAAATGGCTACGATGACAAATGCAGCCCTTGAACCAAATGAAGATCGGGAATTCAATATTTTGGAATCCGCACAGTCTTTGCAAGCCTCATTCGCTAGTCTGAAAAATGTAAGCCATCAAATTTAATATACAAATTAATATAATCCCATTTATATTTACTATTTTAGGTGTTCTCTACGGAAGTGTATAAGGGATTTCTAGGTTTTGCCACCTGGTGGAGCTATTTTACCCTTTTTGCAACTTCCTCGCTGGGTATCGTCTACCAGTCGTATTTCAATAAGACATAAATAATGCCATCAAACACACCCGCATTCACCAAATACGCTGAAGTTCTCTACACTCGGCAACAAAGGCACCACCCATATATTAATCTAGAATTCATGTTTTCTCCTAAACTCGTTGATATTGTTTTATTTTATTTTATAGTCAACTAATTGGTTTTTATCATGTATTGTAAATAATACTAATTTATATATGAACTATTGTTTACAAAGTTTACAGTAAACTTTTAAAATCATAAAGTCTCAAAACTGTCTATTCGTTGTTATTAGAGCTACGAGTTATAAATGAACGAAGCAAACCATACAATTTTCCAATTAACACCATTTATTAGTTTGTCTTTAAACAATTAACAAATCAAGGATATCGGTTATATAAACAATAGAAATTTAAAACCAAGGTGATGCAGTACAATTAAGAAATATTTCATTCATATAGTAAGTATATGTATATATATATGGATATGGGTTATTGTAACCATTTGCTGTACAAATGCTATTTAACTCTAGTGCTCCCTTTAGATCTTAGCAATGCCAATGACTCCGCAACCAATGCGAGCGCCAGCATTGCCAGTTGACTTGCTCAACTCATGGCCGCCTTTGCCCAAATCATCGGGATCAGCATGCACCACAACAGTGCGTCCAATGATGCTGTTTTCGCCAAAGAGTGTTATCTGGCTATCGCTGATGTTAACCGCAGTGGGGCCATCGCCGGAGGCGGTTATGTTGCCCAAGTCACCCAAATGGCGATCCCCGTCGGTGGGTGCACCATGTTCTTTCTTATAGGGATTGAAATGTGGTCCGGATGACATGCAGCCATTTGTGTTATCGCCAAACTCATGCACATGGAACCCATGTAGACCCTGGGCCAGACCAGTCACTTCGCCGGTGACTTTAACGGGGCTACCTTCGGCCTATTTAAATAGATACAAAATATAAACGTATGTAAGAGAGATGTGTGAAACACAACCGAAGCAATGATAACAAAGTGATAAGCTGAATAACATGAGTGTAAGCATGACTATTAGATAGGATTGACCTTAATAGATGATTCTGGAAGTTGATAGCTTAAGTACTAGAAATGCTCCACCCAAAGTTCACAAATTATAGGTTTTCGTAAAGTATTTGTGCAGACAAAATACTAAGAGCAACGTTGTTGTGATTATATAATTCTGCATTTATTAAGTGACACAGCACAAAACAAATTCTCAATTGAAATTCAAGTAGCCTAGCTCGTTTCCCCGCAACAACAATGCACACTTGCACACACATATAGGAATGTATGTATGTATATATACATTCATTTATGTCTGTATGCATTAGTGCTGTGTGGTGCTGTGTGGCCGGCTCTTTGACCTTAGTATTTGTTGTCTGCCATATTTTTTCAGCTTGAGCACTTGGTATATAAAGAAATTTACCTCCTGTTCAAAGAAAACTGTGCCTTTGGCATCTCCGTTGATAACGCAAACCGCTTTAACTACCATTTTCAAGTTTTACAATTACTGAAAATAACTTTAATTAGATTAACAATTTCTTAAGCAGAACTTTTGCGGTCCAATAGTGAGTATGGAATGGTCGATTGCGCTGTATATATATTTTATTCTTCAATCGATAATTTTATTTGTGCCAAATCGATTATTTTAACGGCTTTCTTTTTTTATTTCAGACAAATGGTTCATCATTCTGGTATATTAAATACAGCATTATATAGCATTAAGATAAAATAATAATTAATTTAAATAATTTAATTTGAGACTTATCGCTTTAATAAGCATCACGTTATCGATAAGATTTATAAATTGTATTTTCCAACACCTTATTTATTTTTACAAAAAAAAAACAAAGACGTCAGCTGGGCAAAGGAAAAACTGAATTTACTTTATGACTGCCGCTTTGCGTTTATAAGCAGGTTTGATAATAAATGTATAATTTATTTCATGCTATTATATTACTTATCGGATACGATTGCTTATCTCCAATTTGTTCAGCAACAGCAGAAAGATTAGTGAAAAGTGGCTCGCGCATTCAGTACAAGTATCAAAGGCATGATGAAGGCCACAACGCAAAAATTGTCGAAATTGCGAGAGCTGATGCAGCGTGCGTGTGCACCAGAAGCATCAGGAATAAGCGCCTATGTGGTACCATCGGATGACGCCCATCAGAGTGAATATCAGTGTGCGCATGACGAGAGACGAGCTTTCATTAGCGGATTCACTGGATCGGCGGGAACTGCTGTTATAACGAATGACAAGGCGTTGCTGTGGACTGATGGACGCTATTATCAGCAGGCAGAGAAGGAACTAGATGCAAATTGGACACTGATGAAAGATGGCTTGGCAACAACGCCATCAATTGGCTCCTGGCTTGGAAAGCATTTGCCCAAGGGCAGTGCCGTTGGCGTTGATCCACGTCTATTCTCATTTCGTTTGGGTAAAACCATTGAGAAAGATCTTAACGCAGCCGAATGCAATTTGGTGGGCATCGAACGAAATTTAATTGATGACGTTTGGGGCGATGACCAACCACCGCGAACCTCAAATAAAATTATGACGCTGAAGTTGCAGTTTGCCGGCGAAACGATTGCCAAGAAATGGGAGCGTGTTCGCCAGCAGATGACAGTACAAAATACGAGTGCTCTTATTGTTAGTGCTCTGGATGAGATTGCTTGGTTTTTAAACCTGCGTGGCTCTGATATTGACTACAATCCCGTATTTTTCGCTTTTATGATCATTACTCATGAAGATATAATTCTATTTGCCGATTCACAGAAACTGCCCGATGACATTAAGGATCATCAAAGTGAAAATAATGTACAGATTACGATTCAACCTTATGAATCAATTGGCGATGGTGTTCGCCATATTGCTTCTAATTCTAAGGGGAAAATTTGGATATCATCCACAAGCAGTTTATATTTGAATTCCTTAATACCGAAATCTTCAAGACATCAGGAGATCACGCCAATTGCATTGCTGAAAGCTATTAAAAACGATAAGGAGATTGAAGGATTCGTTAATTGCCATATACGCGATGGTGTTGCACTATGTCAGTATTTTGCCTGGTTGGAAGATGCGGTACAGAAAGGGGAGCAAGTTGATGAAATGTCTGGCGCTGACAAACTGGAATCGTTTCGTAAAACTAAGGATAATTATATGGGACTCAGTTTCACCACCATTAGCTCATCAGGTCCAAATGGTTCGGTTATTCATTATCATCCAGCGAAGGAGACGAATCGACCCATTAATGATAAAGAGATTTATTTATGCGACTCAGGCGCCCAATATTTGGATGGTACAACCGATGTAACCAGAACTTTCCACTTCGGTAATCCGACAGATTTTCAAAAGGAAACCTATACTCGAGTTCTTAAGGGTCAATTGACATTGGGCTCAACAGTATTTCCGACGAAGATAAAGGGCCAGGTCTTGGATGTGCTGGCCAGAAAGTCACTTTGGGATGTTGGCTTAGACTATGGCCATGGAACTGGCCATGGCGTTGGCCATTTCCTTAATGTCCATGAGGGACCAATGGGCATCGGCTTCCGTCTTATGCCCGACGATCCTGGCCTTCAGCAAAACATGTTTATTTCAAACGAACCCGGTTTCTACAAAGATGGCGAATTTGGTATACGCATTGAAGACATTGTACAAATTGTTCCAGCACAACCCAAGCATAATTTCGCTAACCGTGGCGCACTTACATTCAAAACCATAACCATGTGCCCAAAGCAAACAAAAATGATTATCAAAGAGTTGCTTACCGAACAGGAGATTGAACTGCTTAATAACTATCATCAATTAGTTTGGGAGACCCTTTCTCCGTTCCTATCGCAGGACGCATTCACTCTAAATTGGCTGCAAAATGAAACCAAACCCATATAGTTATCAATTCAATTACATGTTATCGTTCAATCTTTACATCTTATGCATTTTCAGTGGATTAACAATAAATTTCAAAAACATATATATAAACCACTAAATATGTTTGCCTAAAATCATTTATCTTTGGATATTTAACTCTGTAACTGAATTGACGAGCAGAAATCAAATTAATGATGTGAGTGCAAGTCTCAAAGCTATCAAGGAATACGGAATCGTTATATGAACCGATAACGATGCACAATGAATGAAGAAATGTTAAAAAATTTAAACATTAATGTATCTGATATATTTGCATTTCACATGAAAAGATTATAGTTCTTATTTTTTATTCATTATTCCATATGTAAACTTCAATATTAAAATCTTATTTAAATATCGATACAACAATGCGTGTACCTTTATATCGATATACCTATATACAGATACAGATATACATCTGTTCCGTTCGACAACTTTTAACAGAGGTTGAGTTCAATGCTTGATGTATCGATATCAACACATCATTATCGATTCATCAAGCATATGAGCTTTTGTAGCGCTATATTAGGATCATTAGTATCGATGTTATCTCCAACTCCACTTACTAAGCCAATTGTAAGCAGCCAAATAAGCACTTTTTAAAATACGAAAAGACACTACTAATTATATTTTTTTACTTTTAGCAATATCTTAAATATTGCTTTTTAATTTAAAGAATGGCTAAAGTGTTTGAAAAACTGCGTGATGATACCGAGTTTACGGATTGTACAATTATTGTGAATTCCATAAAATTCGAATGTCACAAAGTTGTTCTCGGAATTGCGTCGGAATTTTTTCGATACATGTTTTTGAGAAAATTCAAGGAAGCATCATCTCGAGAGGTACATTTGGAGGACGTGACGCCAGTGATATTTAAAATATTTCGAGATTATATTTACAATTACGATATAAAAACTCTCGCTTCTCATGATATGCGAACCCTGATCAGTTTGTTTGAATGCGGCAACATGTGGATGGCTCCAACTATAATCAACGGTTGTGCTGAAATAATACTTAATCGAGCAGAATCCTATCCTATTGAAGAACTTCCGATGCTTTTTGATTTGGGACATAAGCACAACAATATGATCCTACTTCACGGGATAACTAATATACTTGAAGACGCAAACCGTATTCCACCAAATAGCAGTTTTCTGTTAAAAAAAGATATATTCAACAAATTTATATCCTTTTGTCGTGTAAATGACAGCAATGATATTGCTGTAAATTATTTAAACTTTAATCGATACTTGGCCATAGAAGAGAACAAACCAGAAGATCAAGAGGAATAAAGAAAAATATGTTAACATAAAAAGTATAACAGAATACGCAGAATCCAAATAAAACAAGATATATTAATATGTAAAATTAATACGTTTCTAAACATGAATTCCAAAATAACGAAACTACTTCCATTGTATAAAGCTGAAGTTGAAATGAATCAAAAATTTGTTAATTTACGTGCAGATTTCTTGTGTTTACAAATACATACCCTATATTAGCCTTGTAACTTTGGTTACAGGGTAAAAGAATAAATATTTTACTGGCAAATAAAACGATAAATTGACATTTGCTTTTTTGTTTTAATACACAATTTGTCCAAACACTTAAATGGGATTTTCTTCATTATTAAGAAATAAAGTGCAATTGTTTTTCATTTTATTGTTTTTTATAAGTAATTGGTTTGTTTTTTTTTTTTTTTTGCATTATTATGATTTTATATTTGTATTTGTATCCGTAAATTTGTAGATATTTATAATTTTGTTTAGTTTTTATATTTTGTATATGCTTTCTATATATATATATATATATGCATGTATACATATAGATATATTTATTTATATTTAAATCAATATAGGTAAAGGTATGTAGATAGGTAATAATATTCATTCGCCTGTTTGTTGTGTTGTTGTTTGCTTGGTTTTACCCCTAATTTTCTCATTTATCGGTCACATAGCTATAACATCTTAAACATCATTACAATAATCAATCGTATATATATATATTTAAATCGATATATATATATATACATATATATGTATGTATATCTTTTTTGTTGTTTGTTTTTGTGTTGTTTGCATTACTTCGATTTATATCTTAAGATTTAATATATGTACTTAGAGAGTAGCGTCATCGAGCATATTGAATTCGTCAGAGCTAAGGGTTATATCGTAAATATGATGGAGTAGGTTACATTGTGAAGGGAGAGGGGTGGAGAGGAAGTGTTTGCCAAGCCGCTTTAACCGTTGTACGGTCAACAAATAAACACAATCTCACAGTTTCTATTTATAAACATTCATTCCGTATCAATATTGGTTTCTTGACGGGGGTTTCTCGATTGGGATTGGCAAATTCAATATACAAGATGGAGATACTTAATTTTGTTGCTTTTTTTGCTTTCTAGAAATTTCCTTCAAGTGGGCTTTGTTTTGCATTCTGCATTTTGCATTTCGCTTGATTTTAAACGGTTTCGGAGTTTTATCATCTGCTCGCCGCCGATGTTGCAGCTACATCATTATTGTTGCTGCCTTTTGCTGCTGTTACACAACTTTCCCAGTTGCGATTAATTCTCTGCATGTTATTATTTATTATTATTATTATTATTATTTGCCTTTGTTGTGTTTCTGTTTCTGAATGCGCACGCATCAGAGCACCTCAGACACATATTTGGGACGTTTGGCCGCTGCATCAGCGGTAACGCATTCCTCCTCACCGGCCTCCATATGACCGCTATAATCTTGTGGCAACTCTTCATAGATAATCTCAGGATGATGCTGCTGCTGCTGCTGCTGTTGTTGTTGTTGCTGCTGTTGCGGCTGTTGATGTAGCGTTGGCGGAGCCGGATGCGATACGGCCATTACGTGATTCCGTTTAAGCGCAATCAGGGCCCCCACACTTCCACCTCCGCCATCTATGTGCGCCTGTTGCACGGTAACTCCAGCATTTTGACTGGTTACATAGTACGGACTGCCGCTGCTTAAATAAATAAAATTATATAAATATTATAATTGGCAATGAATCTATGAAGTTTGCTTCTGTAATACTCACTTGTATTGATTGGAATTATTGGGCAACGTCTGAGGCGGCGGCTGCTGTTGCTGTTGCTGGTGTGCACTTTGAGAGCTGTAGATAATCTCTGAAGAAAAGAAATATTCATATATAAAGAGATCCCCTGAAGCATAGCAAGAATTCATTGTATGCTTACCAGCATCGGCGGCACGCTGTTCGAGGGACATGCCTGGTGAGCCAGGTGCTGATTGCAGCACAATATCCTGAAGCGGTGAGCTCTCGCGTGAGTTGTCTGTAATATTGATATTGTTTATGTGTTGTATTGGACAATAAACTAAAATAGTTCGTTTGCTTACCCATATGACTGGGCGATACGGGCGCCGAGCGTGGCATGCCGTAGGGCGGACGGAAGCCCTGGCTGCTACGCTGGCGTCGCTTCTTATAGCTGTGATCGATCAGCTTGGCGCCGCTGTCTGGATCGATGCGCCAGAAGGATCCCTTGCCGGGCTCATCCTGCGAACGGGCCACCTTGATGAAATACCTGCAATTGAACACACACATGAGTAGATAAGATTAGATCAAACATTAAAATGCAAAACAAATAGATAACATACCTATTCAAACTGAGATTATGACGTATGGAATTCTGCCAGCCCTTATTAGTCTCCTTGCGGTAGTATGGATAATGCTTGACAATGAATGAATAAATGCCCGAGAGTGTCAGTTGCTTGTCAGGCGCGGCGGATATGGCCTGAACAATCAGCTGGGCGTAGCTATACGGCGGTTTCTCATTGTGATTATAGCTGGCTGTAGATGGTGTCTGGAATAGATCCTGCTGTAAATTGCAAACGAATTATAATCAGATAATGAACATTAACTAACATTGTTTAGATATACTATACATACCGTATTGTTGTTGCTGTAATTGTTGTAGCTATTGGTCTGATTCTGGTGGAAACCCTGACGTGGACTAGCCGGACAACTGTTGGCAGCGCTTATTGTGCCTGCAAATAAATGTATTATTATTGAATATTAAGTAATATAACAATTTAATACTCTAGTACATTAATTAAGGTAATTTCTACAGCAGTTAGACTAATTTAAACCAAATATTGATTTATGAGTTCAAAGAACAAAAGCTATTCTGGATCTTTGGATGCTTCCTCAACGCTATTAGATGTTTCGTTAAGATGGAAACTGCTGGCAGCTGAATCAGATTGCTCCAGAGGAGATGTCTCTGGCAATTTAAGTGCCCTGGTCCTCCTTCTGCGCATAAAGAATATGTTTTGCGTGAGACTCAACACATATATAATAACCATCCAAGACATGATGATGTTGCTTTCGGATTAATGATTGTATAATTTTGATCATTGAGTAAATAAACACATATGAATTTTGTTTGCACAGCAGTATTGAGTTGAGTTTGTTTGTCATTTAAGTGAAAAGCAAAGATCTGTTGATACTAAATCCCTATTGCATATCCAATTGGATACTTCATACGATCCAATTGGAATGCGGTATAATAATCAAAATTTCACTTGCCAGTTGGTGACAGATAGGGGCTCTTTTGCTCCTTTTTGGGTATTGAAATTTTGAGCGGTGAGTAGATGCCATCGCCTCCAGCATGTAAAAGATGGGACGCTGTTGTTGGTGCTCCTGGCAAACGCTGCTGTTGCTGTTGCTGTTGCAGAGATGTGTGGTGAAGCGGGTGGTGTGGTGTATGTGGGAGTGGATGATGCGGCGGCAACGATTGTTGCTGTTGCTGCTGCATGTGATGCGCTGGCTGCTGTTGCTGCTGTTGTTGGTTATGATGTTGTGATGCCTGCACCGTATGCAGTTCATCGCGTGGCGGCGGCGTTATTATAACATGAGCACCCGCTGAACCAACAGCTGCTGGACTGCTTAACACTGGCGCCGAATCTGGCGCAATGTCTGCCGGCGCTGTCACAAAGCTCTCGAATTCAATGCGTATCTCGGTGCTCGGAAATCGAAAGAAGCAACTGCAAAATGGTCAAAGATTTAACATTATGGTATGCATAACTAGATAATTGAGTAAATATACCGTTGGGGCAGCCGCAGTGGATCCACATTGCGTCGCTGGAGGAAATCTTCAACGAAAATGCCATTCTTGCTGAGGCACTGCACAAAGAAGGCGCGACGTTCCAGATCGAAAAGCACCTGGAAATGTTTGCGCGAGACCAAATTGTTCTCGGGAACGTTAAAGTGCACCAGAGATGTGGATGAATTGCGTCCAATGACGGTCACTTCGTCGGTAATATGGAGCAGATCCTCATTGAAGCGCAGCACACCGTATGCATTTGCTGGCGGTGAGCTTGAGCTGCCTCCACTGGTTACGACTACATGGGCAGGTGGGTGGTTTGCTGAGTTGTGGTTGTTGTTATTGTTGCTGTTGCTATTATTGTTGTTATTATTGTTATTTTGATTGGTTGCCAATTCGGCACTGCTATTGTTATTCGTATTCGTATTATTATTATTATTATTATTGCTGTTGTTGTTATTTAACGCTGCGGCGGCGCCATGATGCAGCTGCAGCATGTCCTTAGCTATGGCAACAGTTGCCGCGTCGGCGGCGGCGGCGGCTGCAGCCGCTGCTGCTGCGGAGGTGGGTGTGTTTAGAACGGTGTGTACCGTTACAATGTGATTGTTGTTGCTGTTGTTATTGTTATTGCTGCTGCTGTTGCTGGCGTTACTGTTGTTGCTTAAATTGGTGGTTGTTGCTAGTGTTGTGGTTGTTGTTGTAGTGGCGGCCATTGAAAGGTATCCACTTGCACACGGCTATTGTTGTTATTGTAGTAAAACTGAAAATTATCAAAATTATTATTTATTATTGTTTTCCTTTGGATGTATTTAGTACAAATCAACAAGAACCTAATTCACACACACACGCACACACTAATGCACAGGCATATCATTGTTTTTGTTTATTTTGTTTTCTTTTTCACTCTTTCGTTTTCTTTTTCTCTTGCCTTAGTTTTTCTGTATGCGGCGCGCTAAAATTTATCGCAAATAGAATTAACAAAGCGAGTGTTGTTCGCCAACAAAATAATATAAAAAAAACATTAAGTTAATTAATTTATTTGTGCAGCTTTTCACGCGTGTTTTGGACTTCTATGCTCAAGGTTTTTCGTCAGCCACAACCAAAAAAGAAGCACGCTCTCACACGTTAAATACATACATGCAATACATATATATACATATATATTTATATATATATATTTCCAAACATACATGCACACACTTTGCAGGCAGTTTGTACCCGTCTCCCACTTTGCAGAGAGCACACATACGTACGTACACACATAAAAACACATGTACTTACATTTCGTTTCATTTTTCAGTTTTGCTTTGCTTATGTTTTGCTACCATACACACACACACACACACACTCTCGCATGCATATCAACCCGACTCGCACTCGGCAACAAGCAAAAACAAAAACAACTGACACAACAACAATAAAAATAATAATAACACTACTACTACTACGTTGCGGCACTACGTGAGTAAGCGAACGCACACACACACGCCTGGCAAAACACAATGCGTTGGGAGAGGCATTGCGCGCGCTTGCGCTCTCTCGTAATGCGGCATCAGTTTTGCCCGGGCAGAGAGAGCAACGAGAGCCCCCCAACAGTACTCAGTTGGAGTAGCAACCGGCGCAAAGCTACTGGACTTCATCTTAAAATTTATATATATGTTTTTTTGTATTATATTGTGCAATGCACGAGCAGCACCAGCGCGTTCATTACATGCTGCCCATGCCTGGAAGTTCGCTGTTTTCGCTTTTATGCACCAGTGTTGCCAAATGTGCAAAATAATGCAAATATGATTATAAGCAACATATTATCTTCGACATTTTAAACAAGTGTATTTTTAACAAGTGTTTCTTTTCTTCGCTTTTCCGTATTCAGAGTTGGAGAATGTCGTTCCAATGCGCTTTGAAATTCGCACTAGTGTTTATTTTTTAAGGTACAATAATGACGAGAAACAATTGTTTACAATATTATTATTTTTAAACAAATTCACTTATTAATTATATGCAGTATAGAAATGTTGATCATCTTTAAAATTAATGTACCAGAAAGTAATGTTATTAACGATTATTGAAAATTCAAAAGCATTATAAAAATGTAAGCAATCAACATAATTAACCACTACAAACATTAAATTGTTAACTAACTTGCATTTAGTAAATTCATTATTACTATCATATTTTATGTTTAGTACTGTTCACTGACGAATGTCTAAAATAAAATTCTATATTCCAATTGATTAATCGACAACTCTTATTGACAGTTACATTTTTGCCAATAAGCTTATGGCAACACTGGCGACATAGCGTGCTCAGTTGTTGGGTTTTATTTGCTTTTGGCTCGAACAGACAATCATTTCTAGGTTCTTACATTTATACATACATTATGTACATGTAAATGTATATCTTATAGAAGGGAGCCTAGCCCCCACATGGCTCCCATTCAATCGATCGAGCTTGCATGCGCCAACATGCAAAATGAAACCAAAATAAAATTAACGAAAACAACGTAAATAAAATGCTATAAAAATAAATACAACAAAAAGCGTATAAACATATACAGATGCAAGTTAACGTATCACACATCACACATACATTCGTACATTGTTAGGTCACTGCTACGCTGCTGCCTCTCGCATCAGCAAAACAGAAACACAATAAATAAATAAAAACACCAAAATACACACACACACACCTACAACATATACAGGAGCGCGCGCGCATGTACACACATAAACAAGGCATTCACACACTTGCATACGTATATAGACGTATTGAAAATGCGTAAAAATGCCGCTCGTTGATTTTTCAGCTAGCAACGAAGCCGAAAAATAAAAAAATCAAAAACAAACGACGTCGGCGCGACTCCACCTGCTTGCATATATACATACATATATGATGTGTATGTATTTCTTGTTTGTCTCACTCATTGCCGTGACTGCGGACAAAAGGACAGACAGAAAGCGTAAACATACAAAAAGCACACTTTTCACAACGTACGCTTTATGTACATCATATATACATATGTATGAATGTACGTTGCGTTGCTCGTTGGCTGGCGATTGCGTAAACTTGCCGCCCGCTTTTTTTCCACCTAACACCAAAATATGTACACAGTTAAAAGTACACACAAACCTGTATACACATACACGCACACTAATCTAAAAATGTATGTATGTATGTACATACATCACTTGGAACATGTTCCAAAATAACAAATATTTATATTTCGCTCGCTCGAATTTAGCTCTTCTACTGTTATTTATAAATACGTACTATTGTTTTGTTTTTGTTACATTTGGTATGCGTTCGATTATCAAACTGAACTGTTTTTGTTTTTCGCTTTTTATTATTATTTCGCTTTGGCTACTTTTTGTTTTTGCGTTTTCTATTTTTTGCACAGAAAATTTAGCACACAACACGTTTTTTCGTGCAGTTCGTCGTTCGCCACTGAGCGTATGTGTGTTTGTGTGCCTGCTTGTGTGTATGAGTGTGCATGTGTGTGTGTATCAACATCATGTTTGCGTGTGTATATTATTTTTCTTTCTATCGGCTCGTTCGCCTGCCTTGTTTATTATTATTTTTTCGTACCTTTTTCTGCTGTCGGTTTTGCTAAGAATTTTACACGATTTGTTTATCAAATAACGTTACACCGTTAATTTAAGCTTACTTTAAGTGTAATCTGTGCACTTTTCACAATTTTAATGCGGTTTTTTCAATTCTTATTTGCTTGCAGCGCGCTCCGCAGCAGCTGCCCACACGACGTGACGATAAAGAAGAAGAAGCATACTCTCTGCAACCCTGGTTGAAACCCTTTTTTTAACTTAAATTTTGCCACTTTCAAAATCAAACCTGGCCACACACTCACCTTACATGCTATCCACAGCTGTTGTTAACAGTGACCAGTAATTCTGTTAACTGTATGTTTTGTAACAATTTTGCATGAGTTTTTGAGATCTTGTGCTAGAGGAATTTAAGAGAATTTTTATCTGTGAAAATGCAAAGCCTAACACGACTACTATCTAACTGCACATTGACGCTGCAGCCGCAACATCGTGGCGCAGTAGCAGCGCTACAACAGCTGCGGACCAAAACGAAATACGTTGAAAAACCCAAACCGGGCGCAGGTCAACAATTCCGGCGTATTGTGCATTTTCCGGAAGAGTATACGGTTGAGCCCCTTAAAATCACACATCTCGCCGGCCGAGATCCCGTCACTGGCCGCATTGTGGCCAAGGGCATTGGCGGTGGCATTAAACAGCAATATCGTTGGATCAAATGGGTGCGCGATGGACCCAAAGAGGGGACACCGCAGGAGGAGCGTGTCGTGGAGCTGCTACGTGATGGCTGTCGCACGTCAAAGCTGGCGCTGGTCGCCGTTGGCGATGAGCTCAAGTATATACTGGCCACTGAGAACATGCGCGAAGGCGACATACTGAAAACCTCGCGTCATATTCCACGTATTCCGGGTGAGTTGCAAAGAAAGCCGTAGTGTGATCGTATGTCAATTGTTATCTTGTTGCTATCTGTAGTGCGGCCGAATGAGGGCGACGCTTATCCACTAGGCGCTCTGCCCGTCGGCACGCGCATACATTGCCTGGAAAAGAATCCTGGACAGCCCTGCCATCTAATCCATGCTGCCGGCACGTTTGGCACAATTTTACGCAAATTTGATGACAAAGTTGTGGTGCAATTGCCATCGAAGCGGGAGTTTGCATTCGATCGCATATGCATGGCCACAGTTGGGCGTCTGTCGAACATTGAGCACAACAAGGAGCACGTGGGAAGTGCACAGCGCATGCGGGAGATGGGCAATCGTCCAAGGTCTGGACTGTGGAAACGCAAGGAGGGTAAGCATGGACGCAAAATACGACGATTGCCGCCCATGACGACAATAAGTTCACCGCCAGCGCCCAAGGAAGAGGAGATAAAACTAACGCTTCACTTGTAAATTGGATTGAATCTCTTGGATCTGTTTCTGTTTCTTTCCGATATTTTCTTCTATTTCCTATGAGCCGTGTGCAACATTAAACAACTAGAGATTTACATTCTATTTGCGCGTTTTCTTCATCGAGAATCCAGTGCCATGGAAGCTATCGGCATCGGAGCCAGCCTCGCCAGTTGTCTCAGCATCATCTTGGGCGCGATCACAAATGGGTTTAATACTCCGATCGAAGCGTAGCAAACCAAACTGGAAATCATAATCGGGCACACCGCGTGGCAACACCTTCTTCAATACCGGCGTCTCCATTTGGCTTTCCTTCTTCTTTTTGCCATCGAGACGCACGCCGGATCCCTTGAAGGTCTCCACAACCTCCTCAAGAACAGTGCCACCATCGGCTGGCTCATTGCTACCAGTTGCTTGCCCGCCTGCCTGAGAAGCCGGCTGTTGATCGGTGTGATCCTTATAGCCCACAGGAGCCTCAAACTCCACATTCATGTCGCACTCAATGATGGTAACCGCATTGCCAGGCCGTGTCTCAAGTACGCATAGTTCGTAGACCTTTTTATTGTACTTGATGGCAATAACGTCGCCCTTGGTGAGACAGGCAAAGTTACGCAGCGCATTCTCCAGCACAGCCTTGGGATTTGTAATATCCAGAAAGTCGGTGCTATGTGGCTGAAATTTGGAGAATGTGGCCACCGGTAACGAAACGCTTTCAATATTTAGTATGTCCCCCTCCTCCAGCAGCAGATTGTCCATCATCCAGTATGGCAAATAGCATTTACCCTCATCCGCCACAAACTCCAAGACGCCAGCATGCGAGGTCCTTGTCTTTTTCTTATTGGTCAGCTTGAAGAGCATCGGATACTCAACGTTTAGACGGGTGAGCGTGTCCAGCGCTGATGGTGGCATAATAACTGCAATAGAAATACATATGTTATCACACTCCAATTGATATGACTGTTCGTTATCCTTTGTAGTTTTACCCACTTTTTCCGCCTTTTTCCACATCGGAGCGCTCGTTGCCCGGTAGCATAGAGACGGAGAAGCATTTGTAGGTGGCTTGAAAGCTACGTCCGCCGTCTGGGAACATCATGTTGAAGCCACTGAAGTGGAACATTGCGACTTAGTTTGCTGTGCACACACACAACTAGTAAATTTTATTGGAATTTTCAACGATTTTGTAATGTCACGATTGTTTTTGTTGTGATTCAAAGAAACAAAGTAGAAGTAGAAATGTTATTTTACTTAACAGCGTCAATAACATTACACTTCTATCGATATCGATTTTCAAACGGTGGAGTGCTATGTTAAATGAAGGAGCATCTCGTCAATGGAGAATAGTTTCTTATCGATAAATCGGGTTAAAAATGTCGCATCGATAATTTCTGATATCGTCTTTCTCAGCAAGCCGGTGGTCGTAGTTGTGCGCGCGCGTTCATTACGCTTCAATTTTTCAACAAATAAATTGTGATTTGAAAAAGTGTTGCTATTCAAGTGAGTACTCGACACAGTAAACAATCATATACTTCCCGTGCAATTGTTGCAATAAAACATTATCATTGCATAGGCATAAAGCAGACCACAGTGTTTAAGAAGAGGAGTTGTGTGAGTGTATGTAGGTGGGTGTATGTGCATATACTTCTATGTATCCTTGCGTAGTCCTGCTGGCGCCGCGTGTTCTTTTTTTGCAGGCCGCGTGTCCATGTCTGTTAGTGTTTGCGTGAGTGTGTGTCTGTTGGAGCCTGCGTGCATGTATGTGCGCTCATTTACACTTTTGCCAATATTTTTCAGGCGTCGAAATTGTTTTAAAACTTTATTTCAAACAGCAACAATATAGCATTTTGTTTGTCTAGAAAAATCAATAATTTATGGCAATTGATGGGCGCAAGTCCGAACAGACATGTCTCTTATGTTTTTGAACCCAAAATGTAATTAAAATACTTGCTGGTACAGTTATGAATAAGTGAAGTCCTTTCATACATCATACCAAAGGCTTACAGTTTGGCATGCGCTGTTGCCATGTGCAGCTGTTTTCAAGTTGTTGTTGCTGTCGTTTCATTGTTGCGTCGCAGCTGCTGTGCAAAAACAACACCACACCGTACAGCTCTGCCTTGGTCTAACTATTTCTAGCTCTTTCTAGTTTGCACATGTCAAACACAGTAAACGAATTTCGTTGGGTTTGCTTTTATCCTTCCATCCTAATCCCCCCTCCTACCGCTACATTCCACTTACGCAGCATGATTCACGAGCGCCTCTTAGTCTCTGAACTTTTATCATCAAATTGTGAAATCTTCTTATTGGACTCTTACACATGTAAACTAATCAAATGAAGCAACAGCAACTTTAGCGGCATTTTCACGCGAGAAAACTATAAAAAGCACGAGAAAAAACGACGAAAAATAAACGAAAATAAGTACAATATGTATTTAAAATAGCTGAGGCGTAAAACAAGCGCATTCAAACTGTATGTGGGATGCTGTTACGCAGTGTCCTCAAAACTGTATTGGTTAGTTTCTGGAGCGTAACACACACACACGCACACCCACACACGTGCAGACAAATAGACATATGTATATAATTCAAATTTATTTCCTTGCGCTTACGTCAAATAGAAATGAGTGTGTGTGTGTATGTGGTTGTGCGTGTGTTTTTTGCTCAATTGCAAACGAGCAATAATTTCTGCACGTACTTATGATATCATGAGTAAACAAAACGATTGGAAATAGCAGGAGGAATAGGAGGAAGTAGGAAAGAGAAGCAATCACCGGAAGGTTGCGAATAAGCCATAATACCTTTTCTTTTGCAGCTCAAAGTACAGTCTTCAAAGCTACTCCCTTTCCCTTCCCTTCCCTACCCTTGCCCTATTGATTGCTCTACCTGTGCTTGCACTGGATAATGTATAATAAGGAATAATGACATTGGATCTATCTGGATATCGTTGGCTCATCTATCAAATCTTTACTCTCATTTCATAATTCCTCTTGTACTTTGCTTCTTCTTGTTTTGCTTCATCCCCGCTTTCGTTGTTGCCAGGCTGCTGTCTTTCATCTCTCTCGCTCTCCCTGTTTGTCAGTATGTAGATTAGTTATGTATGTGTGTACATAATAGTCCAATAAGAAGTTGTGGCTTTTGCTGTTGCTGTTTTTGGGCGCCTATGAATAAATTCCTAAATGTTTTTTTTTCATATTATACCTGAGTATAAAAAAGGAAAGAACTATCGTCTATAAGAACTCTTTGATTAAGTAGATTGATATTGAATAAAAACTTATTAAAACATATTGAATTCGTTATATATACAGTGCTGTTCCGAAAAATGAGAACCCTTCACTTGTATTAGGTTATTCCCATAAATTTATGGATATGGATAACTAAAAAATCAAATAAAGCTAAATTAAACCCTCATATACTTCATATAATATTGAATAGTTATAATAGTTATTAAATTTAATTAATTACGTCTCTTTAAACATCAACAAAAAGCAGACGCCAACATTTTTGGCTTAAATTTAAATAACATTAAGAATAATAAGTTAAAAAAGTTAAGAAGTGATTTACAGTTATTGCTAGCTTTATAAGGTAGTAAAACACGCCTTTAGAAATAAATATGTATTATGGGCTGTATTATTTATTCACTTTGAACTTGAAATTTCCACTTAATTGATTCACTTTCTGTCTTTCTCCATCTCCTCTTCTGTTGCTGTTATGGTTGTTGTTGCACTTTATGTTGCACGTGTCTGTTAATTACTTTGTTGTTACATCTACACATACATGAACGTATGTATGTATGTATTTTCAATTCCATGTTATTGATTTGAATGGAAAAGACGCTTCATTGCTCACAGTTTGAGCGGCAGCAGCAAATTGACAGTTTGACAGCGACTGCGGGGTGTCCAGCTAAACTGTTTTGATTAAAAAGGTTTTCTCATTTGACCTTGAACTTGCCACTTGCAACCACCAAGATAAGCGACATAAACCACCCTAAATAAAATAAGAATGAAGAACGATAGTAGCCAGTTTTATACGTAGTATATGGAATTACATTTGGGGTTCTTGAGCCGATTCTCTCCTGGATTCTCTCCCCGTTCCCCCCGCCATCCTGCTGAGATTTGTCCTTGCGGCAAATTAAATCAATATACTCGAATTAAATGCAAATGCAAATTGAAAGTTGACACCGTCAAGGTTGCCAATGACGATAACTGCAAACTTAGCTTTCCCTCTGCCCTCTGCCCTCTGCCCCCGCCACGCCCCTCTATACTGCAGTCCCTATACCGCCCAAGTCAGACATGCAAGAGCCTATATTTAATTGCATAGGCATAAAAAAAAGTGCCATATGCCATAACTGCTATTCAAATAGGCACAGTGCTTACTACTTATTGTGTATGGACTAGTATACCCTGTAAATATAGAGTAGAATATACAATAGAATAGAGTAGAAAATGTCAATGACTTTCTTTCAAAGCCCAAGTGTTAATTAACTTATCACATTCCTTTTCACATTTCAAACGCATTTTGCCACACTGTGCCTAGGGCACGCTAACTAATGTGAGTGCATCAAATACTCGAAAGTTTATTTATGTTTAAATGGAACGCCATTATTCACGATTTTCTTTTATTTTCCGCAACGCGTCATACAATGTGTATACCCTGTGCTTGTATACAATCGAAAAGAGAGTGCACAGCATGAGTTTCTTGACGAAAATATGGTATATGAATAAACATACATATATTATAAATTTTAACCCATTGATATATTATATTACAGGATATCATAGAGTCTATCAGTTTAGAGTGGAAACTTCTTTTAATTGTAACTGCATTTACAGGGTATTGAAAAGTCATGTATTAAGTGTATTGAATTACCATTGATGACGCCATCTCTGCAGGTGTGGGGCGGGTGCAAGTTTGTGAAGTCTAAACAGTTTTAGACGCACTGCAATGCTTGTCAAACTTGAAGGTATTGCGTGTGTTGTGTTTATTTTTAGTTGAACTGCTTAAAAACAAACGCTATGATTATTTGTAACTCTAATGATATAGGGAGGGAAATGTGAAAATGTGGAAATGTGAAAATGGTGGAGATGAATGTTATATTTATGGCAAAGTTGCAAACATATGTCTACGTAACTAACCTTGAGGGGCAACACTCCCATGGTTCTATATCTTAGTTAGTAACCTGGGACTTGTCCTTGCCCCATAAACCCCTTCCTGTGTGCACTATTTTGTTTACTGTTAGTTTCATTTTGTTTTCCCATTGTCCCATGGAAGTCATCAAATTTATTTATGATTGGTTTGGTTTATTATTCGATTGAGAAAACATTCAAAGATAAATTGACTTTGTGAGCAATAAACTCAGAGTTCACCATCAGAGAAAACATTTAAACCGATAACACCTAACACTCCCTGCAATACTTAATGATTTGATTGGGATATGCCGGGTTAAACTCTACTTAGCATCTGCCACCATAAGCGGGGCCAAAATTCAAGGCACACCATCTATTGGGAGCACCTGGAAAGAAGAAGCATGCAGTATTTAATGAAAACATAAACTAAATCCAATGCCAAGTTATTCCAATTTACCGCGATAAGGAGTTGTTTTGGGAGGATCACCATGTGACATATTGATAACTGTCAATAGAAGTATTCCAATTGTTAGATTGCACTGCATTTTGAAATGAATATATATGTGAGAAAGAGATCTCTTTTATACCCTGTTAACTAGCGTGGCAATTGCAATTGGCTGGGCCGATTAATGTTTCGTAATCCACGAAGCATTGCATTAGTTCCGAATTGATTTCTATAGGCACAAGCGCTGCTACAACAGGAATGTTTCTAGGAGAACTCTTTCTGTTTAGAAGCAGAGATTTTACACTCTTGTAGATCGCGTACTATACTAAGCTCTATTTCATTGTCAAGGTTACGTCTATATCAATTGTATAGTTATTGAATTTGCATGCCAACGATCTAACAATTTAACTGTCTATAGAATCGCGTTTCGGGTGGAAGGAAGGGAGACAGCAAACAAACGTTAACATTAACAATGAAAAATGAACAACAAGCAATTACGAGCATGTTTTCAATTGCGCTTTTCAGCTTTTCTGAACCAAAAAAAATAATAAAAAGAAACAAAAGAAATTGCAACAATTTAAACAATTTGCAATTTTCCAGTTCCATTTTGTCAATTGAAAAAGAAAAACCAAGTTTGGACTGGTTCAAAGCGGTTGCTCAACGATTCTAATGATCTAACGATCGAAAGCGTAGTATAAACTATCCATAGCTGCATTAAGGGTGGTCAGTATCAGATCATTAGGGTGCCTCAACCTATAATCCTTTGTTTTTATTATTTTAATTATAAATTAAAGTGTAATTCTTATTAACTTTATTTGCAGACATGGTGAATATCTCTTTGACGTGGAAACAATTACGCTGTCCTAAACGTCAGGTAAATGTTGATAAATGTTGTTGTTTAATGCTTAATGAATAGCTTAACTTATTTTTGATTTTGTTCATTTTGCAGTTAATCAACTCGACTACCATCAGCTGCTATTCAACATAACAAGAAACTTCTATGCAACAACACTAACTCCACTTAATCAACAACAACAACAACAACAATAACATCCAGTCGAAGGCGACATTTAATTCGAATCTACAACAACTGTAGCTTTGGCTGGCCATCGAGGGGTTAAACATTAGTTGGAGTTTGAAGTTAATCCAATCAGAAGTGTTTTAAACGAGCTTTTTGAGAGGAGAATCGAGCGAAAGCTTTTCATTATATTTATTAGCAGTACAGTGTCCAGTGTTGCCACACTAATTTTAGATTGTTAGTTTTTAATTTATTTAAATAGCATTCTTTTAGGCTGAGAGTTAAAGCTCAGCTTTGAAAGGCTTCTCAAACCGTCTGTCTGTGTGTGTGTATTATAGTGTGTGTGTGTGTGTCCTACCACAACGCGAGTGTACTTCAATTTTCACTATGAAAATAACAACAATGAAGTCTAAGCGCAAATATGGCTGTTTAGAGAATATCTGAAAAGAATTTTTAAATTATTAATAATTAAGATTATTTTTCGTATATCATTTGATTATTGTAGTTGTCTTATATTTTATATATATCATTTCATTCTTGCACAAACAATTTTCCCAATACATGTTTATTTTCCTCACATTCCCAATTAACACAAAACGAGTCTAGAAATTGATATACCACAGATAGTTTGAGTTCAGTTCAGACAGTTAGTAAACGTGTGAGATTATTGTAGGGGTATTCTTCGTTATACAAGTATTAGGGTTTAGTAGCGTTTAAAAGTACAACAATAACAACAAGAACAGCAGCTGTAATTTAAACATAAACAAGCATGGAGACCTACTCGCCAGATTTGCTATGGATGGTCATTATTGGCTTTCTTATCGCATTTGTTTTGGCCTTCGGCATTGGGGCCAACGATGTGGCCAACTCTTTCGGCACCAGCGTGGGCTCTGGCGTTCTAACCATACGCCAGGCCTGCGTTTTGGCCACCATCTGTGAAATTTCGGGCGCCGTTTTGATTGGTAAGTTAAAAAAGTTCTTATTTTAGGCGAAATTGGATAATTTAGAGCTTTCAAGTTGCTTAAAGCTAAAAGCTCCTAAATATTCTATATTTAATTAATAATTATATCAAGTTAATGCATAAAAGCTACGTTAAGGTTCAGCTTAAGCGAGATTATTCAAGAGAAGAGCCACTTTATACGGTTTAAGGCTCATTTAGTTAAATGAGAGCTTTGAAGTTGCTTAGTGCTAAAAGGTTTCCATTAAAAGCTTCTGTTAAGCTCACTTTAAGTTAGATTAAACTGAAGAATAGCTACTTATGTCTTTTTACATGCCCTCTTACAGGCTACAAGGTGTCGGATACGATGCGCAAAGGGATACTCGAGGTGAGCCTTTACGAGGGCTCCGAGGATGTACTTATGTTGGGCTGTGTGTCAGCGTTAGCGAGTAGCGCCATTTGGCTGCTGGTTGCGACGTTTCTCAAGTTACCCATATCGGGTACGCACAGCATTGTTGGCTCAACAATTGGCTTCTCGCTGGTGGCACGTGGCATGCAGGGTCTCAAGTGGTCAACGCTGGGCACCATTGTTGGCTCATGGTTCATATCGCCGGTGATGAGCGGTTTGGTCAGCATTCTACTATTTCTGGCCATACGACGATTCATCTTGCGTGCCAAGGAGCCCCTCAAGGCCGGCTTCCGTTCGCTGCCGATCTTCTACGGCGGCACGTTCTTCATCAATGTCATTAGCGTGGTGCTCGATGGACCCAAGTGTACGTTAGAGTTGATATTATTAACGGTTGTACAACTTAACTAAGTTCTTCTCTTTTATGCAGTGCTTTATATGGACAACATACCCAATTGGATAGCGTTGACAGCCAGCGTTGGTTTGTCCCTGCTGGTGGCGCTGTTGACGCAGCTGGTGGTGGTGCCGTTGCAACGACGTTCAATTGCCAAAAAGCTACGCGCTCAGAACCCCGTCAAGTTCAATTTCGAGGATTCTGTGGGTAAGTCTCGACAGTCGCAAAGTGTTCCCATTTCCCATTTAAAATCTGTTAAATTTTCGCATAGAATCTTCGCCTTCTGGCAGCCCCAAGAAACAACGCCGTCCACTTTCGCTGGTCAGCGAGGGTAAACCTTTGCCGGCTATTGCCGAAATCACCGAGCTGGTATCGCTCAGCGACAATTCGCCAAAGACCTTTAAGCTGGCGCCTTTTGGTCTCGCGGCCAAGAACAACAATGCGCCGGGGGAGGAGTATAAAATCAATCCCGAGCTCATTCGCAAGGCCGAGGATCTGCTGGGAAAGGCTAGTCTGGATAACACCGATCTGACCGTCACCAGTTTGAACTACATCGATGAGCAACAGCAGCTGCAGCAGCAACAAAATGGACGCAAGCTCCAGGAATGCTTCAAGCGTGTCCAGTCGCCCAAGGAGGAGCACAAGCAGTCACAGCAACAGTTGACAGGTGCAGCAGCTGTCAATGCCAATGCCACAACAAATAACAATCTGCAGGTGGTGGAAAGTGCCGGCAGTCTGGATCTAATGATTAGCTCAACATTATCGCCCAACTCCAGTAAAGTGCCGCTTATCGAGAGCAAGGATGCTCTCAATGAGCAGGAAGAGGAATTTAAACGAGATGCCGATCGACGTGCGAGCAGCGCCGAGGAAACCCAAGAGGTGTCCATGCTCTTCTCATTCCTGCAGATCCTCACGGCCACCTTTGGCAGCTTTGCCCACGGCGGCAACGATGTGAGCAATGCGATTGGACCCCTCATCGCGCTCTATATGATCTATCGCGAGGGATCTGTAATGCAGCAGGCGGAAAGTCCCATTTATATATTAATCTACGGTGGCATTGGCATCTCCGTGGGTCTTTGGCTGTGGGGACGACGTGTGATTGAGACCATTGGCAATGATCTAACAAAGATTACCTCATCGACGTGAGTAGCTCAAATAACTAGCATTCATAGATAGATGATAGATAGCATAGATAATAGATTGATAATACAAATTAAATTATTTTTATATTTGTTCTTTTTTTTTATTTATTTATTAATTATTATATATTTTTCTTTAAACTTTTTAATTATATATTTCTTAATATAATATTAATTTTCTTTTCATTGTATTTATTTTATTTTTATATTTTACTTAATTGTTTTATTATTATATATTTCTTAATATAATTTTTTTATTGTTATTGTATTTATTTTATTTTATTTTTATATTTTAATAATAATATAAATTTTTGTATCGTTATTGTATTTATTTTATTTTATTTTTATATTTTACTTAATTATATTTTTCAATATAATATTTTTTATTTTTATTGTATTTTTTAAATTGTTTTATTTTTTTAATTTATATTTTTCATTTCATAATTGTTTATTTTATTTTTATATTTAGTAATACTGTTTTATTTGTACTATTATTAATTTTATTATATTTGAATATTTATTTTATATTTATATTTAGTAATAATCTTTTATTTTTTATTATTATTAATTTAATTATATTTTAATATTTATTTTCTAATATTATAGTTATATTTATATTATATTATATTTGTCTTTTTAAAGTATTACAAATATAAATAGATATAAATATATTTATATATATTTAATGGAGTCCTTAGATTATAGCACTAGCCACACTAAATGATAGTTAAATAGATAACTAATAGTACTTTCTCTTATTGCTTTACAGTGGCTTCACCATTGAAATAGGCGCCGCCATCACCGTACTGCTGGCCAGCAAAATTGGTTTGCCCATTTCGACAACACACTGTAAGGTCGGTTCCGTGGTCTTTGTGGGACATGTAAGTGCAGCGGGACGCAAGAAGCAGCAGCATGAGGCAACAGAGGCAGCTGGAACAGGAGCAGCAGCAGGAGCAGCAGCAGCAGGAACAACAGCAGCGGGAACAGCAGCAGCTGCAGCAGCAACAGTTGGACAGCCAACCATGGAGGATGGCAGTGTCGATTGGCATTTGTTCCGGAACATCGCCTATGCCTGGATAGTCACCGTACCGGTGACCGCCTTGCTTAGCGCTGGCATGATGTATGTGCTGTGTGCTGTAGCTGTGGATGATATGGGTCAGGCCTAAGGATGCACTCAATTATTAACTGTAGAAGCTAACTAATGTTTCGTAATTGTACAAGTTGGAAAACGCATTACTAAAGACATAAAGGAAAAGAAAAAACAAAAGAATATCCTAAAAATAAAAGAAATTACAAAATAAAAACAATAAGAAAAAACAAAACAAATTTAAACTAAACTAAATTACTCACATAACTAAGAGAAAAAAGTTAAGAAATGATAAAGAAGTATTTTACTTAACGTCTAGAACGTCTGATCATAACTGATATTATTGGTATTACTTAGCTATTGTTTATATATATCTTTATAATATTGTAAACATGCAAAACACACATCAAAATTACATTTGTTTACCATTGTTTTTGTCCACAAAAAAAGAAGAGAAAAAGCATAAAGTTTATAGATATTATGATGTCCAGTGCAATTGTTTATCACACACAAATTAACGACATTTTGTTGACATTTTTTTGAAAGAGAGTTTTTACACTTCATCAATATCAATGCAATAGAGCGAAACTTATGAATAAAATGCAAACTACAACACAAAAACAAAAACAATAAGCGCATACAGCAATGAGAGCTTTGCACATTGCTTGCGTTTTCACTTGCACGCACGCAAGCAAAGCTTTTCAGTTTGAAGTTTTACGTCTTCGCATTGGGAGCTTTTGAGCGCGTCCGAGTCACGCAATTGGAAGGCAGGCATGTAAATTATGCTCCGCGAGCTTTTACGCTCACAGCTGCCCGATGGAAGCTTTTGAGCGTGGCGCGCGTGAGTGCGAGTAGTGAGTTCAGTTCAGTCAGTTGAGTTTTGTACTTCGATGCGTTCGGTTGGCAATATTTATGGCTATCGCTTGGGCAAGTTGCTTTGCAATTGGTTCAAAATTGAACTCGTAACGCCTGCGCGTGTTTTGAACGGTTAAATATCAGCGACGCCAATGTGACAAATTTAACAAATGCAACGATATTGTTAAATATACAATTGCTGGGTGTAAAAGTGTCAAGTGTGCACAGCTGTAGCAAAATCTCATTGGATTTATGTAATTGAATGTTCCAATTTGCAATTTGGAACTAGGAAAACAAAACAACAAATAACTTAAAGGTAAGCAAGCACACGTAATACATATGATTACAAGTTAAATGGTTGGCCAATCTAAACTATAAGCAATAATAATAGGATTCAATTTAAGCGTTTTATTCAAGTCGTTGACACATTTCTTACTCCCTAACTAATTGACTTAATTCTAGGTTTTCTGCCACCTGCTTCTCTCTCTCTCTCTCTCTCTCTCTTTGTGTGCTTCCTGTCTGCACTTCCTTTTGCTTTGGACATTCCTAACGCCCATTGCGCTGCAATTCTCAGCTGTCCGTCTGTGCTTGAGTTCGATTTGATTTGATTTGATTTGGTTTTAGATTTTCCGTTTTACGTTTTCCGTTTTCATTTCACATTTGTTCATTGACAGGTTCCACTGTCCATCTATCTACCCATCTATGCCTATCTATCTACATGCTGTATTACTTAATTTCTTTGCTTAATCCGATTTGCGTGCATTGAACCTTTTATTTGTACCTCTCTTCCCTTCTCTGTTTTTTATCATCTTAAAGGTGTGTTTTGCCGCTCAACTTCTTGAGGTTACCACACATAAGTATTATTATTATTGTTGTTGTTGCTTTTGTTGATGTTACTGATTGTTTTTCTTCTTCTTGTATTTCTTTGTTGTCTTGTTCTCCTTTCCGAAACGTTTATTTAATGAGTTGTTTCCCAGTTTTACGTTGTTTTTTTTTTTTGTGTATTATTTATTTTTGTTAAATGCGTCTCAGCAATTGTTGTTAATTTATCAATGAATGAACTGCAATTATTTATTCTAAATAATTTCAAAGATTATGTTAACATGTTCTAATAAATTTAGAGGAGATTCAGTTGCTTAGCTAATTCTTTAGTTACCATTTATATTATTTATTTTGTAATGTTCTCTCTGAACTCGGTCCATATTTAGTTTACTTCGTTCAAAATTTGATACAGTTGCTAATTATTATTTTATTAAAAAATGCTTAAAAGTAATAATAAAAGATGCATTTCATTTGATTTCTAACTAATTATTTTTCTACTTTAAATAATTGTTTTTTTACAACTTAGTTTATTTTGTTTAAATTGCTTTATGATTCCGTTTAATCCGTAATTACTGAATTGTATACAGTCTTTAAGCGAATGAAGAACCGCAAGAACAGCAAAGATTTATTGGTAATATCATTCATTGGATTTATCAAGAGGTTTCTTTATTTATAGACTTTTACTTAATATACTTAAGTTTGCAAATATGCGGCTAATTAATTTGGCTGGCTGTTTGGCCACGCTTAGCGTGTGTGTTGCCCATGTTGACCCATTTAGGTTTATTGAACAGGTGTTTGGTCTCTGCATGGAGTCCCAGCTAAGTATTATATCTTTGATGATTGCTTGTCCAGGTAGCTGTTGTTCATTATTATGTGGCCAGTCTAGCGGTGTTTTAGCACTATTACGAAAAACGAATAAACGACAAAAAGTTGAGGCCAATTCTTTGTGCAGAACAAAAGGCAGGTAAAGCCATTAGCTTGGCCAAGACTCTTGGCCATAGCGAAAATGGCCAAAAAGTCATTAAAGACAAGAATCTATTGAAATCTGGCAAACACAAGAAAAACACACCTTAAAAATATTTCGCAGCAGACAACAACATTTTTTTTTGCTGCCAGGTGGAATACCAATTGCAAACTCTCTTCCACATTTGAGGTGGCCAGGTGTTGGCGGGGACTTCGGCTTGGGACTGGTTTCTCTAGCTACTGTGGTCGGTTAATTATGCGCTTATCAGTTCATTACTAGCTTCTGCTTGGATCACTTGGTAATTGCAGCTCGACCGCACCACGAATGTGGTTCGATTAATCAGCATCACAATCAGAATCAGAATTTCGAAATGCATCCATTAGATACAATTTGGAGCTGCCGCAAACATGTTATTACTGCCACAATCAACTGACAATCCGCTTGCCAACAACTTTTGCATATGCATTCATAATTATAACTCTGTTCCGGGCAATCGATTGCCCCTCATCTCCCCCAACTTCACCCACTTTCTCCACGTTGAGCTGCTGCTGGCCAGGCTTTAACAATTTGCCCTCTATATGGTTTTCTTGGCTCTAGAAGTGGTCCACAGACACTCCCACCAGTCTGCACAACATTGTTGTTGTTGTTGTTGTTGTGTATACCCTGTATTTAGAAATAATTTAATAATTTACTTAAATTGGTTTCTACAAATGTTAGAACAGGAATTGTGGCAGCCAAAGAAAAAACAATTATTTGTTGAATTTTATGTTTATACTTTCTTTAAGTAAGTATTATAAATTATTAGTAATATTAATATAGAAATTAAAAATATATATTATATAATATATGATATGTATAAAATATATAAATTATAAATATATAGGGTAACTTAATTAAATTGGTTTCTAAAAATTTTAGAATAGGAATTGTGACAGCCAAAGATACATTATTAATTTAAAGTTAAATTAAATAAATTAAAAACGTAATATTAATTATTAGTTATATTAATATAGAAATTAAAAATATTGTTTCATTGGCTTAATATTTAAATAAAATCAAACTAATATTATAATAAATAAATACAACAATTATAATACAAATAGGGTACAAAAAAAGTCAGGAAATGATTTTAAATATATAAATTTTTTTTTTTTTTTTTCAAGAATAGTAAAAATTTAATTAGTGTTTCATTTTACAAAAAACTTAAAAACACAATTATGTCTAATATATTGACAGTGGACTAAAATATATAAATAAAGTACTAAAATAAAAATATAATATATAAAGGGGAATATAATTAGAAAATATGCAATTGAATTGAATAGTTTAGTATAATAAATAAATAAATATAAATATAAAAATAAATCAATATTGAAATTACAGAAGCAATCTGGCTCAAGAAATTACACTAAGGTCAGACAATAATTGCTCTAAAATTACCACAAATATTCCATCTAGAATGTAAACAATTGTGCTTGGTTTTAGCAAAGTTGTGGCAAGTCTTAAGTCTAGCAAGAGCTCAGGATAATTCAGTTTAAAAGACTGCAGATATTATGACATAGCGAAAACTGGAAAAACTTATGGTTTTCCTATGAACTTCATTGCAGTTGTGGTTCAAGTTTTGGCTAATTTGAAACGCAGCAACTTTCTAATGTGTACAATAGGCTTCCTGCTTCATGGTTAGTTTAGCCAAAATTTCCTTAAAGCAGCTAGCTAGTTTGTAGCACCCCCCTTTGTCTGTGATTACGACTACGTCTATGGCTATGGCGATGGCGATGTCGACGTCATTGTCACTAAAAATTGAAGTCGTTGGCTTGAAGTCGCCGTTGCTCGACTGCATTTCCCACTCAAGACAACATTTCATAAAGTTTATTAAACTTTAACCAAATTGTTAAAGCGACAAATGCATGCGCCCTCTGCTTACCCCCCCCCTCTCTCTCTCTCTCTCTCTCGCTGTCTCTTGCACTCTATAAGCTATTGGCCATGCGCCTTGTGTTCCCCTCCCCACCACTCTTGATCTAACTGCCCATTCACTTTTCATGTTGGACGCTGTAGGCGCTGCAAACAAGTTCATCAGCATTTTGGCCAGGTTCGTATACAGCTTCAGCATGGCCAAAACAAACTGCCACTTGACGGGTTGTTGCTTTTGCAGTTGTTGTTGTTGCTGTTACTGTTGCTGGCAATGGAAATGAAATTGGAAAATGGTCACAGCCGGCACTTGAAGCACGTTGCGTTTGTCAAGTATTTTCCTTGAATACTATTCAAATGCACTCACTGCCATTCACTCAGTCAGAGTCAGAGACATAGTCACAGTTGCAGATACAGATATAGACGCAGACTTGGGCTTTTCCTTCGATCAAATGTTCGACTAATCGAGTTGAGATTGACAAAAATTATAGAACAAAAATAATATAAATATGTTGTTATAATTATACAATGCATTGCCTTTGTTTAGCTTCAAGGTAAACTATTTAACTGAAAGTCTACATTCACTCGTTTGGAATTCCAACATAAATGCATAAACAAATGGAAATAAATATTACATAAAAAAGAAACACATTGACAGTCAATGTGCATTTGATTTAATTAGTTAAATGCACAAGTGCATAAGCTAGCTTAACCAACAACAACAAAAGCAATAACAAAAGCAACTACAACAACAACAGCAACAACAACAACCACAATCATATACCAAACACCACATTAACCACATTTTTTTCCATCAGTCAATCAACCAGGCAACTGAATGATATGTCACCTACCCATAGTACGCCAACAAGTTAAACAACAGCAACCGCCCATCCCCTACCCCGCCCCCCCTATACCCCCACGCTACCCTGTAATCAACTGCACCTTTAGCAGAGCAATTGCCTTAACTGACTAACGGTAACCAGTCTTCAAGCAGCTCCATTTGCATTGAAAGTTGTCCGAGCGTTCAACTTGCGAGTGGATTCTACTTTATCAACGGCAATTGAAATCGAAGTCGAAAATCGACTTTAAAGTTTCCTATGTTGCATTTGTATGCCACGCACAGCCTGAATTAACATAGTCCCGTATATGGAATACCCTATACCCTATACCCTATAAAATCTACAGATTTCAGTTTATTTACCAGCTTCTTCTAAATTTATATTTACATTTAAATATATTTTTATAATTATATTATTCATTAATTTTGTTTTATTTGTGATCAAACTCTAGTTATATTTATATTAATATATATTTTATTTATAATTTAATTATATATTATATATTGTGTTTATATTTATAAATTAATATTTAGCTTTGTATTTATAGTTTTATTTACATTTTATCATTTAAATATATATTCATTGTAAAGCTTCTTCTCTATTTATATTATTATTAATATTTGTACTTTCATTTGAGATTAAACTCTAGATAGATTTTTATTTATATATATTTTATTTATAATTTAATTATATATTTATATATATTAATTTATATTGAGCTTTGTATTTATATTTATATTTATAATTATATTTAATTTACTTTTTATCATTTAAATATATATTCATTCTGAAGCTTCTTCTCTATTTGTGTTTATAATTATATTTTTATTTACATATAATTTTATATTTATATTTATTTTTATTTCTTTTTAATCATTTGTCTAAATATTTCTAAATTTTATATAATAATTGTTCACTTGAGAAGTTCCCAAGAAATATTTCTACTTATTTTTAAAATTATATAAGTAATTATAATTATTTATTTATATTTATAATTATTTAATCATTTGTTTATTTGTTTTTTTTTAGCTAACTATATTTTCTATTTAATCGTACTCTTTTTGAAATCATTTCGATAATTCTTTTATATTTCTATATTTATTATATATTTATCTTTATAAATTTTTTCTTTTTACATTTATCATTATAGTTTCTCATAATTTAATAATATGTTTATTTTGTTTGTTTATTTATCTCTATTTTCCATTTAATCGTATTTTCATGTGAGATCTTTCTGCAGATTCTTCTATATTTATATTTTAATTTAAGTTTATATTTATATGAATATTTATATTTATATATTGCTTTAAAACAATTCTACTCATGAGATCATTGACAGCATTCTACATTTAAATTAATATATTATAATTTATATTTATAATTTAAATCATTTGTTTAAACATTTCTTCACATTTTCCTAAACTAATCGTACTCTATTTTAAGCTCATTCTAAAGATTGATTTATATCTATTTATATTTATATTTACATTTATGTTTATTATTATTTTTTATTGTTTAAACATTTACCAGTGGCATGCAAACATGTTTTGTTGTTGCTTGTTGTCGTTTTGCAACATTTACCTTAATGCGATTTGCATTGAATTTGGCACAAATTGTTGTGGGTTGGGTTTCTGTCTGGTCGCTCTGGGGTGGCTCACCTGTACGGTCAGCGTTCGCTTTGCTCGCCCCAAATAAATCATTGAAATAATCAGTTAAATTTGCAGCAAAGCCTTTTATGTGTGAACTCTCGTTTACAATGTTTCTTTTCAGTCTCTTGTGCTTATTTTTTTGGTTTTTTTTATTCATTTTTGAGTCATTTGCTTCAGTTGGCAAAATGTGCAAAGACTCAAGGCAACAAAACGCACAGATAGAAACGGAAAATGTGGGTCGACATGCGTTAGCCATGTGCGTGATAAGTCAAAGTGGGCTCAACATATGAATTGTGATCAAATATGATCAAAGCATATAAAGAAATATTATAATTTGTGCATTAAGTAGATAATTTAGTTAATAAATTAAATTCAGATTGTATTCATTGCATTTGTTACTCCTTGAAGTTACTTTTTTTGCTTTACAAACTTTCAATTCATACCAAGAATTTCCCAATCAAACAAATCATATGCACCATGCGGCGTATACGTAATTTCTTGGTATATTCAACTACGTCTTAAGTATTTTTTAATGAAACGTTGCGAGCTTCGAGTATGGAGCGTATCCAAAGATTTTGATTGATTTTCTATGGAAATAACATAATTAAAGCGTCTGAAATTTGAACAATAAAAGCACAACAACAACAGTAATAACAACAACAAGTGCGACACGCCTCAATATGATTGGCAAATTTGGTCTGATTGCTGGAAAAGATTGGCACATTCTATGGATTTCAATCGAGTCAAAACTTTCGATTTCAAAATCAAAATTCAATTGGAATCAGAGCAACAGAGTTGATAGATCTAAAGGCAAATTGTAAATAGCTGGCCAAATTTCTTAAGGCAATGACAAAACTTGTTTTCTACCACAGACAACAAGCAACAACTACAACAACAACAACACTTTATTGCCCCTTTAACAAATTTGAGTTACATTTAACAATTGATTGAATTATTTTTATTATTTATGTTTAATTTAATTGCAAAAAGTGAAAGAACTTTGTAGACAGCTAATTATAGTTGCAGTGAAAATTATATGTTGTATTAATTAATTATTAATAAAATTTAATAAAAAGAGAAAGAGAGAGATAGATATAGATTCCCTTTACGATTTGCGTCCATTAAGCAGAGTTTACACAATTTGTAGTGCAGAAAGCAAATATATAAAACCTGAACTGTGCCATTTTAATCAGAGATGTATCTTGCTAATTAACTTTTATTTAGCACAAATTATAATAAGAAAATAATGAAAATATATGAATTAGCTAAATGATTAGTTTCCCTTATAAATTGTATGACTGCGAGTCAAGTCCTGTAAATTTAGCTGCAGTTTCATCATCTTCCATCTCAGGCATCGCAATGTAAATCATTCATTTGCTGCAATGAGGATTTAGTTTATTAAGTGGCTAATTACCTGATGGAATCATTTATTTAAACTCGTACGTTAGCCACGTTGAAGAGACATTAATGCTGATGATGGGCCATTTGTTTTGCATTGGTTGCAGCTCAATGAATGTCAGCCACAGTTTGGGTCGTTGCCTCTATTTATGACCACGGCAAGCCATCAATTGTGGCAAGTGGTAAGAGGTAAGTTGACGCTAATACCACATATGCATATTCGCACTATCTTATGCTCGCTTTAGCCAGCATTCACTTTAAATAATAATAATAATAATAGTAAAAAAAAAAAGTAAAAGTTTAACTGACCGTAACTCTGCTATTCAGGTTTATGTGTGTGCGCAAAGTGGAAGAAAAAAAGTAATGCCATTGTCTTAGAATGTTTTGTGGACCTCTAAAGATGCCAAAAGAGTTGACATTTCAAAAGTTTTCGACTGTTGGGAAAACTTTCACAAGCAGCTGAACTTAAAGTGGGAATTGTAATGGGATTCCTGACGCTTAAGTTGGCAAACTTCAGCGTAGATGTGTGTGCAAGTTTTTGCATATATCGCTGAAGTTGTGGGCTTATCGATAGAAGCGTTATCGATGCTGGGACTGAGGGATTCAAATTTGGTAGATACTCTAAGATTATGAGATTAGAAACAATAGTTTATGGCTTTTAAATGCATTTAAAGGGGTTTCATAAGCATAAAGTATTTATTTATATTTTTGTTTGTTATATATTTTTAATATATTTTTATGTATTTAATAAATAATAGAATTAATACAAATAATAAAATTATAAAAAAAAAAACAAATAAGAAATTATAATTTAATACAAATAATTTTAAATTAATAATTGTTATATATTTATTTATAATTTATTTTATGATTATTTTATTTATTTATTTAATGATTAATATAAATTTATATTTATTTTCATTTTTCTTAGACTTTTAAATTCATTTTTTATTAAAAAAATTTTTGTAAAATTATTTTTATTTATTTATTTATTATTATATATATATTATTATTTTATTTAGTTTTATTTTAAATATTTTATTTATATATTTTATATTATTAAATATTTTTGTTAACTGTTTTTTCTTACTTATTATATAGTTATAATAGTTAAGAGCTAAAATTGCGACTGATTCCATTTTATTTATCGTTCTCTCTCTCTGTCTCTTTCTCGCCCGCAGGTTTGTGCCACAATTAATAATTATTGTAGCCACAATAAGCTAATCAAATCGAATCAAACTGAACATGAGCTCATCATTAAGCTATGCCTAATCGAGGTACCATCAAGGTACTTGTACTTAAGTGTTTTCTATTTATATTCAGCATGATATGAGGGTTTTTTTCTTATTTGCCAAACACACAAAATCAAATTAAATATAAAAAATGAAAAAAAAAAGGAAAAACAAGAAAAATAACTGCAAAAAATGGTGGCATTAATCAAATGAGATGTGCAGAAAGTTGGCTAAGCCTGAGAGCCAAAAACCATTAGTGGGCGAGTCATTTCAATAAATTGAAATTCGAGTGGAAACTTTAGTTTTGCCCATTGCCAGGCTCGATTTATGTGCCATGTGGAAAATTGGGCAGCGCATTCAAGTTCAATGCAATGGGAAATTTTCAATTAGCTGGCAATTTTACAAAATCAAAAAAGAGAAAAAACCCAAAAATAAAATGCAAATAGAAATTGACTTGACCACTTGAAAGTGAGTCGCCGCTGTTGTTGTTCATTTTGTTGACGTTTGTCGCCGCTGGCGGGTGTTGCGGCTGAGTTAAGAGTCAAGAGTTAAACAGAGGAAGCGGGCAGATGAGACAGCGACAGCCAAAAGATAAATATGTATAAAGATAAAGATAAAGATACAGATATGCATGCAAAAAGAGTGCGGCTGAAGAGGCTTGTCAACCGCACACAACCTACGCTTCAGCATTAATGGCTTTTTTTGCGTTTCATTGAAGAAATCGGCGGCTGTGTTTAGATATTTCGGACAATTTGGCAGCTTGTTGAAAGTGAAATGTGTGAAAATGGCTAATTAAATGCACGGATAACTTGAGCGCAACTCAACTATGGCAACAACAACAACATTAACAGTCTCTTACAATGTATAGTTTTCTCTCGTTCGCCTGCTAATTATGAAATTTGGCTTGGCGCGTTCGTTGCCTAAGTCTTTTGTTTTGCCTTTTTATGTTCTGCCTGCCAAGCTGCCCACATGAAGCCGCATTTCCGTCTGCTTATTGAGCGATCTCAGCAAGTAATCTCCCCCCTCTCTCTCTCTCATTCTCTGCCATTCGTCTCCTGCCTCTCTTTCTATAATTTGTTAATGCTTATAACAAAATGCGCAGCACGTAGTTGTAATTACGCGTCAAGTTTGTTGCCTAAGTCTTTTGTTTTAGTGCTTGTTTATCTGCTGCAAATTAATGACTTTACTTTTAATTGTTTGTTTAATTCGGCATAAAATTGTTAACTTTTCCACAGCATACAGACCCCAGTTTTCTTCTATATTAATAATTATTTCGAATCTTGTTGAAGCTTGAACGCAAATTCTTTGAACTTTGCCCACAAAGAGAAATTTCTCAGAATTAATCAAATTAACAATAACAAAACACAAAAATAAAAGAAATTATTAACATATGAACTCTCTACAGAGAATTTGGCGTATTACAAATGCTAAACTTGTGAGACTAAAACTGGTTTTTGAGTCAGAAATGTTCCGAATATTATTGGATTGTAAAATTGTTTAGACAAATTGTTGAAACTGGTTTTTAATTTGTACTGTGCTAAATTCTTCATAGTTATAGTTATCGTTGATAGAATTACACAAGCCATAGATTTGTTTCGAATCCACAATCTTAGTCTAGTTTTTGCCAATAGTTCTTAATGTTATTTAACTATATGTAATTGGGTCTCCATCTGCATAAATAAACTTCAACCTGTTCGAACAGTCAACGAACAGTTCGTTGACTCTTTGTGTTTGTTATCTAAAACAGCTAACTGCAAACTGAGCAAATATAAAAGAATACATAAATAAATTAGAGTTTGGCAATTTATAATACGATTTATAATAAGATACACACAAGTTGAAATATTAGCAAAGCATCAACTGGAATTGCATTGCAACAAATCAATTATTTGAATCGTTAATGTAATCGATTGAACGCTCAAGAATATCTTTAAATAGAATTATGCTTCATTGCCGTTCAAGTGCCGTTCAATTAACAGTGCAAACAAATCAAGATTTCGTTTGATAAATAAATATCAAATTTTGGCATTCATTACGCATCTTTAATGCGCAATTATTATAAATAAATGCGAGTATTTTGAGCTTTAATTAAGTAACAGCATTCTTTAGATATTCTTTATATATATTGTTTATATATTATATATTGTTTATATAGCCTTCATTAGTTGCTTGGCATTGCTGTGCATCTGGTAGTGGGTGTCAGTGCCAGACAGAGCGTATAAACAGCATTTCCCAATAACAATTAAATAATTCAACTAAATGAAAGTCAAACAGCGCACAAAGTTGCAGATATATGAGCTAGAGATGCGCAATAAATTATGGTAAATATATATAATAAATTGAATATACAGTTAAAAGAAGTTAATTATATTAAAAATAGCTAAAATAATAAATAAATAATAAATAATAAATATATTATAGCGAAGTTAAACTGTAATGCTTAAGATTTTTAATTAGCAGATAAACAATTTCTTAGCTGTTCATCTTAACTCAAATCTATGTAACTTTATAGACTTGCCTTAGATCTTTCTGTAGTTAGATTATTATTATAAATATTTTATATTATATTTAATTAATTTCATTATGTCTAATTTTAGCTAGAAAATGAACTAAGTTTTTTCTATTTCCAAGATTCTTTTCTCTATTTCTATGTCAAATTTAACAAAGGAAACACGCAGCTTTGTTTGGCAACTGAAGTTGATAGAATGGCTTTGAGCATATAATAGATGGCAAATAACATTACAGGGTATAGAACATACTAACCTATACACCTCAAATTAGTACAACAGACTTGTAAATATACGTTGTTGCTGTTGTTGCAGTCGCTGCAGTTGTTGCTGTTGTTGCTTTGTTCTCTTTTCAGCTGCAGCAATAACTTCAACGTTTGATCTTTGTTATTTGGCTTGTTGTGCCATTTGCGTTGTTTATTTGTGTTTTTTTTTTTTTTTGTGTTTATTTTTTGCTTTTTCTCCTTCTTCTTCTGCTTCTACTACTTGCGGTTGCATTGCTGAAAATAAAAGTGAACGTTGCCGTTGTTGTTGCGGTTAGTTGCCACATTGCTGCCGCTGCTGTTGCTGCTGCTATTGTATGAGTACACGTATCTGACAGATATTCAATCTTCATCTTCATCAAAGCGTTCGTCAAACGTGTTTTATTGTACTATTGAGTGAGACTTGAGCTATTTTCTGATCTCTCGTTTTCAGTTTTCTGTTTTCTGTTTTCTGATTTCAGATTTCTTTCCGTCTGCTTCTTCGATTTAGTATTTATTGTTAGTACGCTTAAAGCATTTGCCTCTTGTTTGTACTTGTTATTCGCCCCAGCACCGGCAACCAACCCGAGTCACGACATCTCAACAGACGACGACAACGACGACAGCTCAAGGTCGCATTCCTTGGTACTGACGCAGTCATTTCAATAATTCTTGTCTTATTTGAATTGTTCTACACTTGGATTTATGTGATATATATATTATATTTATTTGAATTGCCAATTGTCTTCAAATTTATAAGGTTTTTCTGACAAAATATTTGCTCACTTTGGCTTCTGTTTTATTAGAGATTGCTTGAGTTGTTCAAGGCAAGGAATATAACAAGTCTTTAGCTTCGAATAGACGTAGTATTCCAATAGAAAGTCTATGTATTTGTCATAGTATTAGTGTGTGTATCTGTGTGCGCTGTACATGTGCCAAGTCAACAAACAGCTGCTGTAAAGTTTAAAAAATTTATAAAAAATAGTTTAAACCAAATTCTTAACACTTCTCGCATGTTGTTAATTGTTTTCGTATAAAATATGGCAACTAAGCATGGGAATTGTAACGTTTTCTTAAACAATTTAGATGTAGCAGCTAATGTAGCCTTAGCCTTAGGACCCGGCACAGTTGTAGAGAGGATGAGATGAACAGGGGGAAGCGTCACACCCACTAGTTGTTGTTGTTTGAGGCGGCATTGTGTCGCCATTAAATTGCATGGCAAGCAGCAGCAGAGGCCGTAGATGCCTGGCTGGGACGGCACTTTGAGATGCCATCTACACCTAATTTATGATGGCTTCGCTCTCCACAGCAACAACAACAACAACAGCAACAGCAACAGCAACATCAACAATAACATTGAGAGATTCCAGAAATGCGGCAGCTACGTGCGCAACGCTGCCAAATGAAGTCACGATCGGGTCCGGGTCCATGGTTGCCCATGGTTAGGCGGTGCTGCATAGGTGTGGCCAATTGCGAGACAACAACTGCAGCAGCTTCAGCATCAGCTACAACTAGTGGGTTAATAGAACGACGCCTGCTGGCTACGACAGCCAATGCCTAAGACTAGTGTATACCCTGCAAGTAGCAGTTTGAAGGGTTTCCTCTTTCATTTACTATTCTGCTATCTTTTTAAAATAAAACAACAGAGTATATCTATTTGTTTAGAAGCCTAAACTAATCTAAAGAGCTTTAGCCTGCTAAGTTTAACAGATTTATCTATTGATTGCTGGATCTATTTAGTTAATTACACTTATTATCATTATGAATAATTAAGAATCACAGAATCTATAGAAGTCATATTACATTTGCCACATTTTGTGGCACTGCTGCATATTGTTTTTGTTGTTTATGCTTTGGGCGCATACAAATATATTTAAAATATGCGAATTCCAATTAATTGGTTGAGTTAACACCACCTTGAAATAGTTGGCAGCAGAGCAAAAACTTCAAAAGTAATGAGAGAGAGAGAGAGAATAAAAAACAAAGATGTAAATTTCATTTGTCTTGCTTTTTGTTGCTTGTTGTTTGTTACTTGTTGGTTGTTGTTTTTTGCGTTGCTCCCTCTGGTTATGAGTGCGGTTCGACAGCCCAAAAAGAAAATGACTTTAACTTTTACTTTCACTGTCAATAATTTGCCGGCGCAGCGGGGAGCAGGACAAAGAGGCGGGCAAAGGCTCAATAGGGGCAGCAGACTCTTTGGCTCTCAATTTGCATTGCTGTACATTGTTTCTTCTTGTTGTTGTTGTTGTTGTTATGTCTAACACTCATTTGCAAATGTATCTGACGGCAATTTAGCCTCTTCGCCATATTCTCTTCCCCCCCGCTCTGGGCTGTGCATTGTCTGGCTGCAATCTTTAGGCTTCAGTGTTGAGTCTTTAGTTTAATTTCATTTGTGTTCACATGTGTTGCAATTTGATCGTCACGCCGAGATCTCTGCTCAGTTGGTTTGGTGTTATAGCGAAATGTTAATGATGAGCATTTGATAATAACAGCTTCAGCGCTTTAAATGCATCTGCTGTCTTGGCTTGAAGCGTTGTTGCTGTTGTTGCTGTTGTCGAACAGCCGCTTTAACTTGTCTGTCTATTTGATGTTGATTTCTTTCGTTTTATTTTGGCGAAAGTTGTTGATTCTGCAAAGGGAAGTCATACATCAATAGCTTATCTCTGATTAAGCATTGTGAATTTATTTATTTATATATCCTGAACACATAAATAATGTAAATTATATGATGGCAAAGTTGAAACTTAGCTCTTAATTGTAAATTAATTATTGAATATTATTTCCCTAGTTTATTTATATTTATTTATTATTTATTATTTATTTATTTATTTATTTATTTATTTATTTATTTATTTATTTATTTATTTATTTATTTATTTATTTATTTATTTATTTATTTATTTATTTATTTATTTATTTATTTATTTATTTATTTATTTATTTATTTATTTATTTATTTATTTATTTATTTATTTATTTATTTATTTATTTATTTATTTATTTATTTATTTATTTATTTATTTATTTATTTATTTATTTATTTATTTATTTATTTATTTATTTATTTATTTATTTATTTATTTATTTATTTATTTATTTATTTATTTATTTATTTATTTATTTATTTATTTATTTATTTATTTATTTATTTATTTATTTATTTATTTATTTATGTATTTATTTATTTAGTTATTTAATCATTTATTTATTTATTTATATTTATATTATTTTGTTTATTTGTTTCTAGCTAGTGTCACGTTAGCCTTGTTCTTAATAGTTAAACATTGCTTTTTGCATTGCCTGAGGCGCAATTAAAAGCTGGAAAAGTACAGCTGCTGGTTTCATAAATTGCTAACAAAACGGCGGCAAGTGCAAGTACGAGTATCTGTGCATCTGCAAGATGCAAACACTTGCAGTGCTCGGCTCGTTTGGTACGTGAAGCGCGACAGCTTCTCAGGGTATCAGCTGACAGTGTTGACCGCAGAGTATGTGTGTGTGTGTGTGTGTGTGAGTGTGTGTGAGGTGCAACCTTGTGAGTGTGTATGTTGTATGCTTTGTGGAATGCAGTATGCCTCGCCAGTTCGTTGCCTAAGTCTTTTGTTTGGCCAAAGACAACATTGGATATTCTAACTGGGGCGCAGCGGGGCGTGGCAACTGAACTTCAAGCAATGTCAACAAGCCCAAAGTTAAATGCCAAACAGACGGCAAACTTTCTTTCCTATTTCCGACTCATACATCGTCTCATCATCTCATTCACTTCGTCACTCTCACTTATGCTTATCTCCAGATTGTTTATCTTGCATCTTTAAATATTGAAATGCGACGAT
>JAEIFK010000688.1:1522500-1630000 GCA_018901825.1 Drosophila funebris
TGTGCGGTCTCCTCCAGTAGCTGTGGACAGCTACTTGTAGTTACCGCTTTCCCGTTCTAACCAATCAACGATTAAGCCAGACTGTATTCATTTGCGAACCGTTCAGGCGATCAGACAAAAGTTCAACAATGGAGGCCGAAGAAATTACAAAACTTGTTGATGGCGTTTATAGGGTAAGTTTTTCTCTCTCTCTCTATCTTTTTCTCTCTGTCTCTGTCATTTTGGGTCTTGTGTGCTAGTTTAAAGTAGTTTAAGAGGTAATAATGAAATTCAAATGAGCTTTTTATGGCCGTTCCCTAAGTGCACTACGAGTTGAGGAAGGTAAAAACAAAAGGAAACAATTAGTTTGAGCTTGCAAAAAATGTAGATAAAATAAATTTACACTTTTCTTTTGTTTTATTAAATTGTTTTGTATAAATAAATATTATTTCTGACATAAAATAAAAGTAATTTAATGCTGCTAATATCAGAAAGTTGTAGCTTAGAATGTAGAGATTAGGAATGACAGCAAAGTCTTAAGTCTTCTAGCTTTTCTGGGAGCATTCTCTATTCAATATTTAATTATTTTCTAACTCTAAATATCTCAGTAATTAAGTGAGAGTCACACTATTTACTTCATTAAAGTTTTATAGAAGAATATTCAACACAATTCCAAACTCCATTCAAGGTTATAACTTATTACTTCACCAATTTAACTTAATCTAAATTTAATCTAAGAAAAACAACAACCATAGAAGTAATTTACTTAGTGGTTTACACAATAAGCCCGTTAGTCTCATATTTGTGTTATGTAAGCAACTCACACAAGTTGGTCTGACTTGGCCCAAAAGCCACTCGAAACATGACAGCATATCGCGTGAAGGCCATTTCTATTAACTGTTTTTTAGACTCTTTAACATTAATTTCATATTTTGTGAACACTCACAGCGCAGATAATGAAAGCAATTTATGAACATAAATTTAACGATGGGCTTTCTTATTTGAAAACTATTTAAGTTGCTGTTTTTAGCAACTATTTAGTTTATATTTTCTAGATATTCAATCAGTCTGATGGCTGCTAAAGAAACTCAGTCTTAAGCTTAAGACAACAAAGTATTCTTTGTTCTTCATTCATTCTTCTTTAAAACAAACTAAATTATTTAAAATAAAAAACGTCTTTTTCAAAGCTTTTTCTTATTTATTTATTATGAATTATTTATTTATGTTTATAATCAATTGTAAATATAGTTCATTAGTGAATTTATTCACTGACATATTCAAGTTCTTTGTCCATAAATAGCTGCAAAATCGTTATAGTTTAAATACATTTATTTATGTATTTTAAAGTGATTTGTGTATCGCGTCTTGCTGCCATTTCGTTTGGCTTTTTAAGACATTTTTTAAACGAATTTCGGTGGCTGAGAAATCCAAATTTGGTCACGACGCGCGACGGCTTTAAAATATATTGTTTTTAGCTGTTACTTTCAATAGATTGTTTTTGTTTTTAACGCTCATATAATATACGAATAGACGAAACCGCACCAACAAGTTCAATTGCGTTGCTGCCCCCAATGCTGTGGCATGGCAATTGCAACAACAACACAACGTAAAAAAAGTCTTGAGACTTTTGGCAAGTCGCTTGACTGTGGCATCTGCCACAGCAGGCAGCTTGTTGTGGGGCTGTGCGGGGCGGGGCGCTGCAGCTCGGGCGTTGCACATTTCGCGCATCTATTTCATTATGCAACATTTCGTTTTCACAACTTGCAGCCAGCAGCTGTTTTTTTTTTTTTTGTTTGTTTTGTTTTGTTTTTGTTGTTGCGGTTTTTCAACTTTAAAAATTGCGGAAATTTTTTTTTGTTTTGTACTTTTTTTTAGGCTGCTTTTCCACAGCTTTTCATGTTGCACATGGTTGCATTTTCTTGTCTCGAACAACATTTGCATTTGGCTTTGTTTTTCTTCGCTGTTTTTTTTTTTTTGTCACACCAAAAGCGAGAAATACAAAAACAAAAAAACATTATTTAATTATTGTGACAAATTCGTGAAAAGACTCAGGAAACGAACTTGTTGGGGAGTCTGCAACATATCCATCTTGATGATGATGATGATGATGATGATGATGATAATTGTGTTGTGCTGATGATGTATATGAATTGCTGTGCATTAATCAAATCACTTCCTTATTTACTTATTTTCTTTATGATTATATTTAATTCCCAGTGATTTATATGCTCAACTCGATCTGATGTCAGATCCCCTCTACGGCTGTCAGCTTTCAACTGGTTTATAGATCTATTATGATATACATAGTGCATCTATTATAGTAGTTATACTTTAAACTAATTAATTGATTTGTGTATTCTTGTTTTTTTTGGCTGTTTATCCTCTTCCAACTCGTACTCGAACTATATGAGAAAAGATAGAGAAGAGTTGCTCTAAAGCAATTCAAACTTCTATTGTGAATGGTTTTTAGTTAGCAACTTAATAACGTTAACTAAGAGCTAAGAGCTTGCTTAATTTACAATCACAGACTGTGATTGCTTCCTATTCTTTTCCTATTCCTATTCTATTCCCGCTCTTTTCTAGAGTTCCTTTAACTCCCAGTGCAAGATACTTCCTGGCCATGTTGACTTGCTGCTCACCCTTTGATATTTCAGTTATTTAATAACACATTCCTTCCGCTGGCAACTTCGCATGATCTACAGCTGTGATTGTCCGCAAGGTGGGCAGCTGCTGAATGAGGAATGGAAGCCACACAAGAGCCTGCTCTGTAAGTGGGACGAGACAACAAAAGGGGGAAAAAACATGAGAAAAGCAATTGAAATAAATGAAAATTGCAGCCACTTGAAAGGTGGAGACAACACTTTGGCTAATGCCCAGTGCATTCAGGGCGGGAGCAGGGCAGCAGTGGAGCAGGGGACTGCAACAGAGACTGAGAGAATGAGAGACTCTGATGGATTGTGAGTCGAAGGCGCTGGCATTTCTAAGGCTGCTGCATTGAGGCGGGCGAGAAGCAGAAGGAGAGGGTTTGGAGAGAATCATGTCAAATGGGCATAGGCCTAATGGAACTGGGTCAACGTACGTGTGTGTTGCGCGTTGATGGAGAGGAGGGGGGGGTGTATAATGGCAATGTGGAAGCCCTACAACTTGCAACTCAAACACTGAGAAGTCACGCAATTTTCCAACATTTTTCACGCACGCTGCGCAGGGTTGTAGGAGGAAAGGGGAGAGGTAAAGGAGGAGGAGAGGCATGGTTGCGCCTTGACGCCTTTGCTTAAGTTTTGTCAACATTTAATTGTTGTTGTTGTTGTACCTGTTGCGTGTTTGTTTGCTTGTTTGTTGTCTTGCTTTCTTTTGTTTTTGTTTTTGCAAGTTTCATTTTCTAATTGGCATAATTGCGGTTGATGTTATTGTTGTTGTTGTTAGATTGCATTCTCGCATGCCTCGAGCTGGGTGTGGCTCTGTTGAATTATGGCCAGGCCCACACACGCACACACACACACAGAGACACAGACACAGACACCTGACGCCATCTGATACACGCTGCAAGCGCGCAGGGAAAACAGTTAACCAAATTGTTGGCCCGCATTGCGACCTTTTTTTTTACTTTTAGTTTTCGTTTTAGTTTACGTTTTAGTTTTTAATTAAAAAAAATTACATATGCTGAGCTCACTTGGCGATTTATGTTAAGCGACGATTAGAGGCGGCTGCCACATGGGGACAGCCTCAATTTATTTTGGGTTAAACGTTTTCCTCCAACTGGAAAATTGAGATTTGCGGGTGTGATAAGCTGTTGCGTCAGCCAGCAGAGAAACTAGGGTAGGTTAGGGTAGCTGCGTGTGTGTGTTGATATTGTAAGACAAATTAGATTAACCATTTACTAAGTAACCATTCACTTTGCTTTATTAAATTTAATGACCGCGACTTAACAACTGAAATATCGTTGCAATAGTTGCACATAACAAGTTGAGTTTATAGATCAAAGTCTATAAATTTAAGCACACTTTATTACTCTTTTATTAACTAAAGATTTGTCTTTAATAATGACTTTTAAAGTGTTAATTAAATTTATGAAATTACAGTTGTAAAAAGAGATTCTCTTAGCAAGGTTGCAATTTGTTTTATGCGCCTTGAACTGAGCCAACTGTAAACAAGGCTATGAATCCCACTGGGGTAAACCAATCGCAGCTAATTAACATAAACCACAAAATAAGTCGCAAGCTACTTGTAATATTGATAGCCCAATGAATTGCATGTGGTGGCACAAATGTATCTCATAGATACATCAAACTATAGCTTAGAGTTTGGCTTATGTCAGGGTTAGGCATACACTGAGTGCACTTGTCATCGACTCGCACTCACACATTCAATCTAATTAAACAATCAGTGTTGCATATGAACTAAACATTTGAATAGCAACAGCAAATGCCCAAGTCTGCTATAGTATATGGAGAACAGCCTGGCGATAAGACGGCTCTTAAAATAAATCATTAAAGCAAACACTCAACAAATGCCTCGACGGGGCATCGTAGTATCGTATTATAACTGCTGACTGCCTTTACTGACCTTGACGTTGTTATGTGTTTCGAGTGTCGAGTGAGTTAAGTGAGTTAAGTGAGTTGTGAGTGCATTCATTCCCACGCTTCGATGCCGCATTTGCAGCCAATCAAATTGTTAGGCAAATAAAAACAGAGACTAGAATCAACAATTAGCCGAATATTTAACTTGCTTCTAACTACATTTGGTTAACAACATTTTGGCCAAATTAATACTACAACATTAATACTGCCACTACAAAGTTTAGCTACAGTATTCTACATATTTGCTTAATTTATTCTATTGTTAAATGATGAGCATTTATTGCCTTTTTATAATAGAAAAATTGTATAAAAATAGCAAGAAATATGCATAAACTTTATAATGGAATTAGTCAAAGAGTCTGATTATAATAAATAGACGTAAACTATAGTTCTTTTGAGATAAATGGCATAACTTCAAACTTTGAAGCATCCTTTCTATTTCAGTTCTATGTTAAAGTAATGCGTTCTAGCCATTGAGTATATCTACTCAACTTTCAGCTAAAAGAAGTCAATTTTCATTAACAAAACTACGACACAAACATAGTTAAATAGATCTTATTGTAGCTTATAGTATTTCATGTTAAATACAAACTATAAATACGCCTCGTTTAATAGTTATTTTAAACTTTTATCGTTATATACCCTAACCTCTTTAAGTTATGCTCCTAAATATATTTATTGTCGCCAGAATAATATATTGTACTACTTCAAGTTATGGACTACAGCAACTGGAACTGTTTTTTTTTTTTTTTTTTTGGGGGGGTAAAATGTTGTTTATTATTGCTGCTAAATTTTTGACAGTTTGTTGCTAATTGTTGTTGATTTTACGCCTGCGTATAAGTGAATACCCTCGTCTGATTGTATTCATAGTCATGAGTGCTGGGCTTTTGTGCCAAGTGCTCGCTCTGGCAGGCGGAAATGATTTTAAGAGTAAGAAAAAGAAATACTTGTATTTGTTCAATATTCAAGCGCAGTGTAATTAATTATGCTCGAGCAGGTTCCAAAAACTCGTAACTCCCCATTGTGTCCGAGTGGCCTAGGAATGGTCCAAGACAATCAAAGGTCTTTGTGTGACTCATTTACAATCCATTCAAGAGCTCTGGCATTGTCTCTTTATGTACGCCCAGCCACGCCCAGGATTCAAGTGTGGGCCACATAAAGGCTAAGCCTATATAGTTGTTGTTATTGTTGTTGTTTTTGGTAATATGTTTAAGTGCTTTTAGCCCAGGTTGATGTCATTTTCCATCTCCAAATCACAATTTGCGTGCACGTCATCGGCATACGAATACTGCTTAACATTGTATTCAAATGCATTTGTGAATCTAATGAATAACAATGTACTACGACTTGTTAAATACTCACATTCAATTCATGAACATTTAACTGTTTACTAATTGCATTTTTATCGTATTCATCAATTCATATTATGATTCATCTTTAGATTAATCACTTAGGAAGCGCAAAGCTGTTAAATAATTAATAATGAATAACGAATAATGAATAATGAATACATACATAGCATTAGAGTGATGTCAGTAGTAGAACTATTATTTAAATAATAAATAAATATGAATTCGAATTTTATGCTGAATTTCTTACTGTGAATTTCTTATTAAAATATAATTATTGTTTATAAACTTTAATTAATTTGCGTTTTTCTTAAAAGAATTTAATATGCTGAATTATTATTTATTATTATATATTATATTTATATTACAATTAATTAAATATACTTTTAAAGTATAGTAAATTAATTTTAACAATTTTTTTATGGCTCAAATACAATTGACTTTAAGTTGAATTTGTTAACTGAATTTATAATAATTAATAGTTATAAATATATATTTTTTTATGGCATTCATATTGCTATTCTTTTACTTAAGTTAGAGTTGAATATGCAGCTCTGTAATCCGACTTTAAACAATTTGCATACAGAGATTATCAAAGACGCTCGTAAATGGAATTTACTTTCTTTACAAGATTATTAGATGAGGCTCGTTAAGGTGCAGTGTCGTATACACACGAGGGGCTTAAGTATTCCATTCACCGTTTAAGGCCCCAAGGAAATGTGCAGGTGCAGTTAGCATTACGATCTGTTGTAAGCCAACTGAGTGTAGATCTCTAATGGCCGTCTTACGCGGAACTAATGATGTCGATGTCTGGTTGGATGTTTGTTGACCACAACAACGCTTTGCTTTAGCTTTGACTTATACAACCGACTTTTACAACCTCAAGCAAATCGTGTAAAAGGCATTACGACAGATAGATAGATTTATAATGGAATTGAGAAAAGACAGAAAGAAAGAAAGAAAGACAGAAAAAAAATTAATATTATTTGAGTTAAATGATCTGTCGCTGTTAGCTCATAAATAATGGCTAATTACCATACCATATGTATATAAATATTAATAATAGCAATAACAATATAATTATTCTATGCAATTGCAGAATATACTCGATCGTTTCAATCCAGGTGCGAGACAGCTAATTGCGGCTGGCAAAAGTTACCTGAAGGCGTTGCATGGTAAGCATATCATCATATCATCAAGCAACATATCATATTGTAATAAATATAGTATTAAATAGCATATATATGTATGTATGTAGTACATAGCTTGTATGCTATGCTTAACTTAACCGACCATACAGTTAACTAATTTATAAACCATTTCGTGCCATTCCATGCAACAGGTGCTGCAACTGCCTCGCGTCTATTCAATGAAGCATTGGCCAAGATTGCAATGAATGCGCAACAAAGCGGAACGGGCGATATTGGTAAGACCCAAAAGAAAGCGAAAGCGAGAGCGAGAGAGCGATAGAGTATAAGAGAGTAAAAGAGAACGGATTCAAATTCTTAATTCTATATATTAACAGGTTCAGCTTTAATGAGCGTTGTGAATGTGAACAAGGATATACAGGAGCAACAGATGAATATTGTGAGTAATGTTGAAATTGTAAAATAAATAAATTAAAAATGATATATATATACAAATATGATATATAAATAACACATCTGCAGCTGAAAGCCTTCTATGTGGATCTGTTGGTGCCATTGGAGACAAATTTGGAGAAGGACACAAAGGTGGTGCAGCATGAGCAAAAGAAGTTTCTGCAGCAGCACAAGGTGCGCATGGAGAGCTACCAGAAAGCCGTCTCCACCATGAAGAAGCAGCGCAAGAAAAAGGCCACGCCCGAGAATACCGAAAAGGAGCTGAGAGTAATTTTCTCCACATAACAGAAACTAAATATAAATCATATTATATTAATCCTATATAATCTTGCAGAGTCTGCAACTGTTGGAGGATCAGAAGAAGAAGCTGGATGTATTCTGTGATCAGAGCTATAAGAACGTAAGTTTGTTTTTCTCAGAATGTAAATAACAGAGAGAGAGAGAGAAAGATTATGAATTTTCCGGTATTCCCTGATTCCCAGGCCATGACACAGGAGCGACGTCGTTATGGTTTCGTGTTGGAGCGTCAATGTTCGATAGCCAAACATTGGATGGCCTACCACACCACCGGCAAAACAGTAATTGATAATAATTTCGAAAATTGGCAAGAAATTGCCGCTTCTCGTGAGATAATACCGCCGGCGGCATACGAAAGCGGCTACAGCAGCAACAGCAACAGCAACACACGTCGCCTGGTAAGTAATGCCCTCCCCCTAAAAGAACCATAACAACTCTCTTAACTGCAGTCAGAAGAAGAATAAGAATAAGAACAAAAGCAAAGCAGCAATCCTGTGCCTGCAGGCAAAATGGGTAAAAAAAAAGGGATTTTATAGTGTGGGAATCAAACAGAATAAGGCAACTGCAGCTCTATACTTTGCAGATTAACATTAGCTGTTAAGTTGAGTATTTATTGCGAAGTTAGAATTAGAAAAATTAGTTTTACGTATTACAGTTAGTTTTTAACATAACATTATTAATATCGTAACACAAAGAACGAGTATACAGGCTTTTTGGCGATCTGGCAACGAACCAAAGAAGAACCGTTTGGTTCGTTGCCAGATCGCCACCTAGCGTAGCACTTTGGCGACTTCTTGCGCTTATTGCTTACAGCGTTTTACATTGTCTACTTTTGTCTTAAGTATCTCTATCCCTTTCTCTCCTTTTCTCTGCTCTATCTATGTCATTCACCTTTCCAGGAGCGCATCAAAGACGCTGATGATGAGCAGCTGCAGGGTCATGGCGCCCAGTTAAAGAAATCGCGCAGCATCGATGCACCCTATGGAGACATGCGTACGCTGCATGAGCGTGAGAATCTGACAGCTGGTGGCTCTGGATCGGCGCACTATGCACAGAATTCGCTGCCACGTGCCAAGTCCGATTTTAATTTAGCTTTGGTTGGCGCTGCACCGCTAACAGGTAAGATTACCTAAATTACTTGTAGATTACTTAACTTATTGGCATGCATTTGTTAGGCAATAAACATAAGATCATTGAGGAGCAGCTGCCGCATGGCGAGTTGGAGCGTGGAGATCAGCGGCCGTTGGTGAAGGCACTCTATGCTTATATGCCCTCGGGTGAGAATCAATTGTCTTTCGAGGAAGGAGATCGCATTGCGTTGGTGGGCGCCAAGGCCAAGGGTTGGCAGTTTGGTGAGAATTTGCGCACGCAGCACTTTGGTTGGTTCCCGGTTGCCTACACAAATGCCGAGAGTCTGGAGCTGGCGCCATCTGGCGGTAGACGTTACGAGAATATGCACATGAGTTACGAACGCAACAGTGGCGCTGCCGGCGGTCTGCGCAGCTATCACGAGCAACAACAACAACAATACGAGGCGCAACTGGACCTCATGGAGAGCGATGCCACCTATCGACGACGTCGCAACCACAGCGCCGAGGAATCTTCGCCAACGCGCATGTTTGGCGACACCATCAAGCAACAGAAGAAGTATCGCTCCGGTTCGGCGGCCAATCCACGTCCAGGTCCGCCTCCAACGCTGCCCGCACCCGTGCCCAATGGACAAAGTCAGAGTCAGAGCGCCCGTATGCTGAACAGCTCACAGAGCTTCTGTGCCACAAATGGCGTGCCAGCTGCCGTCGAAAGACGCAAGCAGAAGCTATTGAATGGAGCTCAGGTGAGATCTTGCTTATCCTAGCAAGCATATTCAACTGAATGCCATAACTGTTTATCCCGCAGAGTTCCATGACAACTCAATCGTCCACGAAGTCCGCGACGGCGGCAAAGACATCGCTGCACAGCAGCAACGACAGTGGATTCGCCAATGAGCCACCACCACAACCGGAGGTGGATTACTCCGATGAGGAGCCAGCCACACAGCGTGTGCCCATACGGTAAGTTATCGATAACATTTAGTTGCTATGTTGTTGTTGTAGTTGCTATTTAAGACTAAAGATGAGAATTTTGAATGAAAAATTAAATTAGTAAGGAATTTATTAATTATTATTTAATAAATAATTGAATTGATTATTAAATAACGCATTAATATTAAATTAAATTAATGTTTTAATCAATGCTAACATTGTTGTGAAATATCATGAAAACTATTAAAAATATGGAGCTAATTAATAATAATATTAATAATGCATTAAATAGGTTAAATGTCTGTTAAATTTCCCATACGTATTGCTCTATAAATTCGTAAGCTTACCACAACTACAACAACAACCTCTAAGGCAACTTACCCACTTTGCACCACCTCCTTTTCAACCGCTGCTATTGTCACTAATCCGCACCCATCGTAATCCCCATTATAAAGCTTTGATATGTTTGCTGAAAACTATAAATTGTTTGATTTATTTTCGTTTTGCAATTTTTACTGTTCTTTTGATTTCATGTCTATCATCATTATATATATATTTATGTATATATATATATATATGCATGCTTATATATACTTTGTTGCCCCACCATCATCGTCGCATCCTTTGTGCTAACCACCGTTCACCGCAAAACACAATCCACCCAAAAACCCACCCACAAATCAATCAATGCAATCATTGAAAAGACGTCGCGCTGACACGAATACCCATACGGTGCCACGGGATGTGGCATCGTGGACGCTGAGTCGCAATTTCCGGAACAGCGTGGACAGCCAGATCGATGATAAGAGTCTGCATCGGTTGAGCCGGCAGAGCGGCGGCATGGGAGGCAAAATGCGCTACGATTTGATAGCCTCGGATGATGAGATATTGCAGGCCTCGAGTGCGGGATTGAAGCGTACCAAGTCGTTCTGGAAATTCGGTGGCGGACGCAATGGCGAGGATATATTGGCTGGCATGTCGCTCTGGCAGCATCGGGATCTGGTTGCGGCTCCCAATCTTGAGGAGATGCGTGATGAGCCACGATCCGACGAGGATCGGGAGCGTAATGGCAACGGCAATGGCACATTGACCAAATCGAATAATTCCAGCTCGTCGCAGGAGAAACAGGGACGTGGACGCAAGGATAGCATAACGAGCACAGAGATCTATGGGGATGAGGACGAGAATATCTATGGCGTAAGTCCAGCGACGCCGCCACAGCAACAACAACAACAACAGCAACATATGCAGCAGCCGCAGAGGAGTAGCGGTTACACGCCCAAGTCGCGCATGAAGATCATGAAGACCATTGAGATTGACATAGAGGAGCCCTCGGAGAGCGAGAGATTAAGTACGATGCGTCGCGGGCAACAACAGACCGAATATGGACATGGTCATCGCAAGCTGGACAAACAGGGTTCGGGATCTGCATCAATGGCATCCTCTACGCCGCAGCACAAGTCACAGACTCTAAGTCGAACCAAGTCGGGACAGCAGCATCAACAGCAGCAACAACAGCAACAACAACAGTTTCCACATTCCACGGATGAGGGAGAGAGCGATGAGCATGGCACCCTCAAGTTGAGCGATGTGAATAACTTCTTTGATGATATGCAGCACGATGGCAATGGGAATCCAGGGAATGGAATCGGTGGCAATCATGGCCTGGTAATGAAGACACTCAAGCGCAAGGATATACTCAAGCAGTATTATACCAGCGAGGATGAGTCCGAGGCGGAAATGAAGTCAACCAGCTCGGATCCCTATGATTGCATCGTCATCAATGATCATCTGGTGCGTAAGGATGACAAACTGAGGCGTCAGCATCACCAGCAACAGCAGCAGCAACAGCAAATGGAGTTTCACACCTTTCGCTCATCCACATCGACAACGGCAACAAATACGTTAAAGAAATCCAATTCAAAGGATCAGGAGAGCACATTGACACGCAATTCCACAGTAAATTCAGGTGCACCTACTGCGACAATTCTGCCACGCACGCGCCTGCTCAAATCCTCATCCAGCAGCAACAACAACAGCCACAACAACAATCACAACAACAATCACAATAACAGCCACAACAACAACCACAGCAGCGCCACGTTGGAGCGCAATTTGAAAGCTCATGTGGGCAACAAGAGCTACGGTCCCTGGTATGATTTCTGGGATCAGGAGCAGCATGGCATGACGGCTCAGAAGTCCTCGGCCGCCAAGCTGAAGTGAGACAGGCATGAATAGGGAACTGGGAATGTGGGAGCAGGAACAAGGAGAGGAACACGGACAGGGACAGGAAAGTTGTTTCGCCGTTTTCTTACCAGAGAAGAAAATGCGTTGAGCGTGGCGGCGATTGAAGAGAGCAGCGTGCGGGGCTAAAGAGTGTAAAAGTATAACAAGAAAAGGTTCTCAACACACGAAAATCTAACAAATTCTGTACATTTTCCACATTTCAAATGAATTCAAAACGAAATTATTTAGTTTTATCATATTAAAGTGTGCCAAATTTGGAATAGAAATAATATCCGAACAAAAGAAACGTATTCGAATACTATTTATCGTATTATTAGGGTAACTGAGACCTTTGTTCGCATATCAAATGACGTAAAGCTTCCAATTTTTTCGATGCCTTGCCTAACGCACAGTTCTTAGGATAAGCACAAACGTACCATATGAACATACATATCTATTCTATTACTTCTACCTTTTTTTTTTTGCTTTAGACTTAAGAACACTCTTTGAGCACACACACACACACGCACTTACAGATCCGAGAACTGGGAATATTACGTATATATTTTGTATTTACAGCAAGCGCGGTATTTATCGCAATTATTCCATAGGCTATAGATAAAGAAATCCCCCCTTTCCCCCACGTAGGACTACACGTAATCCAAATTCCAAAAAGCGTATGTAAGAAATCGTAGTAATCCGTTGTAAACTAATTTTGAAACCGTTCGAACGATACGTATGTAAGCGCTCTTTTCAGTAGTACCAGGTAAAACATATCTCCAGGCATTACCGCTTCAACTCGAAGTCCGACATTATTTTTGCAGCGCCTCACAGTTTGCCACTATCAAGTTGCGACACACAAAGACCAACGATCGCTCAGCACCGATGATCTATCGGAGTGTCAACAAGTAGCAACGACAGCGCAAGGTGGACTTTCTCTTATGATCCATCGATAAAGCGGATACATGCCCCAGAAAACAGCCCAAAATACCTATAATATAATAATAATAATAACAACATATACATTTTATAAAACTTATCTATAATAATAATAATAATAATTATCTAAGAGCTTAAAGCTAGAGCTAGTAATACTGCTCTTTCATGCCTGACTAGTTGGAACTGGATTTGGATTCGGAGGATCGTTTACATAAAGACTTCTAGTCTTGCTTGACCAGTTCCCAATTGCCGCGGGGGCAAGGATTCTTGGTAGTCATTAAGTTGTATTGTTTGTTAAAAATTTATATATATATCTATATATACTTATCTATGTTAAAGATCGAAATATGTAAATGCAAATATTGGGCTGAATAAAGCGAAGAATTAAATGATTATAAATCATCTGTATTTAATACCACGAAACATAAATATACAAGTTAAAAGTAAATGTCACCAGAACACCGTTAGATACTTCTTGGTATCCTGCAAATAAACATAGATTCAAATTAAATAAAATATATTTTCTAATGTGCATTACTTACCTGATCTAGTCTTAATGCCTTATCACCGAGCATGAGTATTAATGCGCTTTGTTTACTGGAATCTCGCACCTTTTGCAGCACTTTGTACGACGCGGCAATAATGTTCCGACTCAGGTTAGGCGAGTCTATTTGCAAAACCTTAAGGTTTCGACAATTTTCAAGTAAATTCAAGAAGAGAGCATCAATGTTACGGGAGCTAGGCAGCTGTACGAAGAGATGTGTGAGGTTCTTAAGGTGAACTAACAATTCCAAGCATCGGCATGCGCTGAAATAACAATCCAGGCGTTGTAGTCCTTTAATGCGTACAATTTCTAAGGTTTCCGCATATCCTAAGCCCGGTAAGTGAATGGTCAGTGTATGGAGTAGGTGTGATTGCTTGGAGGACACAGCAGCAAGCAGAGGCATCAAATTATGGTTATTCTCTTGATACAGCCTATTACCAAAGATCTGTAGGCTTCTTAAGTTTGGTAGCTCAGCAAGGGGAGTGTATACTTCGGCATTTTGGGTCATTTGAAAACTCAGATCCTTAATGCAAGTTGAGTGCTGGACAAGGTCAGCTAATGTTGCTTGTATGGAGGCATTGTTAAATACCAACAAACGTATCTTTGTATGAGATTTGATGGATTCTATCAGCGGGTTTCTGCTCATTTTGGATTCCGTCAGAAACTTCTCGCAATCGCTAAACTGGTACAAAATATGCACAACTTCACCTGCAAGAAAATAATATGAATTATTCCAAGGACATATAAGAATATACAACTATATTAACTGTCTTGATATGTGGCAATGCCTTTCATATTTGGCAGATGTTCCAGGACACGAAGAATGGGCTCAAACGTCTCATAAGGCTCTTTGTCTTTTATCCACAATATTACATGTTCCAGAGATGTCATTTTTATAAGTATATGTAGTACTTTTGTCATGAACATATCATTCCAGTCAAAGTACCTGTTTAAATTTACACTCAAATGTTTCACATGAGGAGCTATTTGATATAGTAAGAGCATTTCCTGCTTAAATGCTTCAGCCGTTGTATTTCCCAGCTCCAATCGCTTATATACCAACATTCTGTAGTCCTGCCAAACGGTGCGAAATCGCTGGCAAACTTTGGCAAAGTTCAAATGATTGGCAATCGGCAGATATTGCAAAACTCTACTAATGCAATCATCATTCAGATCTAGAATATTTATGGCCATTTCGGCATTAATCTATTCTGCTTCTTAAAACTATTTGATGCAGAAACTGCAATTCATCTAAATGCGAACGTAAATAAAGAACAGCTGTTCAATGGGTATTTTTGTATTTTTTAATACTGCACTGAAAAAGTCAATAACTAAATACAGCGAATATTATGTACTTTTATTTGGTATTTTAATTGTATGGAATATAGTTACTTATTTATCCATAATTGAATTGGTTTAAAACGCTACGGTATTTATTTTAGTTTAGCTTAATAATTATTTTGCTAAAATTATTTCTTATATTTTTTATAAATTGTGTGAAGTACTGCCGTTACTTCAAATTTGATTTCTGGCAATGCCTCTGCAGGAATCTCCTTAATAATACTATCCCAGAACGCGTACATTTCTGGATGCTCTAATGTCGTTGCTGGCCGTGCAAATAGACTATTTTGTTGTTCAATTAGATTTGCAACCATAGATGCAAGTCGATCTGTATTTTCACGAGGCCTCTTCTAAAAAAATATATTTAAATAAATATGTAAAGTAAATTATATACAGAGGAATTGAACTTACGTATGTGTTAATACTGGACGTTTGGTCGTCCTCATCAGAGGTTGAGATTGGCAGCTGAGTTGAACAATTTGCAACATTGGGGTTAGAAGTACTCTCCGTTTTCTGCAATTTCAATTGATATTAAATCAATCGAAAGGCATTTGTTAATTTACCTTTAATATATCACTGTATTTTTCTTCATCTGCATCAATTGAAAGTTCTGGTACTTGAAATGAGGACTGGGTCCCAGTATCACCTGACCAGGACTCGTCTTGTGACTCAAAATTACTGTGATTGAAGAATTCCTCATCCGTAGTGTTTGCTTTTGAATATTTCTCCTTCAAAAAATATGAATATACTTATTTATTATTTATTTAATTGCATTATTATTATTTGAAATGTCGAATAGTCGTTAAAAACGGTATTTTACCTAACTGCATTAATATTTTTTGGGATTTACTTTCGAATCTAGTATTTTTATTTTATTGCTATCGACATTCAATTATTGTACCTCTAATTTTGTGTGAGCATATGTCTGTCTCGCTTACACCAATGATAAGAATGAGTGCGATGAAATTAATGATGATGACAATGTACAAAGCAATGTTGTGTCATAACGTAATAATAATGAAAATATTGTCGTGTCTTGCTGCACGTATATGTATGTATTTACAGTACAATAAAAACAAATTAATACATACACTTTTGATTCTTTTGCAATTTGTGGGGGGCATAAGCTTTGATAAGAAGTCCATCTTGGACTTATTCTTCCAATCAACTTCAATCATATCGGGGACGAACTCGCATTGCTTGGCCTTCATAACTCTTTGGCATTCAAAGGTATAGTACGATTTCAGATTGTTCCATTTTCTTGACACATCTCCTGATAGACGAAAATGGTATTCCAATAATTAATGCGCAATCTAATAAATTAATTAATTCATTTTACGTACCTTGTGTAAGCTGGATGGTTGGTTGAAATTTAATATTAATTTCCTTTGTTAATTTCATCCAGAAATCACTTTTCATGCTTTTCAGTTTATACAGCGGACTGGAGTGGTTACACGTAATCCAAATTCCAAAAAGCGTATGTAAGAAATCGTAGTAATCCGTTGTAAACTAATTTTGAAACCGTTCGAACGATACGTATGTAAGCGCTCTTTTCAGTAGTACCAGGTAAAACATATCTCCAGGCATTACCGCTTCAACTCGAAGTCCGACATTATTTTTGCAGCGCCTCACAGTTTGCCACTATCAAGTTGCGACACACAAAGACCAACGATCGCTCAGCACCGATGATCTATCGGAGTGTCAACAAGTAGCAACGACAGCGCAAGGTGGACTTTCTCTTATGATCCATCGATAAAGCGGATACATGCCCCAGAAAACAGCCCAAAATACCTATAATATAATAATAATAATAACAACATATACATTTTATAAAACTTATCTATAATAATAATAATAATAATTATCTAAGAGCTTAAAGCTAGAGCTAGTAATACTGCTCTTTCATGCCTGACTAGTTGGAACTGGATTTGGATTCGGAGGATCGTTTACATAAAGACTTCTAGTCTTGCTTGACCAGTTCCCAATTGCCGCGGGGGCAAGGATTCTTGGTAGTCATTAAGTTGTATTGTTTGTTAAAAATTTATATATATATCTATATATACTTATCTATGTTAAAGATCGAAATATGTAAATGCAAATATTGGGCTGAATAAAGCGAAGAATTAAATGATTATAAATCATCTGTATTTAATACCACGAAACATAAATATACAAGTTAAAAGTAAATGTCACCAGAACACCGTTAGATACTTCTTGGTATCCTGCAAATAAACATAGATTCAAATTAAATAAAATATATTTTCTAATGTGCATTACTTACCTGATCTAGTCTTAATGCCTTATCACCGAGCATGAGTATTAATGCGCTTTGTTTACTGGAATCTCGCACCTTTTGCAGCACTTTGTACGACGCGGCAATAATGTTCCGACTCAGGTTAGGCGAGTCTATTTGCAAAACCTTAAGGTTTCGACAATTTTCAAGTAAATTCAAGAAGAGAGCATCAATGTTACGGGAGCTAGGCAGCTGTACGAAGAGATGTGTGAGGTTCTTAAGGTGAACTAACAATTCCAAGCATCGGCATGCGCTGAAATAACAATCCAGGCGTTGTAGTCCTTTAATGCGTACAATTTCTAAGGTTTCCGCATATCCTAAGCCCGGTAAGTGAATGGTCAGTGTATGGAGTAGGTGTGATTGCTTGGAGGACACAGCAGCAAGCAGAGGCATCAAATTATGGTTATTCTCTTGATACAGCCTATTACCAAAGATCTGTAGGCTTCTTAAGTTTGGTAGCTCAGCAAGGGGAGTGTATACTTCGGCATTTTGGGTCATTTGAAAACTCAGATCCTTAATGCAAGTTGAGTGCTGGACAAGGTCAGCTAATGTTGCTTGTATGGAGGCATTGTTAAATACCAACAAACGTATCTTTGTATGAGATTTGATGGATTCTATCAGCGGGTTTCTGCTCATTTTGGATTCCGTCAGAAACTTCTCGCAATCGCTAAACTGGTACAAAATATGCACAACTTCACCTGCAAGAAAATAATATGAATTATTCCAAGGACATATAAGAATATACAACTATATTAACTGTCTTGATATGTGGCAATGCCTTTCATATTTGGCAGATGTTCCAGGGCACGAAGAATGGGCTCAAACGTCTCATAAGGCTCTTTGTCTTTTATCCACAATATTACATGTTCCAGAGATGTCATTTTTATAAGTATATGTAGTACTTTTGTCATGAACATATCATTCCAGTCAAAGTACCTGTTTAAATTTACACTCAAATGTTTCACATGAGGAGCTATTTGATATAGTAAGAGCATTTCCTGCTTAAATGCTTCAGCCGTTGTATTTCCCAGCTCCAATCGCTTATATACCAACATTCTGTAGTCCTGCCAAACGGTGCGAAATCGCTGGCAAACTTTGGCAAAGTTCAAATGATTGGCAATCGGCAGATATTGCAAAACTCTACTAATGCAATCATCATTCAGATCTAGAATATTTATGGCCATTTCGGCATTAATCTATTCTGCTTCTTAAAACTATTTGATGCAGAAACTGCAATTCATCTAAATGCGAACGTAAATAAAGAACAGCTGTTCAATGGGTATTTTTGTATTTTTTAATACTGCACTGAAAAAGTCAATAACTAAATACAGCGAATATTATGTACTTTTATTTGGTATTTTAATTGTATGGAATATAGTTACTTATTTATCCATAATTGAATTGGTTTAAAACGCTACGGTATTTATTTTAGTTTAGCTTAATAATTATTTTGCTAAAATTATTTCTTATATTTTTTATAAATTGTGTGAAGTACTGCCGTTACTTCAAATTTGATTTCTGGCAATGCCTCTGCAGGAATCTCCTTAATAATACTATCCCAGAACGCGTACATTTCTGGATGCTCTAATGTCGTTGCTGGCCGTGCAAATAGACTATTTTGTTGTTCAATTAGATTTGCAACCATAGATGCAAGTCGATCTGTATTTTCACGAGGCCTCTTCTAAAAAAATATATTTAAATAAATATGTAAAGTAAATTATATACAGAGGAATTGAACTTACGTATGTGTTAATACTGGACGTTTGGTCGTCCTCATCAGAGGTTGAGATTGGCAGCTGAGTTGAACAATTTGCAACATTGGGGTTAGAAGTACTCTCCGTTTTCTGCAATTTCAATTGATATTAAATCAATCGAAAGGCATTTGTTAATTTACCTTTAATATATCACTGTATTTTTCTTCATCTGCATCAATTGAAAGTTCTGGTACTTGAAATGAGGACTGGGTCCCAGTATCACCTGACCAGGACTCGTCTTGTGACTCAAAATTACTGTGATTGAAGAATTCCTCATCCGTAGTGTTTGCTTTTGAATATTTCTCCTTCAAAAAATATGAATATACTTATTTATTATTTATTTAATTGCATTATTATTATTTGAAATGTCGAATAGTCGTTAAAAACGGTATTTTACCTAACTGCATTAATATTTTTTGGGATTTACTTTCGAATCTAGTATTTTTATTTTATTGCTATCGACATTCAATTATTGTACCTCTAATTTTGTGTGAGCATATGTCTGTCTCGCTTACACCAATGATAAGAATGAGTGCGATGAAATTAATGATGATGACAATGTACAAAGCAATGTTGTGTCATAACGTAATAATAATGAAAATATTGTCGTGTCTTGCTGCACGTATATGTATGTATTTACAGTACAATAAAAACAAATTAATACATACACTTTTGATTCTTTTGCAATTTGTGGGGGGGCATAAGCTTTGATAAGAAGTCCATCTTGGACTTATTCTTCCAATCAACTTCAATCATATCGGGGACGAACTCGCATTGCTTGGCCTTCATAACTCTTTGGCATTCAAAGGTATAGTACGATTTCAGATTGTTCCATTTTCTTGACACATCTCCTGATAGACGAAAATGGTATTCCAATAATTAATGCGCAATCTAATAAATTAATTAATTCATTTTACGTACCTTGTGTAAGCTGGATGGTTGGTTGAAATTTAATATTAATTTCCTTTGTTAATTTCATCCAGAAATCACTTTTCATGCTTTTCAGTTTATACAGCGGACTGGAGTGGTTCCACACATATTCTGCAGCTTGGACGCTTTCAATAATGAAATCAGTTATTTCATTTGTAAACACTGCTTTATTAGCCATTGTTTTTGGCTTGTTTATTTCATTCCCGGCCTTTTCGAGGTGTGACCGGAGAATCTTCATAATTGTTCGACATAGTAATATAAAATACCAAATATCGATATGATTTTAGACGATAGCTTTCGATAACAGGTGCCGGTGTCGGTATCCAAAAATAAACAAAAACTAGCTGAAGAAAAAACAATTTATAGCGCTCAATGGAAGTGTGAGAATGCACGGATCCTGGAAATTGGTCCTGCCCGTTGGGTTTGTACTGTACTCACTGCCGCTGTTTCTGCGAGTCAACAGCACCTCGGACTACATAATCGATGAGGAGTTTCACATCCCACAGGGCCTGGCATTTTGCCGAAAGCAATTTGATGTGGTATGCAACAGCAGCCGGTTACCATAGCAACTGTTATTCAAATGGCAACCGTAATACTTTCAGTGGGACTCCAAAATCACCACCTTCCCGGGCTTGTATCTCATTGCACTGGTGCTACAGCCGTTTAATGCTTGCACCGTCACGGGTCTACGTCTCCTAAGCTTGGCCGGCGCTGGCATCAACATTCTGCTGTTGTACAAGATACGTCGCCGTACACTGGCCGGCACTGGAGGTAATGCTTATGCGGCACATGAGGCAATTACGCTATCAGTGCTACCGCCGTTGTATTTCTTCTGTCATCTGTACTATACGGACACGTTGGCATTGACCATGGTGCTGTTGTTCTACAATTACTGGCAGCAGGATGCACATCTGCCGGCTGCAGTTTGCGGCGCTGCAAGTGTGCTCATGCGCCAGACGAACATCGTTTGGGTGTGCATGTGCTGTGGCATCACCATTCTGGACACAGTCGTGCAGCAGTGCGTCAGGACGCGTGCTGAGAATAACAAGCAAATACGACTCTTTGGCAGCGAAGTAGACACAAGTGCTTTTCAAATACTATATTTATTAACTGTTTTCATTTTTAGCTTTGGCGGCAGTTGCTCGGCAGTCCACAGTTGCTCTGCAATTGTATTCTGAGCATTTTGGCTAAATGTTGTTTCTATGTGTCGATTATATTGCCGTTCATTGGATTCATCTGCATCAATGGATCTATTGTAGTGGGTGACAAAAGCGCTCACGAGGCTACACTACATTTGCCGCAGATCTTCTATTTTGCCATATTTGCTGCTGGCTTTGGTATCTCCAATACACTGCGACAGTTGCGTGTGGCTTTGACGCTGTTGCGACGTCATCCGGTTCTCACACTGCTGGTCACTCTGCTTTTAGCCGCAGTGGTGCATTTCAATACGGTGGTACATCCATATCTGCTTGCTGACAATCGTCACTACACCTTCTATGTATGGAGTCGCCTGTACGGTCGCTTCTGGTGGTTCCGCTACGCCATGACTCCGCTGTATGTGCTCGCGCTGGCGCTGGTATGCTGTGGACTGCGGCACATGTCCGACAGTTTCAAGCTAATGTTCCCACTGGCCTTGTTGCTGGTGCTGTGCTTCCAACGTTTACTTGAACTGCGTTACTTCCTGGTACCGTATGTGCTCTTCCGACTGAATACTCGACCCACGCGCAAGGGATTCGCCGAATGGCTGGAACTGGGCGTGCATCTACTGCTAAACGTGGCCACATTCTATGTGTACTTCACCAAAGAGTTCTACTGGAAAAACTATCGCACGCCACAGCGAATCATTTGGTAAATCACATTCCCCCATATATTAAAGAACGAAAGGTTTATCGTTTTCATTTGAATATTGCCTTTGTTTATTCATTGCATTGCTACTGGAGTGATAAATTGCTCTACGTTGTCAGTTATAAAAGTCGAGATATAATTATAATTATATCCCAAGATTGTATTCAAATGTTGTGCACCCGAAAAATGTTCGTTTATAGATTCTTACTGGCTAGTTAAAAGATTTCCATATATATAATACTACCGAGGCGAATAAGTACACATATTTACTACAAATATCAGTTAAAAACATGGACATGGATATGAGAAATCTATAAAAATACATGTATGTATGTTAATAAAGACATAAAATAGAGAATATAATATTTAAATGCTAGTAAAAGTATGGGTATGTATGTATGTTTATGTTTATGTATGTAAAATGCAAAAACTAGGCAAGAAATGTTTCGGTTAATTATAATTGTAATTGTAATACTAATGCAAAGTACGCGTAAACACTTTGAGCTTTGAGTTGAAGTGAAGAGCGTTCGTTCCCTGGCCGCCAAGAGCTAATCTTACAATTAGTTTGGCACACAACATATATATATATATATATATAGAATAATTTGGGCCATTTTATCAATCTCAACGTCTAATCGAAGGCCACCTTGCGAGCGAAGGAGGTGAGTGATGATATTTCGCTGGGATTGGAGTCGGATGGCAGATTACTGAATTCGATTTCTTCGCTGGCAGCGGAAGCAACAATATTCTCATTGGACTGTGTCGTCTCATCCCTCTGATGCATTGTGGGCCATTGTTTGTGACTGGGTGCGTACAAGATGAGCAAAGCAAAGATGTAGATGTTCCACATGCCATAGACGCCGGTAAGAAAGGCGGAGGTCAATTGAATTTCAACATTCTCATTCCATTGCCAATGTCCTTCGGCCATTTGACCCATGATGAAGCCGGCGACGGTCAAGCCAGCGCACAGTAAAGTGGCCAGCATAAGGAATTTAAAGCGATAGATGAGGCCTAGAAAAAGAACAACGAACAATATACACTCTATGTCAAGTCATTGAGGGCAATATATTATGTTACACATCTAATCAAACTTTGAATTAACAATTGGAGTTGAGGAATTTTACTTGGTAAACAGATAGATGGCCACAATCAAGCCATAAAGACCCAAGACTTCTGCAAAGATTAGTATTAAAACGATTCCAACAAATAGTTTTGGTTGCAGCGCAGAGGCCCGCACTCCAGCATCGCCCACAATGCCAATGGCAAAGCCGGAAGCCATGCCCGATAGACCCACAGCAATGCCAGCGCCCAGATTGAGGAAGGCTCTAAAACTGTTATATCTTTCGGTTAATGTGCCCGCCAGGAGTACGGCGACCACAAGGCCATAGATGGCAATGATGCCCGCCATAACGACGGGTATGATAGACTTCATAATCAGCTCTGGGTGCTTCATAGACATCGATGCTATACCCAAACCTGACTTGGCCGTTCCATATGCAGCACCCATCGCCGTGAACACTATGGCCGAGGTGACACCCATCACACAGAAGAAGCACGCATATTGCGGCTCATCCATTGTCGCTTCTGCATCGTCAAAAACCATTTTGAGATCAAATTGTTACTGTACTGTAATAGATCCGGAATGGAATCCGAATGCTTCAATACAGGAAAGAAAAGCATTGGCCTACCCTTTGGAATAAGTTCTCTAAATGTAAAAGGCAACTCACCTTCGTAGTGCAGACGCCGCGCTTGAGACATGGAGGGCAATGAGGTGCGCTTAACGCCAATGTCCCTGAACACCTTCCACACCATGAAGCAGAGGAAGAGGAAGTATATGGCAGCCGAGACTCCAGCAAGCACAATGAAACTCATTGCGACTTTGGCGCCAAGCGGAGTTGTCCATATGGAGTAGAAGGGATTACGCAGCTGGACGCCACGCTCACAAATGTCAAAGACAAAAAGTGAAATGCAGCCAACAACGACGGCGGAGAGATGCTTCCAGTAACGTGATCGTATGGTTGATTTGTTGGGTGAATCCTGGATAAGCATATGCTCGCCGGCAAAGACCAGCCAGAAGGAGAGCAGCATGGCATAGAAAATGCCCTGACGCACATCGCTTAGCAGCAGCATGTACGGCATTTCTACTCCTAATGTTAGATACTCCAGTGGAAGATTCAGAAAGCTAAGAGCACCACCTAAGTACAGCAGCATGTACTCTAGCAGAGCGGGGGAACGTTGAAGTATATGTACACGTCGCCAGAACCAGATCATGATGCCCACCACAAAGGGAAAGAGCAGAGTTTTAAGCAGTAGCCAAACTTGAGTGAATCCACCGTTTTGGTAGATGGCTGTCAATGTGAGATCGTGCATGTGTCCAACTTGCAGGTTTATATTATTGGGCGTGTCCATGGGAAAGCGTAGATTTAAGAGATAAAAGCTGTGATGGAGTGCACCCAGCTCAAACAATGGTATTATATCACATGTGTATAGCGTTTCTTTAGTATGCACATGCGTGGGATAGCAGTCCAAATAGCGATGTTCCACGCTGTGTGCATACAGCTTCCAATCTTGATCGGCATCCCCATTGTTGCGATAAGCGAGTCGTGTGTCAATCGTTAGCTGTAGATCCTTGGGCGGCTCACGAAGCTCCGATGACGAGAGGTACGCAATGTTTACCTGTAACACTCCAATGAGATTCTGCTGCCATCGGCTGTAGTCCAGTACCCGATTATCTCGTGGTAGCGGCATTTGAAAGATGTACACCAGTTTATTAGCCATCTTAAGCAAGTCGTCTTCGATCTCGTCAAGCGGCACCGGATTACAAGCGCCCGCTCCGCGTGAGTATAAAAAGAAGCTGGTGTCATTTTGACGGCCAGGCATATCGCGGCACTTGGTACCCAGCACAGTCTGATGACCAGCGGGCAAGGGTGCATAGAGACCACCCAGAAGGAAGCAGGCTACTTGACAAAGTAGCAGGCTGGTTACCAATATGGACAGCTTGCGTCCGCTTAAATTCTCGAGTATGGTCCCAGACATTTTGGCTAAGGTGTGGCAATCACTGTTATTGAGCGAGGCAGGCGCTTCCTCTTTATCTTTATCTCACGTTAAAGTAAACAATATTTATTTGTTTTACTTGCACGCTATAAAAAGAACTCAAAATGAACCCGACTGTCGGCTGTCGGCGAAACAAACAAAGCGGCGTTCGTATACAGAATGTTAGGGCTGTCGCCTTATCCGCAGAAATCAAAGCAAACAGCTGTTGGTGTCTTAAATCCCTCAATGATAAACAAACGATTTATTTATAAACAAGTCTAGATAAAATTATTATAATTTATATTTTAAATCACAATTAAGCAGTCATTATTGTTATTAAATATTAGTTCATTAAGTACAGGCAACTCTATTTTCTATCCCAATAAATATCGATGACAATGCACTAGTTTCGATAGTCTGTCGATTTAAAAAGACATCCCAAGTTGCCAGAATGTTAGGAAATTGACTGCAACTTGAAAATTACACAAATTACCTGTTGCTTATTGTTAAATTATAAATTCTATTTAGTTCATACTTTTATTAATTAGTTAGTTTTCAAAATTTTCATACATCTTTGCTAGCTAGCGCTATATAAATTATGAATATCTCTGCAGCTGATGCAGCGGTACAGTGAACAGCTGTTTGCAATTGTTTTGATAGCATAAAGTACGTAAGAATGCAGCGGGCACCTGTAAGTACAGCGTATATAATATGTTAACAGTAGTTATTATTTGCATTTACCTTTGCAGCATCTTTGGCAATTCTTTGGCATTACCAGCCAGTCAACAAAAGCAATCAGGCAATTTCACAGCAGGCGGTTAGCTGCGCATCAGAGCAAGCCTAGTCGCAGTTGGAAGAGTTTTCCCTTCGCGCGTGTGGGCTTCGCTCTGATTGGAGCTGGTGCCATTGGATACGATGGAATTGTTAACGATTTCACCTACTGTGGATCGTCGGTGCGTTTTGTACGCTCAGTAAAAACAGCAATATTAATAGCCATTGATTACCTGGGACTGGACGAGAATGATGGCGAATATAAGACCAAGATAAAGGTGTTGCATCAGAGGAGCGCCGACAGGCTATTGGAAACCTGTCTGCTTAATGGTGGCCTCTACATAAAAGTCGGCCAAGGATTTGCAGCTATCAATCATATATTGCCCATTGAGTACACCAGTACGTTAGCAAAGCTGCAGGACGAATGTCTGACGACATCAAAGGCTGACATACAGAAAGTGTTTCGTACTGATTTCGGTCAGCTGCCCGAAGATATGTACAAAGAATTTGATTACGAGCCCGTAGCGGCTGCCAGCTTGGCGCAGGTGTTTAAGGCAAGGCTGCACAGCGGCGAGCAGGTGGCCGTCAAAGTGCAGTACAGCGACTTGCAGAAGCGTTTCATCAGCGATGTGGCGACAATAATCTTTTTGCAGGACATCATTGAGCTTGTATTTAAGAACTACAACTTCGGCTGGATAATGAACGATCTGCGTAAGAATCTGGTGCAAGAACTTAACTTTGTGCAGGAAGGACAAAATGCAGAACGTTGCGCCAAAGGACTAGAGAAATTAAACTATGTCGTCGTGCCAAAGATCTATTGGCCGCAAACGAAAACAGTAAGATATCCATTATCAATAATCCACTCTTATTAATCTTTTTATTATATTATATGCTTCAGCGCGTGCTCACAATGGAATGGATGGACGGCTATAAGATCAACGACGTACCTGCATTTAAAAGGCATAAAATAAGCCTGACTGACATTGACATGAAGCTATACAATGTGTTTGCCGAGCAAATCTTTCACACTGGATTCGTGCACGCAGATCCACATCCCGGCAACAGTGGGTAATCCAATAAAATATGGCGTACAGCTCATGAAACTAATTAACTTATCCTTTTTAGTTTTTGTGCGTAAAAATGCGCAAAATGGCAAAGCAGAGATTATATTGTTAGATCATGGCCTCTATGAGGAGCTGCCAGCTAGTGTGCGTGGCCCTCTTTGTGAATTCTGGGAGGCCACAGTGCTGCGGGACGAGCAGAAGATGAAGGCGGCTGCTAAAAAGATTGAAGTTGTTGAGTACATTAAATTTGCTGAGGTGCTATTCCAGCAGCCCATACACATGCATAGTGGCCCAATCAGGAGCAAACTGACTCAGGAGGAACTCGAGCATATACGCAAGATAGCGAGGGAAAACTTTGATGTCATCATGAGCACCTTGAAGGAAATGCCACGTAGCATGCTCTTTGTGATGTGAGTCCTCAATGCATTAACTTATAATTGTTATTTCTAACAAAATGTAATTGCATTTTCTTTGCACAGACGCAATTTAAATATTGTGCGTTCCATTGGCGATATGCACGGCAATGTGGTGAATCGTCCCCAAGTCATGGCCCGCTATGCCCAACATTGTCTTTACGAGCGTAACATAAGATCCCCGATGCAATACATGCGTTGGTTATGCCGTCGCATTTACTTTGAGTACTGCCTCTGGATAACTTCATTGCGGCCGATTTTAATGAATTATTATCTAAATTTCTTGTATCTTGTGGGACGAGCGCCAGCATCAGCCAGGACACTCATGCGTGACATAATGCAACAGGACAAGGAACAGCAGCTTCACTAGCTTAAAGAAAAAAACCCGCATATTCATTTGATGACGCTTAATGTAATATATTTTCCGTAAAGCTATTATCGTTATTGTGTCGTGCTTAATAATTGTGATTCGTTGAATGTCAAAGAAGATTGATAGATTGATTAAAACTTTTAACTTTTACATTTAATGCTTGCCATTTAATGGAAACAGACAACCCGTTTAGCTGTCTAAAGATTGCATAAGGTATTTTAATTAAATTGCAGTTCAGTTATCCAAGGTTGGTTCACTCAAACAGTTATTGCTAACCAACATTCACTGCCACTTAGGAGCTGCAAACACAACAAATCAATAGGGTTTTTAGATGAGCAAAATATTCGATACATACACTAATTTCTATACCCTGTAAAAGTGAACTCAACAATGAGCATGTACTTTTAATTTTATTAAGTTTTAACATTTCATCGTTAGTAAAATCGGTTTATAGACTTCTGTGATATCTTAAAATAGTAGTAGTTACGCAAATGTATATAGGGTATCTAATTACCCAGCTAAATCTTAAACTGCATCAAGTATTGCCGACGTGTGAGGAGCACACATATTGCTGCCCCGAAATAGGCACAAATGGGCGTCAACAACTACATATTTCCGGTTGTGTGGGGCGCCATGGCAGGCATCAACATGCCAAAAATTCTTGGCTCCCAATATATGAGCACGATATGAGCAAGTGGTGAGACATCTACCCCTCCCCGCGCATCGACGAACCTCTTTATAACACTTTCACATAAAGTAAAGCATCGAGTATATGGAGTATCGTGTGGTGCACACAGAACTAAATTCAATTCAATTTCATTTAAAGTTACTTTCGCTGACTGACAGACAAGCGAGTCAAGTCCTCTAAGCCTAGGTCGTGCTGTACAGTGGGTCAAACTCAACATATTTTAATTAAATTAAAATGATAATAACAGGGCAGCAAAACGTTATTGGTCACAAATTCTCTTGAATTCTTCTCAATTGTCATTATATACTTATGTATATAATATGCAGCAAACTTAAGAATAGTTAGTAATCAAAGTTCTGCATTATCAGCTTTTAAAATAACTTTCTATATTCAAACGCATTTGTGTTTAAGTGTATAAGAGTCTCATTATAAGCAGACACACATGCATTAATACACACAAGCACAGCAACGCAAAAAATGTAACGGCACTGCTCTCAGTTGCCTACGCTTACAATTCGCTCTCTCTCTCTCTTCTAATAGCGAACGATAGAGAGAGAACAACAACAACATAGAGAGCAGAAGAAACTTGCAAAACGGAGAATGATTAAAATCAAATGGTAACAAAAGACAATCAAAATGTTATGTGTCTACAGAATCTCTCGAAGTTATTAACTGATTCTGGTCCCAAGCCAAGTGAAATAATTAAATTATAAATCTCAATACGATTTTTGTGTGGTCTTATACAATTTTGAGCCATTGTTGGTGTCGCACTTGTTGTTGTTATTGTAGTTGTTTTGGGGCCAGAGCTAAATATGAAATTAAAAATCAACGCTAAAGTGTGAAACGCCTGAAAAATGTCTGAAATGGCTGTCTGGCGGCAGTCAGGTAAATGCTTAGAAGGCTTAAAAGGCTTAGAAGCAGCTCTGCAGCCAGCTAGAGCAATTGCAATTGCATTTGCAGACAAGTCGCGGAACATAACAAAGGTCTCGAGCGGAAATTGAAATTAGCCAAACGGAAAGGCAGACAACTTTGGAAATTCTTTGTTACCAATTAGCAATGAACAAGGAGTTTATTATGCAGGGCGGCACGCCCATAACCAGTGAACTGGCAACGGTAAACGATGCTCAATTGGGAAATTAAAACTAAATTTATCTTCATATTTTGCCTTCTTGTTGATCGCAGGAGCTGCGCAAGCTCGTCTTTGGCACGGCCGCCATTCCAATGCGTGCCGAGTGGCTGCAGACGTCCTTTGTCTTTGGAGCAGCGCCCAAAGAGGATCTGGCCTATGGCCTACGCTGTCCAAGGAATGCCACACGTGGCCTGCTCTCGGTGGTGCAGGGTTTCATTTTGAAGTATCTGCTCTTTGCCCGCAAGAGCAGTCGCACCAACTCCACTGAGTGCGTGCATACACTTTAGAGGAATCCCCAGCTAAAGTTAATCTACAAATCCACATGTGTGTGTGTGTGTGTCTATCTTTTCAGTCCACTTCACGCCAATGCGGATATGCAACGAGATTCGCTCTTCAATGCCTTAATTGAAATATTACGCACCATTTCGGATAAGGGCAAGGTTACCATGGTGCTGCCCTCGGAGGATGAGGTCTTTGTGGATCACAGCGCCAGCTACTTTCATGATACGGTCACCGAAAAGGTAAGCCCAACGATTGCATAATTCATTACTTATTGATTTTATTTACTGAGCTAAGTAACAGCTACATAGATTCCTTCAGAATATTTATATTTAATAATTATATTTATATATATATTCAATTTAAATTAAATTTATAACTATTTATATTCATTTTCTGATTTATTTTAAATATATTGTTAAAATTTTATTTATTTTTATTATTGGCATTTTAATTCTTTTTTATTTATTTATTTATAAATTTTAAAATACTTTTAATTACTTTACATTTTTTACAATCGTATTTAATAAGGTTTGTGAGTGATGAAACTGTTGCTCATAATTATTTACAATTAATATATAATTTATTTATAATTATATGATTATATTTATCAGTTATATTTAGCTGCAATAAGTGTATAGCTTATCGTTAAGTGCCTCGAAGTTGCCGAGTTCTTTGCAAGCTTCCATTAAGAAGTACTTATGCTATTGATTGATAAGCGAGAAAAGAAGAATTTATATAGTAAACTATTTATACAATTCTATATATTTTTAGCGCTACTTATTTATTTGTTTAAACTACGTATTTTGAACTCTATCTTTTCAATTTGTTTCAAGTAATGTTAACAGAGATAAAAGAAATCCATTAACTATTGTATTTCCCATTAACATTAACTTTATTGACATCTTTAAAATGTCTCAAATAATTAAGTTAATTATATATATAATCCCATTAGTTGTAGTCTTCATCTTTATACCTTTAACTCTTAATTCGTTTTTAATATAAAATGTTATTAGAAGAATATTAATACATAATAACATGTTGGTAATAATATCTATTTGGATTACTCTCTAACTCTAACTCTATCTTCTTTAAAATGACTGATAGTTAAACTAGCTAATTCTATTTAATCGAGTTCTTTTCTTTCGGTTTCTTGCCTTAAATATCTTCAAGTCTAAATTTATTAACTGAGATAAATCTTTCGTATTACCTTCCCTTTATCATTACAGCTCTATGTCTTTACACTGTCGCCCAACGAGGAGCTGGAACACTTTATGAAGCGTAATTTCAAATACGTAAGAACTTAAGTTACAGAATTGTTAACCGTTCTGTAGCTATAGCTATATATTAAATATATTTGTCTAATTTGCTTTCCAAAGTTTACAGAAGAGGAGACTCCAGGCACTTTGCTGTTTCTTTATAGCGCCGTCCTCACACGTTCGATGGGAAAGTAAGATTTCCGCTGTTGTAGAGAGTGTCTTTAATTTGAGCAATTATTCTGCTTATTATATACCTAATAGATATAGTTATAAGTATATATAATTATATTATAATACTTCAATTCTAATCAGTTTGTTACCTTTGTAATCCGATGCATCACAGAGTGCGCACGGATTTGGATTCGACGAAGGGTTCGCCGTTGACGATGAGCAACCACGAGGAGGGTTCCCTGATGATTGTCACCTTGCTGTTGACGGGTCGGGCCACGCCCTATATACACAATGGTGTCATCAATGTGGGCGATGAGAATAGCTATGTGATTAACTGAAGAAACCAATGATTATCGTTGATCTTGATGTGGAACTTCCTTTCGATTGCAGGCCGTGCCGCAGTATGGAGTGTTGAAGCGTTGTATGATTGGACTGCTGCTCTGGGACATTGAATCCGCCAGCGTGAGTATAGATGATAGTTGCTACAACTGCTGAGCTCCTTTCCCTTTCCCCTCAGGCTGCTGTCAATCAATCCCGACAACCGGGCTCCCGTCTAAAGACGCCCAACTATCCCATTTGGATTACCAGCTGTACTGGACATTACGGTGTCATCTTTAATAAGAATCCGGATCTGTTGCGCAATTATCATGCTGAATCGCGATTTGATGTGAACTATTATAGCTGTTCCGGGCATCAGATTCTGATGACCATCGACAATCGGACGTACAACGAGCAGGCATTGGTCATGTTGGAGCGACAACCAATTACACCGGAGAGCACCTCGTTGACGGGTAAACCGGGCAAGGATGAGGCCATTACGGGTGGCGGAGGTGCTGCTGCCGGAGTTGTTGGTGTCGCTAGCACTAGCGGCGGTGGTAGTGGTGGTGCTAGTGGTGCTAGCGCTGGCAACGATGTGGTCGCCAAGGAGGAGTCAATGCTCAACACGCCATTGCAGCGTTTGATTCATACCAAGTGGGAAGAGGCAACTATAAGCTTTCACGTGCAGCCATCGATGTTGAGTTATCTTTTTAGTACCACACAGTAGTACGAGACCAGCCCGATACTCTCTTCCTCTCTTCCCCTACCCTTCTACCCCAACTCTTTGCTTCACATATATGTAGTTTCAATGAATCTCCAACTATATTTGGAGTAGCTCCTTCTGATCCCAAACTTGCATTGTCAGCATGTCAGCTTGTTATGTTGTCTCTTGATCTATGATATAAATCGACTTTCTTGGCGAATGACCAATACCCAAATACACCTTTCTATAACTATACGTACTACGTACATCTATATCTCAACACTTCCAGCCAAGTAAGTTGTATAGTTCCATAGTTCCATAGTTTCATAGCTGATAAATTCCCTCTAATCCAAATAATAACATACTTATCTCTCTTAGTTCCCTTAAGAACTTAAAATTCATTTAATTTAAGTTAAATATTTTCAGTTCTCACGTAGTTTTTATCATTTGTCTAGTTTTTATAGAGTTTTAGCAATCTTTAATTATAATTAGGGATATTCGTAGCTCCCCTTTAACAATATTAATAGATGCTGAATAATAGTTATCTCTAGTTTTAATTATTATATGTATACATAGCTGTCTAGTGCCATCAATTGTATGCTTTCTAGTCGACAACATAATACTGCACAATTCCTTATTAATCGAATCGTATTGTATCGTATCTTATGTTGCACTTAGTTGAGTTCTACTGTTGCTGTCTCTAAACTCTGTTCTAAAGAAACGAATTTTAAAGGGTATTTTAAAAAGATACATGAATTTGGAATTCCATAACAGCGATGGTAAATACACGTAAAATATTGCGGAAATAATGTTACCGAGGCCTCTCTCTATCCATCAAAGTGCGACTACAGGATCTCAGCCAGTTGAGGTTGCCACCTGGAGCCACTAGACGATCAAGCTAAACTACGAAACTATCGATTGCACGTACAACAACACAAACATAATACAAATACGAAAATTGTTAATTAATATTTAGAAATAAATGTTCAAATCATTTACTTGAAAGTTTCCTATTTGTTTTCCTAATGATCTTTACTTTTTTGTCCTTTAACTAAATATTGCAATATTGCAATAATTAACAATCAATGATCTGCATTATCAGCTTTTAAAATAACTTTCTATTTTCAAACGCATTTGTGTTTAAGTGTATAAGAGTCTCATTATAAGCAGACACACATGCATTAATACACAGAACCACGGTTGCCAGACTTGGTACTTTAGTACCAAAACTGGTAACTTATTTCTTCATTGGTACATTGGTATTTAGTTGGTACTATTTTTATGAAAAAAATGGGTTATTACTACTACTACTTTTACTCTTCTACTACTATTTTTACTACTATTTCTACTACTATTTCTACTACTATTTCTACTACTATTTCTAATACTATTTCTACTACTATTTCTACTACTATTTCTACTACTATTTTTACTACTATTTCTACTACTATTTCTACTACTATTTCTACTACTATTTCTACTACTATTTTTAATACTATTTCTACTACTATTTCTACTACTATTTCTACTACTTTTTTTACTACTATTTCTACTACTATTTTTACTACTATTTCTACTACTATTTCTACTACAACTTTTTTTTACTACTATTTCTACTACTATTTCAACTACTATTTCTACTACTATTTCTACTATTTTTTTTACTACTATTTCTACTACTATTTTTACTACCATTTCTACTACTATTTCTACTACTATTTCTACTACTATTTCTACTACTTTTTCTACTTCTATTTCTACTACTATTTCTATTACTATTTCTACTACTATTTCTACTACTATTTCTACTACTATTTTTACTACTATTTCTACTACTATTTCTACTACTATTTCTATTACTATTTCTACTACTTTTTTTACTACTATTTCTACTACCATTTCTACTACTATTTCTACTACTATTTCTACTACTATTTCTACTACTATTTCTACTACTATTTCTACTACTATTTTTACTACTATTTCCACTACTATTTCGACTACTATTTCTACTACTATTTTTACTACTATTTCTACTACAACTTTTTTTACTACTATTTCTACTACTATTTCTACTACTTTTTTTTACTACTATTTCTACTACTATTTCTACTACTATTTTTACTACCATTTCTACTACTATTTCTACTATTTCTACTACTATTTCTACTACTTTTTCTACTACTATTTTTACTACTATTTCTACTACTATTTCTACTACTATTTTTACTACTATTTCCACTACTATTTCTACTACTATTTTTACTACTATTTCTACTACTATTTCTACTACTATTTTAACTACTATTTCTACTACTATTTTTACTACTTTTTCTACTACTATTTTTACTACTATTTCCACTACTATTTCTACTACTATTTTTACTACTATTTCTACTACTATTTCTACTACTATTTCTACTACTATTTTTACTACTATTTCCACTACTATTTCTACTACTATTTCTACTACTATTTCTACTACTATTTTTACTACTATTTTTACTACCATTTCTACTACTATTTCTACTACTTTTTTTACTCCTTTTTTTTACTACTATTTCTACTACTATTTCTACTACTATTTCTACAACTATTTCTACTACTATTTCTACTACTATTTCTGTACTATTTCTACTACTAATTCTACTACTAATTCTAATACTACTATTTCTACTACTATTTCTACTACTATTTCTACTACTATTTCTACTACTATTTCTACTACTATTTCTACTACTTTTTCTACTACTTTTTCTACTACTATTTTTACTACTATTTCTACTACTATTTCTACTACTTTTTTTTACTACTATTTCTACTACTATTTCAACTACTATTTCTACTACTATTTCTACTACTTTTTTTTACTATTATTTCTACTACTATTTTTACTACTATTTCTACTACTATTTTTACTACTATTTCCACTACTATTTCTACTACTATTTCTACTACTATTTCTACTACTATTTCTACTACTATTTTTACTACTATTTCTACTACTATTTTTACTACTATTTTTACTACCATTTCTACTACTATTTCTACTACTATTTCAACTACTATTTCTACTACTATTTCTACTACTATTTTGACAACTATTTCTACCGGTACCTTACTTCTTCATTGGTACTTTAGTTGGTACTACTTTTATGAAAAAATAATGCGTTATAACTACTACTACTTTTACTACTTCTACTACTATTTTACTACAATTTTTACTACTATTTCTACTACTAAAATACAAAGGAAAAAAGGATCACTTATAAAGTTGGTACATTTTGGTTTTTTATTTGGTACTTATTTCTCCAAGATCTGGTTGCAAAAATTTTCATGAAGTGGCAACCGTGCAACACAGCAACGCAAAAATGTAACGGCACTGCTCTCAGTTGCCTACGCTTACGATTCGCTCTCTCTTTAAATAGCGAACGATATAGGATAACATCATTGAAACAAAAGAAACTTGCTAAAATTGACAATTGCGATGCTCTGCTCTGCACATAATTTGATTATGTAACTGTTGTTGTAATGCATATTGCAGATGCAGTTGTTGTTTAGTAATTTAACTGTAGCTGTACAATTTGCTAAATGCGTCTGTTTATTATCCCCTTAAAATCCAGTAATATAAATGCAAATTTATTAAAAAATAATTTATTATTTAAATTGTATGATATTTATTAAAGTTTGTTGTGTTTTCTTTACACAAAAATGATTGAAGTTCCTTGTTTAGCCGGTTTTGAAAGAGAGTTGAGTTTATTTTTGTTTAAATTGTGTTTTGTTTTTTACGTTTTGTAGTATTGGTTGGATAAGACAATAGTTTACTCGTAATTGTAGATTGGTTTTGCAATTGTTTCTTAAGTTTGAAATAGTTGAAATCGAGAATATCATTATGTATAATACTTTTGCTTTAAAGAATTTATAAGAATATTTCATATTTTCCACGAAAGAGTTACCCTTGAGATTAGTTAGTTATTATTATTAATATTATTATTAATATATATGTATTTAAAGATTTGGTAAGTTCCTAACTAATATCGTTAATATATACGTACATAAATATGTAATGTTTAATTAGGTATAAATTGTATAAATATTTATTAATACCATTTTGTTTAACAGCATATCTGCAGTATATAGTTTATATAGTTTTATTTACAAAAAACTTGAAAATTGTTAAATTTAGCAACTGAATATCGATTGGAATATATTGAAACAAATGTTGTTTAGAATTGTTACTCTTTTTTACCACTTTGTGTAATTGAATTCCATCAGCAAGACCATTATCTCAAATATGTTGTTGGCTTTTCGGTAATTTCTCAAACTGTTTTTCTTTTTTGTTTTCCCCTTTCAATTGCCCTTACCCTGGCTATCAGTTGGCACGCGATTCGTGTCCCACGAGGGCCCAGCCCAGCCCATGTGACCAAATCATTGGCCTCTGCTTTATCTGTCCCACTGTCTGTCCCGTTCCGTCTGCCCGTCCGCCCATCTGTCTGGCAGAAAGTAGAGGGTCTGGAGTAACGCCTTGATAGACAAGTGTGCCAACATGCATTATTGAAATGGTTGCGGCCCACATTTTCGCTGCTGTTTGTTTGCATTTCGGATGGCTTCTTCGTAGCACTCTCAACCCTCAGTATAAATAAATAGTTGCCCGACTTTAGACACGCCCACCCAATACTTGAAATTGTGTATTGCATTGGTGTTGCATTGGCCTTGAACTATTGACATCTTTACAGCGACAAATTCCAAGTATTTAGCTTAAAAGTTGAGTCATTTCACAGCTAATATATGAGCTGAGTTTGCCATAATGACAACAAAAACATAAATATGATTAACATTACAATTTAATATTAAAAAGATTTTGTTGAGACTTATAAAGAAATTGCATTTAAATTAGAGAAATTAAACGGAAAAGAAAACAAACTTATATTTTAGGAACAGAAACCATAGTTGTTGTTGTTATTATTGTTTTGAATACGAGAAATCGTTTCATTATTTGAATTTAAAAAACTAATTTTAAAGTTGTCTTTCATAAAGTAATGCACTTAAATACCTTTTGTCTTTGTCTATCAAAAATTAATCATCTTAAATTAAGTCTTGGCTTAGGTTCATGTATTGCAAATATGTACAAAATATATGTATGTATGTCTGTATATTCAGGACAATATAATATTTATAATATTAATATACAATACTTAAAGGTATACACTGTAATTATATTGGTGCCTGTGCTGCTGACTGTCAATGATGATGACGCTGCCAGCTTGGGGTCAAACAGTGCTCGCTTATCTCTCACCTCTCAACTCTCAACTCTCATCTATCATCTGTCACCTCTCATTATGATTACAAATATCGTATAAACGTGTGCGCTTAGAGCCTAACTAACTGCAACTGTATTCGTATATAGATTACCTTGTGCAAATCTAATGATAGTCGATATAATGAAACGACTTCAACTCCGAAATTGTACCCTGTACAATAGGTTTAAAGTCTCGGACACTTTGTGAGCTCACTCGCTGCCATACACAATCGTACTTTGAATAATCGTTATACTATATACTATAACGTAATACCTAACTATGACTAACTACAGTTGGACCAAAACCAGCAGTCCACTATATCCTCTATGGTCGCACCAGCATCTTCTCAATAAACGCCAGATTCGTATGTCCATATCTGGTCAGATTGAGAGCAAGTGCAGCCGGATTCTTTTTCGTCTGCGTGTGCCAAGTGAGAATCTATGGAAAGATTGAATTTAAAACGATATTAGTTGAATCTATATAGTGTAGATCTCTTCAGAACTTCTACCTCTCTGCATTCGTCAGCGAGCAGCTCAATCTCAGCGTTGTCCAACGGCGCTAGACTACGCAGAAAGCCATCCTCCTCATAGCCCGGCTTAAAGGGCATCTTTGCCTGCGGTCGCTCGCGTAGAAACTTAACGCTAACCGCAAATCCAGCCATATCCACAGGATACTTGCGACCTCCTATCCAGCCATCATAGTAGCCTTCCAGTTTGCCATCACGTATTATGGGACTGCTAACTCCGGTCTTGGTGACCAAACCCACTGGCCACATGGACACCTTTTTGGTATAACGCATCTACAATTGTAATTACATAATATTAATGTTAGTCTTAATGGGGAATAAGGATAGTCGTGTATTGCGAGAACATGCCTGTTCAAATATGTTAATATCGTAGGTGTTATCATCGTCAGCAAAGTACAGTACACCCTCGGTGGCATTGGCGCGCAGATAATCGAGTCCTCGATTCCGATTCGAGACACCCCGGGGCTTGGCACGCTTCGTCAGCTTATATTGCTCCGGCATGGGAGCTACGGGGACGAAGGTGACGAAGATGGAGCAGGAGAAGAAGGAGAAAAGGCACGTTAATAGCATTCAAAGTGGAGGCAAAGTAATGTTAAGTGACAATACTCACCCACCAGGTACTCGTAGGGCACGCCAATGCGATCCAGTGTGTGAGCCACCAATGGGTTCGTCCTGTTCGCATCCTCAATCACCAGCCAGAGAAGGTTGAGCACATGCTTCAATGTATAACCGAGTCGTGTCAGCTCCGCCAGCTGTTCCGGTCGTCGATAAGTGGGCGTGATGATGTACAATGGCGGCTGTGGGGCAGAAGATGGCAAGTGGCATTAACTAAGGCTCTATATATTTTATTATTATCTATACTATGTGTGTGAGTGTGTGTGTGTGTGTGTGTGTTTACATGCGTTACGCGCGGCGTGTGCTTCGTTTTATGAGCAATTATGCAAATTAATCCACAAGTTGACTAGTTGACCGGGTTTAGTCTGCGTGTCTGTGTTCAGTTGGGTTACTAGTTACACTTTAAGCAGGCCACTTAAATGGCACACACACACACACACACATACAGACACACACTCACTCAGTGTGTGTGCATTTGCTGGTGTAGCAAATTGTTCATTGTTGACACACAAAAATGCATTCAAATTTATTTAACATTTCTTTCTCTCTCATTTTTTTTTGTTTGTTGCTAAATAAACAAAGACATTCAAATAAATAAAGTGCACTGAGCCAGCAAAAAACAACTAACAACGACTTGCAATTACACTATAAACATACATACATAAACATAAATTATAAACTAACAATATTTGAACAACAAAAATCAATTTATAAATCACTTTAAGCAGCTGCTATCAAAATATATACAAGAGTTCATTGTATTTACAGGGTATACAAGCACTGCAGTGACATGCAAATTAGCTAATTGCATATGCAACACAACAACTGACCAAATTCATGTCCCAAACCAGTTGTGTTAGCCATTTTATAGGCCCAAGTTTGGAGACCTTTCATTATAATAATACATTATTTATAGGGAGTTAAGTATCGAGTTGCAGAGGGTATTATTATATGTAAGTACTGAGTATTTCTAGTGGTAGGATGTCGTTCTTATTTTTCCCTTTCAATTGCCAAAGTTTTAGTCGTTTAGCATTTTCATTGATAAACTTTTAGTCCATTTCAAATTGTTACCGCATCTTCTTCTTTAGAGGAATTAATTGATCTAAATTAATAATTGTACAATTTTTTATATATTTATATATTTATATATTTATATATTTATATATTTATATATTTATATATTTATATATTTATATATTTATATATTTATATATTTATATATTTATATATTTATATATTTATATATTTATACATTTATACATTTATACATTTATATATTTATACATTTATACATTTACATATTTATATATTTATATATTTATATATTTATATATTTATATATTTATATATTTATATATTTATATATTTATATATTTATATATTTATATATTTATATATTTATATATTTATATATTTATATATTTATATATTTATATATTTATATATTTATACATTTATATATTTATATATTTATATATTTATATATTTATATATTTATATATTTATATATTTATATATTTATATATTTATATATTTATATATTTATATATTTATATATTTATATATTTATATATTTATATATTTATATATTTATATATTTATATATTTATATATTTATATATTTATATATTTATATATTTATATATTTATATATTTATATATTTATATATTTATATATTTATATATTTATATATTTATATATTTATATATTTATATATTTATATATTTATATATTTATATATTTATATATTTAAATATTTATATATTTATATAAATATATATTTATATATTTATATATTTATATAAATTATATATATTTATGTTTATATATATCTATATATATTTTCCTTTATTCTATGACATTGACTATAGTGCATCCCTAGCTAGTTGCTATGCATAACTAACTAGCACAGAGAATATCCATAAAATGCTCCGAGAATCTGTCTCAATTGGCTTGCATTTAGAGAATGTGGATCATCGTCATAGTAAGACCTCCTACAGTTGTCCCCCAGACCCCGTATGTAACTAGAACAACCTCCCAATTTGGTGCCATTCAATGGCGTTAGTTGTAGTTGTTGTTGCTAGTATTATTATTATTATTATTGTTGTTTGTTGTTGTTGCTGTCTGTGGTTTCGGTTTATAGGTTTCAATGCGCAATGAGCAATTTTCGAATTAGGCTCATGCAAATTTCATATGGAAAATCTTTTTATTTGCATATCATTTGTAAGTGGAACAGGTGCTGCAGCGGTGGGTGGGTGGTAGGGGAATCTGTCATTTGATATATGCACGAGCATTGCAACTGATTAACCCAAAAAAAATGTCAAAAGCTTCAACTCAACTAATGTGTTTGTTTGTGCGAAACTTGGTCAAATAAATAAACAAATTTAATTGCATTGCCCAAACAACTCGTTGACCAACTGAAGCGCCTGTTTATGGCCATAATTGCAGGGCTCAAATAACAAATTGTTAGTTGTATTCATAGGGAAAAACCATAAATATCGTGGGTTCTCCAAACGTAGCTAAATCATCAATCAAATGTACAGATTGTCAAGTCCGGGACGTAATCATATTTATAAGTAGTTAGAGCTACCTGTAGGTATCTCATATTAATGGCAGGTAACAATTGTATAGATTGCAAATGTGTTGAAGCTTATAATGTCTTTAGTTCAATCAGTTAATTTCTAGGCTTTCAGCTCTTCATAGAGGTTCAACTCTATAAGGCTGCAGCTTCATTACTTAGTAAATAAATAAACTATTTTATAAAATTATTAAGTAAATCAATAAACTGCCTTTACATTTTTATAAGATAATGTGCTGAGAATATTTATATCTTTAATATTTTCTATATTTATAATAAATAAATAATAAATAATTAATAATAAATAAATAATAAATAATAGATAAATAAATAATAAATAAATAAATAAATAATAAATAAATAAACAAATTAAAATATAAATAATAAATAATTAATAATAAATAAAACATAATAAATAAATAAATAACTCAATAAATATATTAATAAATAAGTAATAAATAAATAAGTAAATAAGTTAATAAATAAATAAACAAATAAATAAATAATAAATAAATAGACAAATAATTAAATAAATAAATAAATATATTAATAAATAAGTAATAAATAAACAAGTTAATAAATAAATAATAAAACCAGTCGAAAAGGCTACAGTCGACCGCATTCGACAGTATAATACCCTGTACAGGCTTCTATATAAGAGTATTTTGATAATAGATACTTTGATTAAAATAAAAGTAAGAACATAACAGGTGTTTAAAGAAAACCCCTTTGAAACTCTCATTTTGCATACGAATTCTTTGCTTGCTTATAGCAGCTCACTTTCACATATTTATACATATTCAATCAAAGGCTGAGTGTTACGACACTTAATTTACTTATGCTTGTTTCGCAGTAGTTCCCTATCTCGCTCGCACAAATATGCACACATGGTAAGCAGACGCATGTGTCACAGTCGTTCGCTGTCTCGCTCGCACACATGTGCTGCCTGCTGCTCTACGATTCCGTGGAAAAATAACATTTATTGCTGATTATCTGTCTTATTTACAAACCGATCTTGATGAAACTTGCAGCGTTCCTTCTACATATCATTCTTAACGCACCTGTTAAGTTAGAAGTGTCTACGTTGAAAAATGTGGCTATTATTCGTTTTTTTCGATTTGCGGGGGAAGGGGGGAGGTATCCAAAATTTAAAATAAACTTGATCTGCGTATGGTATACAGGAACCTTGATGCCAAATTTGGTGTCTCTAGCTCTTATAGTTGCTGAGATCGACGCGTTCATACAGACGGACAGACGGACGGACAGACAGACGGACATGGCTCAATCGACTCGGCTGTTGATGCTGATCAAGAATATATATACTTTATAGGGTCGGAGATGACTCCTTCTGCCTGTTACAAAAATTTTTTTCACAAAGTTAATATATCCCTGTACAGGGTATAAAAATAATAAATGAATAAATAAATAATTAAATAAATAGACAAATAATTAAAAAAATAAATAAATAATCAATAATCAATCATAAATAATAAATATATAATAAAAAAATTAATAAATAAATAAATAAAATTATAAATAGTTAATAATAAATAATAATTAATAAATAATAAAAATATAATATTATTATTATATTAATTTGTTTGAAATGTTTTTTAATAAAGTCTATTAAGAATATATCTTCAATACTTTCTACTTGCAATCTCTCAACACTCATTATTCATCAGATACTCTTCTGCTCTTCGCTTCCTCTCTTACTCTCTTCTACGGCCACGCTTCCTACTCTCATTACCTCCTTTGTTTTCCCTACACTTCCCTTACTGCTCTTACCCCGTGCCCTCACTTTCCTCCGCTTTCACAATTCCTTTCAACATCTATCAAGTTTTCTTATTGCTTATTTTCATTTGATATGCGAATTCACAGACGTGTGAAGAGCTCGCTTGACAGGCAACATATAACCTTAGGTAACTAAAACTTCTCCCCCGCAACCTACCACCAGTCCCGCTACTAACTAGTACACCCTCTCTGACATTACAAAGCACTTGTGAGCTGTAATGGAGCGAACTGGAAACTTAAAAATGCAATTAGGAGAATTGGAAAACGAGCAAATGCAGTAAACAAAAACAAATAAAGTCAAATGAAGCGGGGAACTCAAAGAAAATGGCAACAAAAAGACTACAAATATATACTAAGACTACGATGTAACTATATATATATATATATATAATTGTGTATATATTTATATATAAATAACTATATTTATATATATGTATAGAGAACGCTTATTACAATATTATATGGAACAAGGCGAAACAAAATGCAGATAAAGCTCGGAAATGCACATGCAAAATGCGACTTAAAACTAATTAGTAATTAATATAGCTATTTAATTAATTAGTTCGTTAATTGGTTTGTTAACTGCATAAGTGCACAATTTAGTTATGCACAGATTAGTTAAAGAATATTTACGGGTTCGGAAACGGCCATAAATGTTGAGCGAGTTTTATGAGCGACGCCCCTGATGATTCCCATTGAATTGTGAGCGTGGCTGGCTGTTGTTGTTGTTGTTGTGGGTAATAGTTTTTGAGTTGTTGTTGGTGTCGTTGCTGCTGTCGTCGTCGTCGTCGTTGTTGTTATTGTTGTTATAGCAGCAGCAGCAGCGACTGTTGTTGTTGTTGTGATGGTTTTGTTGATGTTGCTGTTGTTATCTAATGATATTGGCAATGAAACCGTTGATAAGAAGGACATAGCAGATGCGGATGGAGAGGCGGAGTAATCAGTTGCATTTGAGGCATGCAACTGCCCCTGCCCCTGCCCCTGCCCCATTGCAGTTGTATTGGAGCTGCCTAGGGGCGACCACAAATATGATGCGATAAATGTCGACGACGACGACGATGATGATGATGTTGATGTTGATTTGTCTGAATGCTACATCATGTTGTTAATTAGTGCATGTAGTTTTCCCAGTTAGAAAAAGAGCAAGAACAAGAACAAGAACAAAAGACAAATTACAATATAAGATTGATGTGTAATGCGTAGATACAAAGATATGTATATTTAGTAAATAACTTAAATATATTTATATATATGTAAATTAGTATATAACATATATTATATTATGTTTATAACCAATTGATCTTTCCTAACATTATATTTATAGAGAGCAACGCTTGAACAGTCATTTATTTCGACTTTAGAGAAGTTTCAAGGAACAAATTGAGCGAGAAATTTAAATTGTAACTATATTAACAATTAATTCGAATGTATAGCACATTTGAGCGTAAGCAGCAAGATGCGTTTAGAGAAGTTCTAAGCGACAAATCAAGCGAGCAACAGTGACAGCGAGAAGAGCAAAGAGAAGTTCAAAGGAAGAGTAGACAATGCAGTCTTCTATTGCAGCATCTAATCTCTCTCTCTCTCTCTCTCTCTCTCTCTCTTATAAAGTGATTTTATGGAAAGGAAACACTTATCTAAAATAAGAGAAGTTTCTGTTATTAAAGCAATCAAATATATTAATATATTAAATATATAAAGCACTTTATTCGCCTTCTTTACTCGCTAAATATACAAATAAGTTAAGTTTCATTTCGAATTCAACTTCCCTTTTGCCTAATTAGTTTATTTATGGCTATAAATATTAATTAAATTATTTATTATTTATCTCATATTTGCTAGATACAATGTGTAAATACAATAAATGCAATAAATGACTGATTTAACTTAATCAAGGGTTGAACTTGAAGGATTGCCAAGGTCAAACCAGAACATTGATAATCAATATTGTGCAATTGCCACGATCGTCTTATCAATAGTTGCTATCTATCCGCACACTTAACTGGAACTATAGTTCACTATCTGTTTGCAAATAGTACAAAAGCAGAAGTGTGCAAGCAGGTGGGAAATGGACTCACCTTGATGACCTCGTTGGTGGCGAGGGGCTGACGGGACATGTGATATTGATAGAGCACCATGTAGACACAGGTTGTGGCTACGAATATGGTCAGGTACATTTTAATGGATTTACCCAGCCCCATTTTGTTGTTGCTGCTGCTTCCACTCAGTTTTATATCTTTGGCCTGTGGCAGCAACATTTCCCCCTTCTGTTTCTTCTGCTTGTTGTTGTATCAGTGTTGTTGTTGTTGTTGTTGTTGCTGCTGTTTGGGTTTTTTACGTGTTGGTCTTGTAACTCTTCTTTGGTATTTTGATTTCATTCGTTTGGTTTTGATTGCAATTTTTTTTCAATTTATTTCTTGTGTTTTATGCTTTTGCTGATTTTTACTTTTCATTCGTTTTGCGTGCATTATTTTCGTTTGCTTTAACACATTTGTTGCTTTACTCTCTTTACACTTTACTCTTTACTTTCTACTTCCCGATTCCTCTGATTGTTTCACGCTGTGGGCGGCTTTTCTGGGCGGGGCGTTGTGAATCACGTGCCGGCTACGCAGTTTTATCTAAATTAAATTGCAATTAATATTCATTTAAGTACATTTAATTATAGTATTAAACAAAGATAACAAGTTAAACTATTAATTTCAAACAATTTAAATCAAATAATAAACTTTATTTAATTATTTTATGTACTTTACTTACATTTATCTCATGTTCTCACATACTTGTCCTTAAAGCATTTTGAACCTGCAATGCAAAGATGAAAGTCTTTAAAAAAAATAGCTAAGATCTTAAGTTGGAAAATAGTTTAAAATTTAGAAGCTTAAATTTGATTGAATGTTGCTCAAACTTTACCCCGAAAATTAAATTAAAAAGCGTTAAATCATTGAGATAAAAAGAAACAGACAGCTGATAGACAGGCAATAAAGATAATGTTAACAGACGCCCCATATATATATATATATATATATATATATGTATATTTATACATATTTATATAAATATCGATATAAATATAATCATAGAAAATGACGAATTTATTTGTAATTCTATTAAATCACATTGAACTTAGTTATAGGCTTTAAAATCAATCCATTAAAAACTTTTGATTTACTAATTATCAACCTGTTGCAACTAAGTTGCGATAACGATAGCGATAACGATAACAGTCTGTGCGTTACATGTGACACGTTAGTGTTACTTCTGTCAATTTAAAGTTAAGTTGCAAATTTGTCACTTAACAGAACAACAATGTCATTATGAGTTTTATATTATTATAATTCAATTATCGTTACAGAACATTTAACTTCAATTAAATCACATGCACTTAAAGCTGTGAGCTCTTTAACCGCATTTGATTGCATTTTCCTTTAGCAATTTGTGTAAAGACTCTTGTTAACTTGGCCGTTAGATATATATATATATATGTATATATTGCAATGTTAAGCGAGGAGCTGCGAAAAGGGCGCAAAGCATATCAGAAACAAGCGGAAGTTTCGCTTGTTTCTAGTTGCAATACCCTGTGGTGAGCGCTGTGTTGCAGGGCATGTTGGTTAAACAGTTTGTAGGTAGTTGCAGGTGTGGAGAATCGTTAGCTTAGATAAGCGTAAGTGTAATTCGTTGTCTAAAGTCAACTTGAATAGTTTTTAAAAGGTTTTGAAGTTTATTAAATGCTTTATTCGGAATTTATTAAGAGTTTTTAGATCTTTTATAATTATAATAAAATATATCAAAATATATAATATATAATATAAGATAATATATATTAACAATATGTTAGTTTTTATGCATGAATAATAACTTAAGCAGTATAATTGTTTGCAACTTGCATTTCTTAGAGCATTTTCTTAGAGAGTGTCTAACTGTTCTCACTTCCCCAAATTCTTCTAGAACGAGCGGGGCGTGGCCGTTGCTTGTTCGCGTGTTTAAGCATTTTAAAAACAATTTCGCTCCGTTGCTGATATTAAAGTTCAATGGCCAATTTCATATTGTTTTTATTTTCTTTTTTAATTTCTGCTTTGCCTGACGTTGGCAAAGTTTGGCGCCGCTTAGTTTTAACATTTCTCTTTTTTTTTACTCTCTACGCAATTTGCATATGGACTTCTGCTGCTGCCTACAAATGAATAACTAAAACTCCATCAGAGCTGAGCTTTAAAAATAATGCAATCATTTAAATTTATTTAAAATTCTTTAGCTTTAAATATCTCAGTAGTTTGCAAAATTCCAATCACAAGTTAAGCAAAGCGTGAACTATTAAAAAAATAGAAAACTAATAATTTATTGTTTTGTAAAATAATATTCAAAATATATTAGATATTTGCCATATCAAATGCTGTTTATTCTTGTGCTATTCCCAAGCTAAATATTTCAATTAATGTTGTCCTTTTTATTACCGTAAATTAAAAACAGTTTGCGCTTTGTTTGTGGGCCTAGGAAAAGCCGTAAATGAAAATGCATTTAACAAAATGTCAGAGCAACAACAAAGGCAAGAAGAACTAGTAGGCAAAAGTCGCTGTAAAAACAATTTAGTGCCAGAACTTAACCCATTTACATGACAACTCCAGGCTCTCCTCTACTCTCCTCCCTCCTCTTTCCTACACGCTGCCCAACGATATGAGGCACAGAAATGTCCACACAAAAATAAACTAAAAAGGGAATGAAACATACACAACAAACAGACACATAAACAACAACACAATTCACAGATGTGTGTGCATGTGTGTGTGGGTGTGTGTGTGTGGGTGTGTGTGTGACAGAGTTTATAACAAAATACCACAAGTGGGTGTAAGAGCATAGGCGAAGCGGGAAAAGCGGGGGAAATGGCAGTGAATATAAAGCGGAAACTGCACAGAACTGAATACTACGGATGTCGCAATTGAGGACCCGGATGAAGCTTTCAAGCGACAACCTGACAATGTCCTTGAATGCAATATTATATGATTCCAATTTCCATAAAGCAAATCCTTCTGCGCTTTGCTAAGCTAAGTTGAATTTCAAGTAGACTTACATAGTTAATACCTGGCTCTTAGTTATCAGAACATACAGAATAATGAGTATATATAGATTTATATATCTTGTTTCTGTTTTCTATCATTTCATTTGCCTCCGAATTCTAATAATAGACTTCATTATATTCTATATATTATACTGCTCTGGTACCTTCATTTAATCTCTGACAATATACGATTAACAGCCACTGTTGTGTTCCCTGTATAATACTGTAGACCATAAGACTCTTAAAACCGTCTGGAAGCCATTCATTTTGCTGTAAGGACAACTTGAATAGTACTTTCGAGTGCCTTTGCAGTTCTATTTCAATTCACTTTAGTCATAATCCCGACGCCAGGCGCCGCATAAAAATGTAGCTGGATGGGATTGAGGTTTCGTATGTGGGCGGCATCAACAATTGCGTAATATATAAGAGAGAGAGGGGGGAAAAGGGGAAGGATGCACGTGCTCGCATAGAAAGAAGTCGAATGCTATAGAAAAAGTGAAATCGACTTAGGCGAAGAAGCAAACTCTTTGCTTGATTTGTGGTGCGGAAACCTCAAACCAAAGCCCAAAACTCAATGCCCAATCGCCACAGTTCACAACTTACGGCATTTGTCAAAAAGTAATAATAATAATAGTAAAAGAAAAAAGTGTAAACGAAATTCGCAGAGTCGCTGGCAAAATCATATTTCAAATTTAATGGATTAGCAGCAAGAAATTCCATCTTGTAAGTGTCTTGATGTGAGCATCTGAGTTATAGTGCATCAAGCAGTATCATATATCATCTATTATTATAAAAAGATGAAAACTTCGGAACGTGCTAGTTGTACTTGATGGAATGCAATGTAATGTTACTACTAAATGGAGCATGAACAACTGAGAACATTTTGGGAATTTACCATTCAATTTATTTATTTATTTATCTTATCATTTGTTTATTCATTTATTTATTTTTAAAATAAAATTCAAGTTAATTGTAGTTAAACATGTTGATAAGATATTGTAACAATTAACTTCATTTCCATGACATGTTGACCTGGCTTCTTTCGGTTTACTTGAACTAATTAACTAAATTATGGTATATATATTTATATTATTTATTATCATATCTCGACAGTTAAAATATGCAAAACAATTCATAGTTAAATGTTTAAATGTCCAAATCAATGAAATCAAAGTCCATAAAACTGATGACAACAAATTAGTGGAGGCAGGGCAAAAGGCTTATAACTGGGCCATTAGCCTAATGTCAGTTGGCCACAGTGACAGCCATTAATATTGTGACGGCACAAAAAAGGCGAGAATAATATTAAAAGAAATAAAGAAAGAAATAAGAATAATATTTGTATATATCTTGCCCATTGTCGATTCCTCAAATGGAACACAAGGGACAACTGAGAGCGGCGTCATCAATCGTGGACACGCACAGTCACAGGGTTGCCAAATGTGTCCGCCAGATGGGGCAACTGTTGCGCCACCTTTTGCCCAATATTTTGTTGGGCGTGTCCACAGAATGTTAACAATGCAACAGTTTAATAAAGTTGGCCGTAAAGGAAAGTTTATAAATGAGTTTTAATGCATTATCATTAGCATTAGAGTCGCATTTAATGAAGTAAAACTTTGTAGAGGAAAGTTAATAGCTAATTGGGGAAGGTACAAAGGGAAGTTGCTAACAATCTAAGTATATATATTAATAATAATAATAATATATATATATCTTTATATATCCTTATATCTATATATAACTTTATATATATATATACATATAAATAATTAAATTGCCTGCATTTGCTTAAGTCATACTCTCAATAGGCCAACACCAACTGGCCATCTGCTATTCAAGGTGCCTTATCTAATAGACGTGATGAGTGCCACTTATGGGGTCCAAACGTTTATTGGGGTCGTAAACCTTGTTGCATGCTAGTAAAAATGATTTTTTTTTTTTAGTTTATCTTTCCCCTAATTAAGTGCTTGTTTTTTATATTAATGATCATATAACATGTTATGTAGCTTCTACATTTATGATAACATAACTCTCTTCATCCATCTGGAGTCAATCAATTAATGTGGTCATCGAATTATTTACAATTTTATGATCTCCACATAAAATGCACAAATTCTGTGAAATGTTTAAGAACCGGAAATACGAAAAATAATATCAATTTATTTTGTGGCATTCGCAATTCTTTGATTAGCTGGAATTGTAATGAATTCCATTTAATCGATGTGACTAAAAGTGCAGTTCATGTGTAGTAATAATTTATGGCCATTACTGATGATTCATGGTATAGAAACTGTGATAAGAAATGATTTAAGCTTAGTTGTATCTATACTAAATTTGTGGTAAGTTTTCTCTAATCTCTTTAACCTAATTAGTTTGCAGGGTATACAAGTTTATTTAAATGTTAAAAGTATTTAAGAAAAAGTGTTAAAGTACAAGTTGTTTATATTATGGAAATATATAAGTTGTTCATAGAAATAAGTGAAAATATATATAAATATATCATCATATATATATATATATTATATATTATATTGATATATATATATATTGACTTATATATATATATATTCATACATATATTTCAGGACTTTTCATATCATAAAACAAAGCGACTGCCTTAAGCTGTCTGCCCAGCAGTGATAAAGCCTTATATATGTATGTGTGTATACACTTATAGTAACATGTATGTCTGCATATACTAAGTGTATTTCCATATGCGAAGATAACTATACATATTTATATAGTAACATATGTATATGGACAAGTACGTTTAACCCATTGACGCTCAACTCGTATTGTTCTCTCTCTCGCTGATAACCATAAATTTATCATGTTGTATGTTTGGGTTTTGCTTTGAACTCATTTGTATTGTTAAAGAGTTGTCGTTGTGGTTGTCGTGTGGCGACGTTTTGTTCTTGTTCTGCATGAACAGCATAAATAGCGGGTTATAAGCATTGTATTTTACTATATTTTACATATATGTACATACATACACAAATATAGCAAATACATTTGTAGTTTTAAGCAGCGGAAGTTGCGATTCGACTTTGAATATATACACATTTGCCATATCAGCAGCGACTCACATTGTGGCAAGTTTGCAAAGCGACATGCTAAAGATGCAATTGATTATATAACTCTTATATATGAACAGTTGACAACATATATTCCATATCTTAGGCACAAGCATATATTACACTGTTATGCAACTATCCTGAAAATTTCATTACAATCGTGCAATAAACACAGTTGATATTCAAGAGACAAGGAAATTCTACATAGTTTGTTAAATATTTCATTACAGCATATCTCTTAGTCGATTGAAGTGGCCACACTTCTTTTTGCTGCATTTTTTCAAGGACTTTCTAAGCATTTATCTTACATCCTTAGCAAGTTTTCCCATTTGAGATTATTGAAAAGAAAATGTCATTTCTTTTTCTTATTTCTTTTTTGCTTTTCACTGTTTCCATCCCAAGGGGCAAGAAAGTGAAAAATGTTCAAAATTGGCAATTAAATTACCAAAAGCAAAGCCAAAACACAGAGAGAGAGAGAGAGAGAGAAACCAGAGACAACAAAATGAGAAATTGCAGCGTTGGCAGAAATTCGCCAAAAGTCTGCAGCAAAATGAGTTCAAGTCGCATTGGACTGTGGCCCAGAGGTAAATGTAGAGAGAGAGAGAGAGAGAGAGAGACCCACTTGACAGGCGGCCAAGAAGAGGAGACAGTTGCGACTGCATTCCCACTTGGGGGGAGGTCCTCCAATGCGCCATTGGGCCGGTCAAGTGATTCAGTGCCAGGCGAAAGAAGCTAGCAAAACAAAGAAGCGGAAAATCCAATAACTTGCAACTTGCAACAAACGCACATGAGAGAGCAGTCGACGTGAAGATACCCTGTATGATGTATATAAAATACGACAAATTGGATTTACATTACAAACAGAAATCAGAATACTGCAACTCTAGATAATATCCTCCTACTCCAGACAAAGCTAGCTGCATATAAATAGATGTAGAAATTGTGCAACAACTCTCTGTAAGTGCTCGACTACGAAGTACCCTGCAGCTTGAACTAAACAATATATAGAAACAAGACATAGCTAACTATGCACAGACTTAGGTATATGACAACGTTCAGCTCTTTAGCTCGTTAAAATACCCTTTGTTAGCACCTTGTTTTGTAGAGGGTATAGAAAAAGTTGCAAAGCTCTTTGCCAGCTTGTCTGGCCTGCAAACTCTTGTCAACAAATTCAATTTAGATTTATTTTTACGAAAATATTGCCGTTGTCCTGGACTTGTAGGTCCTCCAGTTCTTCCACGCACGCAGTTGGCATTTTCCATTTCCATTTGCAGAGAGGAGCAGGAACTCGAAATAGATTACGAAATGGCATTTTAAAAATTTAATTGGCAACGCAAAACGAAGATGAGGACAACGTGAACGAAGACGAGAGTACAGATGATGGTCTGTCCATTAAGGGGGAGTGGGGGGAAAGGGTAGCTGCTTGGCAGTCCAAACTGCAAGTCAGCTCCGGGGGTTTCTGTGTCATGTTTGTCAAATTGAGTGAAGTCCTTTTCCTGTTCGTTGCTCCTCTTGCTGATGTTGATGTTGCTGTTGCTGTTGATGTTGATGTTCATGTCCTGTCCCAATCCATTCCATTCACTTCAGCTCACGCAGCTGCCAGTCACTTGCCACAGCCAGAAAGTAGTTGGAATGAAATGGCACAGCGAGTCCATCAAATGACTTGCGTGCCCAAGAAGCCAGCCTAGCCCTCTTCCTCTCTTGCCGCCTTCCCTACTTCCCTAGCTCCCTGCTTCCCACCTTCTCCAACCGCCCAACTGGAAAATTCTTGCCATTAAATATATACATTAGCCAGCCGACTTTCCCACAGAATATCTATTCCCTGGCAAAGATCTGAAACGCATTGAATTCTAGGTATCTCCTAAGAGATTTGTGTGACTTCTATAGCTTCTATAAAGATCCAAGTTGAGGCACTTGAAAGTGAAGAAATACTTTAACATGCTTACATCATAGTTGTATTCCTTCTTAAGTTTTCTTTTATTTAACAGTTTTCATATTATTTTCTTTGCTTTCCATTGAATATCACTTGAGCTAAAGCAAGACTCCATCCAACTGACAAACTCAAGTTGCCTGCGGACACTTTTGTCTGTTTTGTTGCAGCTTCTCTTATGGACTTTCAGCTGGCAGCTGACAGAATTCTGGCTGTGGCGTCAGTCAAAAGGTTTTTCGACCATGTTTGCAATGTCTACAGTGTGAAAAGCATTTCAAATGGCTTACAGATGCTGCTCTGACACATTTTGTCATCTTTTGTGGCAAGCCAAGCAAACAACTTGCTACCGAAATCATTTGTGAACACTTGTACCTACAACTACAATAGGAAATGGAACATTACTCTCAATTATTGGCGAAACGTTTACGAATACTGTACAAAAGAAGAATAACTATTCTATAGAGAGTATTTTGTAAATAAACTTTAAATATTGTTTAAAATACGTTAATATCTTATTCATTATTAAATACATATAGCTCTATAACGTTTACGAATGCGACACAAAGATGAATCGCAAAATGCAGCCATTCTACAGTAACTCAGTGTTCTCCTTGTACCTCTACAGCTACTTGGCATAATTAAAGCTGCACTGCATCCTTAATTATTGTTACAACGTTTACGAATGCCACACAAAGAGGTATTACAAAATAAACCCTTTAAAGCTAAACGAGAAGAGTACAAATGTAATTGCAGGGAAACATGTAACAAGCTCGAAACAAGTACATAATAAACTCTTTTGAAATTTGGAAAACAAAATAATGAAAGAAAAAGAAAATAAAGAACTAGAAACAAGAGTTCTACGCAATCTTAATTGTCATAATCACAGCGAGGGGAGGTCTTACACATATGCAGGTCTCCATGTATGTGAATGTTAGTAACCATTCCCCAACTGTGGCGTCCTTTGCGGTGTGAAAAATTAAAACGTGACACAAATTACTCGACTCCGCGGGGCCCACACACGCACACACACAGATACACACATACATATACATACATATGTATGTACAGTTCCATTAACCGTTACTGAGAGATGGAGGGCCCAGGGCCGTTTGTGCCGCACTGCGTATGTCCCGAGGGGGTTAAGGGCGATGAAACGCCTCCCGCATGTTGTCTATGCAATTTCCAATTATTGTATGTGTGTCTGCGTGTGTGTGTGTGTGTGTGTGTATTTGTACCTCGAGAGAGAAGTGGAAAGAACCTTTGTTAATAATTTTTCTGCTCGCAGATTTCGCACGCACGCACATGTGTCAAGGGGCAGACCAGTCAAAAGTCCATCCCCACACACATTTGCATATTATATGGGGCCACAGATGAGCCACCTGAGCCACAAAGTCCTTTGTTTCCCGTATTCTGATTTGATTACAAAAATACTTGAAGCATAAATCAAAAACTCCATAAAGTAAAACATTTAACAGATTATCATCTAATTGAGATAATAATATATTAATAAATATTTCAGTTTTAATTAGTTTATAAAGATTATGTTTAGAAAAACAGATTGAGAAGCAAATTCAAATACAACGGAGAAAACATTTGAAAACGATTTAATAATTGAGCAAAGAATACCCTGTAACTCATTAATAGATATTGAGCTGAGTTTATAAAGCTTAAAAGATGTGGAATTAATTTATCAATTGTCGAATTGCAACTTAGTAAGAATATCTTGCAAAAAACAATTGATAAAATGCTAAAATGTTACTATAACAGATTCATATTTAAATTATTAAATATTTTAAATAGCATATTCTTGTTTACCTGTTATCTTTGTATACAGGGTATAAACGATCGAATATATTTTTGAAATTAAACGTATTTAGTCGTCTAATCTCCCATACTTTATCTATAATATATTCTTCATTTAGAAATACAAATTTAATGCCAACATATGTTGCAGATAGTTTTATTATTATCACGAAAGTTTCTCAAATCCCTACACAAATTTGTCTCTTGCTCTTTCCTCTCCTCTTTCGTCTTTAGCACTTCATTTTTCACGACCCGTCGCTCCAATTAGCAGCTGCTTAGCTAATTTCAAGGCGTTTGCCTGAGAAACTGTGAAACAACACACGACGCTAATGGAACGGTATAACACCAATACTATCACATACCCAAAAAAAAACCCACCGAGTACTTACCTACAGCATTGGTTGGCTCCCAGTTTGTTTGAGAGGGAGCACGAACGGCGACAATTTGGATGCCCTTCGTCGTCTGTTCCATGCTCATTAGGTGCCAAACTGTTGGTTGCACGGCCAACTTTCGATTTTATTTCGGTTGATCATTTACCGGTTGGCAGATGCAGTTGTTGTCGTTCTTCTTTGGATAATTATACTTATAACGGTTCTTTTTTATTTACAACACGTTCTGTTTTGCACGAGTTTTCGTGTTCGAAAAGAGGAATAGAAATATAAATCAAATAAGCGGTAGCTTATGTTGTTGTTATTATTATTGTTGTTGCCAAAGCAACTCCAGGGCAGTAGCAACAACAACTAAATGAACGTCAGGTGTGAGTAAAAGAAGCTCTCCCTTTTACAGCGCGCACACATTGCCGAAAAGTGTAAATAAAATGGTAAAACAACAAAAAAATATGTGGGGAAATGAAACAGGAAAAAGTAGAAGCAGCAGCAACAACAACAATAACACACACACGCACACGGAAAAGGAAGAAAGAAAATCGAATGAGCCGTAAGGCGGACAAACGGTCGAATGAGAGAGCACAAAAGAGGGACAGAGAGAGCTTGCTGTCTGCTGGTAATAACAAAACTTTTGCCTTGCCCTCTCGCCGTTTTGTTTGTTTCACTTTTTACAGGATGCGGCGTTTTAAATACGTCCCAAGTTCAACCTTTTCGATTTATATACGCACTTATTTAAATATAATAATTACACCCACGCATATATTAACCGACGGAGTTGTTGCTCTTTGCGGACTATTTTTAAGGCAACACTCCAAACGCACTTTGCGTTGTCCAGGCGCGCCAAGTGCTAGGCTAGAACTAAATGTAATTTTAAAGCGACAGCGACGACAACGCACCCAGACACCCGCACGTACTGTTATTCTAAATGCGACTGAAAAGCAAATGAACGATACGAAACGAAACGGAAACAAGAAACCGCTGCGCGACTAGCACTTGATATCCATTTACAGTGCGCGCCAACTGTTAATGTACGTGCATGTAAGCGTTTCAAATAACTTTTGTTCTGCAACTTATGTTACTTTTCCTTGTTCCAAGCATACTTTTTGTTCAAGCTTCACATTAATTACAATGTAATACAGCTTGTGGCTTGGAAGGAGAGCTACAATTTTGGCAATATGCCATAGCATTCAGCAATTGTAGCTGTGTAGTCAGCTACTGCTTTAGAGGGTGTGTGTGCTGTAACAGGTATGCAAAGCCAGCTGAATGCTATGCCAGTCAGCTGCTGCATGTGCTGCTGTTAGATACACTGTTAATAACAGAATGCAGTGTTTGTGTGGTGTAAGTTAACATATTATGTTATGGATATACAGCACAGTGGCCAACCAGTTGATTGAAAATTATACAAATTGAAATAAAAAATCAAATGTATATTTTTGCAACTTTAGCTTTATTTGCTCTGATTGATTTTATACAATTGAACACTTTTCAAAAAACTTACAATAAACTTAATGAGTAAATAGTTTAATTTCAGACCCTGGAGTTTCGAGGCAAATTATGGATGTGTTTAGTCAAAAACTTTTCGCAAACGAACCGCAACTAAGGCAATAGACCACAATCCAAAACACTAAACTAAATTTGATTCGATATTTGATAATTGCTTAAATACTCCACATTTAGGATATGCTAAGAATATAATCTTTGGAGTGACCATTATGGCAGTAGTAGAATGAGATGTTCACATCTATGGATCGATAAACGATATCATAATGTAACGAGTGCCCTTGGTGACGAGCAGTCCCTCATGGAAATGGGTCAAGCGACCCGGATGCATCAACATCCATCCCTTCTTTGTCTCCGTAACGGAACAGTTGTAGCGCAAAAAGCGACAACCGCCGCCTTCGTAATCGACTCCCACACTATTCATAGCAATGTTAATGGTGTACGTGGAGGAATCGTGATGTGGACGCAACGAGGGCTGCTCATCGGGACGATAGCGCACCATGAAGTTCATCAGTGAGCGTGGTGGCTGGAAATTAAGTTAAGTATACAATTATATATATAATTAACTGATTTTTCAGATTCCAATTCACACTTACATCATGGAAATAGCCCGTGAAGACGCGTTCCTGCAGTGGTCGAACAAACATTTGCAGGAACTTCAAATACAACGAATCGAGTCCCACCTGACGCATATGAATGTCACGGGTGGGTACCGCCTCATAGCCGCCCTCCAAGCGATTATCATTGTTGCTGCCATCCGACCACTTGCCGTGATTCTCCAAAATTGCGACCAGATCATCACAGAAGGCATCTGAAACGATTTGGAACCAGTAGACATCCGGACACGGTTGCGGTATGACCATGCTCTCATTCAATTGTGCCGAATAATTTGGATGTATGTACTTGATGGCCCAATCATAGCGATTGGTGAACAATGTATGGAAATCGGGACGCACCACGGTGCTGTTGAAGTTATCCAAGTTGACCAGATGGCCGTGATAACGCTGATTGCTGATGTACATGAAGATGCCCTAGAAAGATGTAAGATGTAAGTATGAAAATCTGTGTATATAAATATATATAATAGTTGAACTTACAGCATTTCTTAGGGATGCACACATGGCCATATCGGGATCGAAGTCTTTGTGCTCATATTTGATGGCATCGAAGGCGCTGTGCTTGATCAGATAAATGCTCGTCACATGTGGCACATTGAACATGCCGCTAAAGGGGGTGCGAAAGAGACAGAGAGTGAGTAAGATAGGCGCATAAAAATATAGAATAGAAGATAAAAGATATATGATAAATGATATTTGTTGTCTGTAGATTTGCAAGCATGTTGTGGAAATGGAAAGTAGCGACTAGAGCGAGATACAAACAGAACGAAGAGAGAGCGAGAGAGAGAGAGGGAGAAAGAGAGAGCGAGAGAGTCGAATCGCAATTTAATTCAATCAGAATCAACAACAAGCTGCCTTCTGTTTGGTTGGGGGCCCAAGCCAAGCGCATTCTAGAGCGAGATACGAGGATCGACGGATCGTACAAAATGCTCAGTCCCTGGTTTATCCAGTGCAAGATTAAAACAACATTCACACTGCTCTGCCTGCTGCTCTTGAGCGATCTCTGCCAGGTGGACTCACAGAGTAAGTAATCAATTGAAGCAAAAAAAAAAAAAAAAACAGATTCATCTAATCAATCTAACTATTTCTATATATATTTGAGGAAGCACCGGGGGACGTAATGTGCTCCGACGCAACTACACGGGCAAGAAACCCGTTGTTATACAGCATAGATCACAGGATGCTGTCAATTATTACGATCATGAGAATGTAAGAATCATTCAAGATGTAAGATTACCCTATTATAGTCTCTGATCTGAACTCTTTTAGGGCGCCAAGATCATCAAATCATCGCATTTTGAGCTGGACTATACGCTGGGACGCAAGATCACGTTCTTCTGCATGGCACAGGGTGTGTATTACTGCAGTCTAAACTCTGTATATAGATGATATCGTCTTCCTGCTTATAGGTAATCCACGTCCCACAATAACCTGGTTCAAAGATGGCGCAGAATTGTATCAACATCGTTTCTTTCAGGTGGGAGTTTCCTTCTTTTTTTTTTTTGATCTCATTAATTGTTTAGATCTATCTAATAACTGTACTCCTTAGGTACACGAGTCCCATCCAGAACCCGATATTATCAAATCTAAAATGGAAATTGATCCGACAACACAAATGGATGCTGGTAAGTGTTGAAAGTGGTTAATCTTAAGATCATTAACTATCTTTATATCATCATCTACACAGGTTATTATGAGTGCCAGGCTGATAATGAGTATGCATTTGATAGACGCGGCTTTCGGACAGACTATGCTATGGTTAATTTTTAAGAACATCCCCAAATACCTGTACTCAATACTATATTTTCTATATATATTATCATATATGTTCTATTATATATATATATTATATTAATATGATTTTTCAACATCAAGTTCGTTTCTTTTATTGCGCTTTGCATTATTATATTATTATATTTGTTTATTCTCGACCTTTCTCGTTTGTCTCATTGTCGTCGTACTCTTTTCTCTATTCGCATTGTCTCTCTGTGTGTGTGTATGTGCGTATAACCGACAAATTGTCTCAATTAACTTATTTAAACAATTTTTTTGCATTTATTTTATTAAAATGTGTGCAAGCAAAAGTAAATCAACTGTGCCAGTTTCATATGCAAAACAGTTCAGTTATGTATTGTCATTCATGTATTATAGTATATCTATGGCACAGTGGTCTCAAACACACTCAAATACTATTCCAACTGCGTATGCATTATGGTTGAAAATGATTTCTTGAGCAAGCAAAGAGATGTCTATTGAAATAAATGCATCTGCTATAAATGTTATTAATTACAGCGCTCTGTTAATGTTAGGAACAGCAGAGCGCAACCTCAAAATGTTAGCAACAGCGCATAACAGCCAGAAAATTAAACTTTTAAATTAGAATTTGATGCAATAATTTGAAAAATCAACGAACTATTTCAATTTGCGCTAAATTATATGGAATATATCACAGAAATGTAAGGACAAACTGATTTAAAAAAAAATTAGAATATACGTTAATAATGATAATTAATTAATATTTATCTTACTAAATGTTAGCAACGATAAATAATTATTATTAATGCATTTAAAAATGTTCAATAATTAACAAATGTTAATAAGAATAAACAGTAAATAATGATATAAGTGATAAGTAATTAATACTAATATTATTGAATGTTAAAAGTAATAAGGAATTAAAAAAAACTACGCATTTATAACTCAACTTTATGAAGGAGAACCTTCACATAATAATAACAGAGCACTGTTTACTTGCAGCCGTATCATGTAAATGCTGTTAACAGCGTGCTGTTAAGCATAACAGAGCGTTGTGTACGTGCTCAAAATGTAAATGCAATTCAAAATATAGTCTTCAAAAAAAGATAAATAATATTTGATATAGTTCTCAGGCAGCTCGCACCACTGTGCACAGAATATGTCGCACACATTTTGGATATCTAAAAACTACCGAAAGAGGTGGCCTTTGTACAGGCAGATTGTGGACAAAATCAAATCAAATGAAATTGAGTGAAATGTGGCAAAACATGCGACGCTTGAAAGCATCGAAAGCGATCTGAGAATGGAATCCAACTGTGCGAGGCACTGTGCGGCTGTGCGGATTAAATAGAAGAGAGACGCCAATTGTGGCAAATTAGATGTGGCACAACCAGAGCCGGGCAAAAGCGAATGCTTGACGATGCTGCTATTGCTGCTGATTCAGTCGCACCGCAGACGAGATTCGCTGAGCAACGTTTTGTGGATTAGAATGCAAGCGAGGTGTCTTCTAATCTGCCTGGGTCTGAGCCTGGGCCTGCTAATGCTGAACGTACCGGTGAGCGAGGCACGGCGTGGACGCGGACGTGGCCGCACCAAATCAAGAGTTCAGATTGGTTTGCCCATAACGGGCAAATATCGTGATCCCGAATCGGATCAATACTACAACAACAACAATGTGAGTACTAAACGAATGTTCAATTCGGAAATTGTAAACTTCGCTCTTCACAGGGTGCAAAAATCTTGCAGGCCTCGCACTTTGATCTGGAGTACGTGCTGGGCCATAAGATTGCCTTCCTGTGCGTGGCTAAGGGCAATCCTCGTCCGCATATCACTTGGTACAAGGATGGCGCCGAGATCTATCAGCATCTGTATATGCATGTGCATGAATGGCGCATTGGAGATGATCGTGTCAAGTCAAAGATCGAAATCGATCCGGCCACACAAATGGACGCGGGACTCTATGAGTGCACGGCTGACAATATGTATTCCATTGACAGGCGCAGCTTTAAGACAGATTTCTCCATTGCCTTCGATTAACCACAATGTCCTTATACATATTTAAGCAATAAAGTTGATCCTTATGGAATAAACTATTCAGTTTTCTTGCTTACATCAGATCCCGCTTGACAATGTCCACATAATCATGTGATCTCGCATAGTAGCCGCCATCGGAGAGTGCACCCCAGAAGTTGCTCCACAGTTCGTGGTATCTGGAGAACAGAGGCGCCACAAATTGCCTATGAAAGGATAGAACAATTAATCTATGAGCTTGTGAAAGGTAAACTGTGGCAAGTACTTGTTCATGCGCAGCAGCTCACGAAGAACTTCGCCATCATCGATGTGTGCATCGCCGTCAACAAAGAAAATGTAATCGCTGTGCTGCAGCTGCGCCTTGTCGCTGCAACAGAGAAGAGGATAGCAATTAGTTGACTCTCCCATTCAGTCCACAATCAGAGATTACTTACAGTGCCAGCTGTCTGCCTGCACGCTCATCCAGCTCATCCACGGAGAGCACAAACTTGGCGCTGGCATATTGTTTGCCCTGTTTGTTCGCAAAAGATTCGATGAGTTCATCGTGGAGTGGAGCATTCGTATAGATGAAGAGATGCAGATGATCCTTGGGATAGTTGATTTTCTCAATGTTCGCCAGGAATAGATCAAAGAAGGGCACAGGCTGTGCCACAATTATGGCCAACGTTATCACAGGCAGCTCTTGTTCCTGCAAAGCAAACAATTTATTATAAAATCAGAGTCAATAGCTCAATAAACTCCTGGCACTCACATTCAAGTCCAAGGGATACTCCTGACAGAAGGTGCAGACGCCATTGAAGGTCTTGGCCAGATAATTGCCATAGGCATTCAAATCGACCTTGCTCAGTCCATTGCCATGGATGATTGCGGGCGTGGTCATAAAGTCAAGGTTCTGCAATGTGCCCTGATTGCTATCGAGATCCACCTTGAGCTTCACATCGTTCTTGGCGCCATGCAGATTCTGGAAGAGACGCGATTGCGTGTCCAGTTTCATGCCCAGCTTGGCACGCTTTGCCTCATCCAAGAACACTTTCGTATAGTACAACTGATCATCTCCATTATCCTCAATGGTCGCCTCCAGCAGTGCATAAACCTGCGGTGCATAACCAATAAACGCACCAGAGTTCAGATAACGTGATTCTTTGCCCTCCACCGCGGGATACTTGTTGGCCAGACTCTTATCGGGCCAACAGAACTTTTCTGCTGAAAATAACAACTTGGCACCGGACTCCTTGAACTTCTCAAGAATCTCCTCAAGCGTGGCAGTAATGACGACATCGTAGCTGTAGTAAAGGAGTTCAATTTGTAAGTGTTTTATCTCTTATTAAACACACGACTCTTTACCTGTCTGTGAACAATATAATGGTGTCCTGTGCATCCTTCAAGGACTCAATGGCTTTGCGCAGCAAATTGATCTTGACACCGCCGCCAGCTGTCTGCATATCGCCTCCCTTCCATGCATCGCCCATGCCAAGCGTTGTCACCTGTTGAAAGTTTATTATATTGATTTTAATTTGTAAATAAATTATATAAATTTAATTTAAATAAATTATTTATAATATAATATAATATAATAATTATTTATATTGAATATTATTCCTCTTAAACTTGTTTAATTATTGTCTTTCAAATATTTATTTAGTTAATTTTAATAACATTTAGTTAATCAAGGAACTAAGCACTGTTAACTGCTTCACACTGTTGTACTAACATAGATCGAGAAGAGAATTTAACAGCCATGTTAATGCAATGCTATCAAATTAACTATGTTATTATTTGCGCTTAAGATAGTTTCCTAACGTCTTAGATATGGTTAGCAGCTGTAGATGTTTAAATACTTAAGCTGTTAATGTTACTGTTAATGTTGTAAGACTCTAAGCCTCTCTTATAAGGAAAAGACAGGCTAACAGTTTACTTAATACTAATAATTACAAATATTATTAAACTCTCATTATATTTGTATTTCAAAATGTTTCTTAAGAACTCAAGAACTTTCTAGATCAAATGTCGAAGTTCACACATTTCTCATAATTCAAATGAAATAAGAACTTAATAAATTGTTTCCAGAACAAAAGCCGGGCTAACCGGCTTATCAGCAAATTTTTTATGTATATTTTGATCAAAATATTGTCGTTACTCACACACACACACAGAGAGAGAGAGACACACACAATGTATGCAGATTGTGAAAGATCAGTTTACATAAGGAAACCGGGCTCAAGTTTTGGTGATAAGAACTACATAAATGGAAAGTTCTAAGCTATCAATAGAATAGTCGGCAACTGAATTGTCCTAATTACCCCTACTATTTCCAGTTGCCCCCGCCCCACGCCCCCCTGCTCGCAACCAATCGTAGCAACTGTGTGATTAAAGACAACAAAGTAAACATCGAAATGAACTGGCCACATGTGTGCCCCATAATGTCTCAACCAATCTGTGCGAGGCACATCAGAGACGTAGAGTCATCTGGATGCCGGATGCTTGGACATCACACACACACACACACACACACACACACACACAGAGGCACTGAAAAGCCCCCAATGCAAAGTAATAAAAGTGTACCGCAGTAGCAAGATTTGTACTGTATGTATGTCGTCAAGAGTTATACATAGAGAGCCTTACATAGATTGGAAACCCAGACGACACTTAATCAAATTTCAAATTCATTTATATAAAACAATATGAGCTCATTTGAATGAGATGCTGATAAATAAATGACAATTCTATGAAATGCAAAGAACATAGCGGTAAAACGTATATTATATTGTTATAGTTAGCATATGATATATGATATATGATAATTAACTCGTAACATTAATTTCTTTTGAGTAGCAAGAGTTTTAAGTTCCATGGCAATGCTTTATATATAAACAAAACTAAAAAACTAATATAACTATAATATATATAATAAACAAATCCATCATAATATTTTCTTTGTTTCTTCGAATCAATTAAATTTGATGCCAGAAAGTTGTTAAATTATAATGCAAAGTGATGTTCTTTGGATTAGAAATTCTACTGTTATTCAATAATAGATTCATTGCCTTTTCTAGATGTTAATAAACAAGAACTAAATGGGAATTCGCTCAATATTTTGTCTATTATGTAGAACTGATGATAATAATATTCTATTCGTTTAGAATGAGCCAAAACTTAACGGGAAATTGGCCGTAATATCTTAAAATTCAATTTTAGAGAGGAATCGATTGATATTTACTATGAAATGAAATGCAAAACAATAAAGAAACGATCGTAAAGTAAAAGACAATAGAAGAGTTCTAAAGATTTCTGCAACTAACCGGTTCTAAGCTAACTGTTTTTATGTGCTCATTTCCATAATATATTGTTAATTTAATTAATACAAATTTATCTTATCTATTACAAGTTCTCACCTCAATATCATAGACAGTTGCGGAGCGTATGTAACGTAGATATCCATCAGTTGGATCGCTGGCCACAGTGAAGACTTTGATTTTATCTGTTGAATAGGAGTGCAAAATTAATGAGTGTCAATTAAATATATAAATAACAAGAGCAGATACCCTAGACAGAGAGTTGAACTCATTTACGTATACATAAATCTAATCCTTAAGTCTATTTCTTGAGCTAATTTCAATGATTAGAGAGATATGAAAATAGCAATATATAGAGTTACATATGTGCATTTTTTATATGCACATATCCCCTTATTTATATTCTCCAATCAGAATACAGGAGCATACACATTGCTAACCTAATTTCTGGTGTCAGGGACACGGGAGCTGGGAATTGCAAACGAATACATAAATTCTCCACAACTTGTGCATGTCAAAACTTAATTACAGCCATTCCGGGAATTCTAATAAAAAATAAAATAAAAAAAAAAAAAAAAAGAAATCAGAGCAGCGACTTATGCACATCTTTAAGCACTTGAAATGTAAACGACCGCGCCGCGGTTCTAAGGAAGTAGGAGGGAGAGAGCAATGAAATGTAAACAAAAACCGCAATCAAAGAGACACAGGCACACAGGCACAAAGTAATAGAGTGCCTCTGTGTGTGCGTGCGTACAGACAGATGCGCAGCGTTAAATGCATGCAATTTTATATTTTTAGTGCATTTGCCTGACTAATTCCAGTGATGAACTCATTGTAATAGAAACTAGAAACATACCATTCAAATTGGACTGCGTTGCTGTTGCAGCTGCACCAACAACTTCGGGAGCAGCCACAACGCCAGCGTCGGCATCAGATTTAATAGTATGCGCTCCTTGTAAGAACAACAACAGCGATGCTAAAAACAATAACAGCATCGCTGGTGTGCGCAAATACAAAGCGCTTTGTTTGTGGTTCTGCATAGCGTTCAACTCTCTCACACTCTTGCACTTGCACAATTTAAAAAGACAACACTTCTATGTTAGGATATTTGTTGCATATTCCGTGAACGGAATTTTATTTAAAATCACAACAAATATGCACTGTTGCTCCGCTGCGCAACCGAACACAACAACGAAGAAAACATGAATGAATTGCGAGCAGAGTGCGAGCATAGTGGCAGTGTTGTTCAATTTGTGTTGGTGCAATTTGATATCGATAGTATCGGCTAAATGTTTTATCGAACGATAGAAATGGCAACAATTGGCGCACAACTTAAAATTTATTCAGCAAAATTTTATGTGTGCTACAATACATATGCAATTACATGAGTGTATGGGTATGCGTTTGCGGATTAGTGTAATTTATGATATATACAATTAACTGAGCGACGCAATAAACAATATATATATGTATAGTTACACATATATATACATAAATATTTAGAAGGGTTAGCAATTTAAGTTGAATTGGTTTAGTTTGCTTTGCCAGCTTGAAAGAGCGCTGCATTGAGCACATTGTACACATAAATATATATATATATTGTCTGAGTTGAACAAATCGTATCAAAAATAAATGACAAAACTCAAAAAGAAACTAAAACTCAACTTATTAACTTATCAATTCGTTCATTGATCATCATCATCATCATTATCATTATCATCATCATAATTATCGTATTTTATCATATCTTATCGGAGGTGGTTTCAGTTGCGATGCTGGAGGTATGTGTATCAACAACTTTGACAGTCCATTGCGACTACTACAACATGCCAAAGCCTTTGGAGTAGTTGATTGCCTTAAGCAGGCGCTCTTCCAGCTTCTTCTTGCTGCTGTATTCCGGCAGCAACAGGACATTGAAGCATGTGTGGGACGTGGGCAACCGATCGCTGTCTGGCCCATGACGTGTGATCAATAGTCGCAAACACTTTAAACCGCCCACTGGGACACGAGCCGAGCCTGTGGTAAATTCAAGCAGCTTGCGCTTCGACTCATGTGGCATGGCATGTACAATGCTCCAGAAATCCTGTACGATTTGCGTTTCCTCCGTGTAGCCGCCCTCATATTCCGTTGAGTGCTCCAGTTCAACGAAATCGAACTCCTGCAAAGCGGAAAATTCAGTTTTAACAATATAAATCAATGGAAATATGAAAGAAAACTTTGGTAATTAACTTACACGACTACCGCAGACAAGTTTCTCGATCTCCTCCGGTCTGAAGAGCAGTTTCAGCGGCGACTCATCAGTAACCATTTCGAATCCCTTGCGAAAGGCCTTAAACTGTTGCTGAATGTTGACATTCAAGAGGAAATCGCTATACAAATTCACAAAGTGTCGCTTATTGTGCTGACCCACAAGCACCTCGCTGCCATGTGGCACCAGTTCGTGTTCCACCAGCTCGCCAAAGACATTGCTATAGCTGATCTTGAACGTCTGCTCGAACACCTCCTCCATATCCATGCCCTGGTAATCCAGCATGGCCTGCAAGCTCTTAAATAACGTTGGACTCCAATCGCTCAGATCATAGAATGTCCCTCGATAGCCCATTAGCTTGCGATAGACCACCATGGGGAAGTTCACAGCCAAGATGACATTGTTGTAGATGGCCAAGCCAATGATTATACCAATCAATGTGAATTGTGCGCCATTCTCAAACGGTGTGGCATTGAACCTGCAAACGCAATCATAAAGAGATTAGGAAGGAGAAGATCAAGGCTGAATGGTCAGAACTTACCACATATTGTTGGTCTCCTCCTGCTGCACAAACATGCCAAAGGCTGGATTAAATATTTCCTCAACAATCAGTTGAAAGAACTCTTTGGATACGCCGCCCTCATCGATGCCCTGTTCACCGACAAACTCCACTACTAGCTGCTTCTTAAGATCCTTTGGATTGCTCATCGCCACCAGTTCCAGCTACAAATACAAAGCTGAGAATGATTTACAAATTTCATACAACAATTGAGTTGAATCTTACCCCGATGAGTGCATCATTGATTAGTTGATCTCGACGCACAGTTAGCTTGAGATCGGGACGTGCTCCCTCTTGGCCATCCTGGCCAAAGTTATTGAGTATCGAGTAGAGGGAGGAATAACGCTCGCTGTACATGCGCATGCGGCAGTCGTAGTAGAGGGCATCCACCTTTGTGGCTGGCGTCAGTATGAACGCGTAGAGCATGAAGCAAAAGTAGTTGGTGTGACTGGAGCCAAGTTCACTTTCCATGGCGAGCGTCTTGTATGATAGATAGTCCTGGTGCATTTGTATGTGCTCGCTGAGCGCCTCGTTGTAGAATTCCTCGAGGGGCACAAGAGGGTTGCGGCAGTCAATGTATGACACCTGTAAGCATTTCTCTAGCGGATCCTCGGCAAATTTAGGCATATGCGGATGCTGCATTGAATTGTAGACAAACAGATCTTCGGCCTCCTCCGATGCAGCAGCACCTTCACTATCGTCCTGCTCCTGCAGTGGCAAACGACACGACGGACGCTCCAGGACACTGGCCAGAATGTTGGCATAGTAAACAATCTAGATCGATGAAGGGATTGGTTTAAAAAGTGGAGAGTTATAGATGCATTCATCTTGTTACCTTCAGCACTTTGGTCACGCTAATGATATGCTCGTTCTCGCGCACAGATTCCTCGTCGAGGAGCACCTGCAGTGTTATCTGCTGCTGGCAGGAGGACAAGAGCATCTGCAATTGATCCGGACAGTAATCGGCCCAGATCTGGGCCAGACGCGCCTGTGCCCTCACTGGCATTGCGGCAGCCGCATGGCAAAGCTTGGGCAGCACTCGATCCACATACTCCATGTCCATGACACTGTTATTGGCCGTAGCTGCAATGGAGATAATGTGCTAAAGGACAGCTCAAGCTAAGATCAACTTTACTCACTGTTCGTGACCATGTCGAAGCATATGACAAGACAGTGTAGCACCTGCTCCCACGAATCCTGCCTATAGAGTCGCAAGTAGCGTATGAAGTCCGCCAGTTGGATGACGCTGCTTGTGAGTTTATCAGATATGGTTTGGCAAGGCGAGCTGAAGAGCAGACGCTTCACATGACGCAATCCCCGGAAGTCCACCCTGGTGCCTTTATGTAGAAACTCCTCTAATTGGTCCTGCCTCGACGGACCCATTGGCTCGTCCTCATCGTCGTCGTCGTCGTCGTCATCGTTTGCATCGTTATCGCCATCAGCACTAGCATTTCTCTCCTCACTCAGTTCACCTTCCTCCCTCACAAGCTCCTCCTCCTCCTCATCCTCGGGCAATGTTTCCGTACGCTGTGTGCTGTCCTCATCCTTGTCGTGCTCACCCTCCAGTTGACGCAATTGCTCCTTGTTCAGTGTATTAATCTCTTTGGGCGGCAGATGTTGATTCTCCTGGCCCGGTCTACACACAAAGCTCTTGCCCAGACGATCGACACTGGAGAATACATCACTTATAGCCTGGTAGATTCTGTCATAACTGCCTGCAGCCAGGCACTGCTCATAGAGTGCCTCCAGGGATTCAGCATCCAGGAACTCAATCGGTGGCAGAGTAGGTGTGCAGCCGCCAGAATCGCCACTTTTTGTGGCACTTGCAGCTGCAGCTACAGTTGCTGGTGCTGGGGCTTCTGTTGTGGTTGCAGGTGTCGTTAATTGCAGCATATCTATGAGCATGGGCGGCCTCTTGGTGTGATCAATGACGCTCTGTGATTGCGCATTCGATTGGGATTGAGTGCTGGTTGTGGTTGTGGTGCTGGCGGAGGTAATGGTGCTAGTGGAGCTGCTACTGCTGCTGCTGCTGCTATCGTTCGGTGAAAGCATATCCACGTCCTGCTGTGGACTGTAATTAGGGATGATATGATATATCAGCATAACGAAGGATATTCTTTAATCATTGCAAACTCACCTGCTCACTGTCGGCAACGGCGCCGGCGCCGGTAAAGAACCCAGCGTGGTCGCTGCATTATCGCACAATTGTGCATCCTGTGAGAAGAGCTGCAAGGCTCTAGCTGCCACCTCGTTGGGCGTCATTGGTGCCACTTTGCCGCTGGAAGCGCAATTGGCATTCGTACAGTGAGCATTGCCGCAGCCAGACTGCAATTGATGAAAGTAGCGCTGTATTAGACTACGGACAGCCGAACGCTTCATCTCTGGTGTGGCACGACCACCACCAGCTCCACTGGCCACTGACGCAGCCGCTGATGAAGTCGATGCGCTGCAAATGAAAGGGGAATCACAATTATTTACAATAATAAAATTAACATAATTCAGTTGGCATTCCGCATTTATGCGCTCACCTTGAGACGCCTGGCAACGGCAACGGCAAAGGCAACGGCGATGTTGATGTTTGCCGCGCCTTCTGTTGCTGCTGCTCGTGTTCCTCGCCGCCGCCGCTCATTGAGCGTCCGTCTTTTTATTCCCTCCGGTTGTGGCACTGCGCGATTCAATAAACTAATCGTTTGTCACTGCTTCGAGTTGCGTGATTCCTTGGCCGCTCAGGGCGACACTTGTCGCTTCGTCGCTGCTCGTTTCACGTTTCTTTGTGTGCTAATTTGCAACGCAAAATATGCACAAAAAAAGGGTGTAAAAAAATCGATGTCGATGTCCCTTTTTTTTCTTCTCTTCTTTTTTTTTTTTTGGCTGCTTTTAATTCTCTCAATGACCCTTATTTTTGCACTGCATCCGCATGTCAACGTCCACTGAATGTTACTGGGAACTCACAGAGTTAGCACAACTTGATGACTATGCATAACAAAAATTTATTCGTTTTGATATTTGAACAAAAGTTGTGTTTAGAAAAACGCAGCCAAGGCAGAGAACAGAGTGCCTTTAATATTGAAAATCATCAACATTGAGTGTTGGGCAAGTTCGCAAATGCTTGACGCGAGTGCTGCCAATGTGCAATCAGCTATCGATTTTAGTTCGATTATACAAATATTATACTAATTAACTGTTTACTTATAATATCAACGAGAAGTGGACAATTAAATGCATATTTAATATATTAAACATGTTAAGATACAGCAAGTATATTATAAATATTAGCATAAAGAATGGTGGTCATCATGGTTTTCTTTTCTCTCAGTGTGCAGTTTTATCGAAAAAGTGTTGGGAAACAAGTGCGGCTCGTCAGACGACTGTTTTTATCAGCTGTGTCTCATTTTTCTGCCTGCCTGCTTGACTGCTAGCCAAAATAGAAAAAGATCGACAAAACGCAACGAGCGGAGCAGCAAAGTGCAAGAAAAGGAAAGTAAACACATCACCAGAAACATAGCATAACAGATTGCGCTGCAATATAAACAACATGAAGTGGCCAAGAGCAGCAAAAGGCAACAATAAAAACTGAACTGAAACACGGCGACAGGTAAACAAACAACAACAGCGACTGCAATTGCGATTGCGATTGCGACGTCGAAAGCGACAGCAACGGGACAACTGACGACGGACGATGACGTCGACGTCGTCAACGACAGAGAGTGGCAACTGCCAGCTGCAGCTGCAACTGTGCGTGCGTGGGAATGTGCCATGGCAAGAGCTGCCGGTGCATCTGCGCTCGGTGCTGCACGACAATCAGCGTGATTATGAGAAATATGTCTTCAACTACAGCCTGAAGAATCAGTTGCGCTTCCGTGGCAATTTGGCATCGAAGGTGTTTCGCCGGGAGCAGCGCTATTACGAGCTGCTCATCCAAAAGAATATCAATGGCTTGGGCGTCTTTCCCTATCATCTGGCGGATATTGTTACCAAAGGATTGCGTGTGACGCCCTTCAACTATTATCTGGACGTGCTCAGTCAGTTGCTGCGCAGCGATAAAAGCTACGACACATTGCCCAACTTTACGGCCGCCGATTGTCTGCGTGTTCTGGGCATTGGACGCAACGAGTATCTGGCGTTGATCAGCGAACTGAAGACGCATACGCCACGTTCGCTGCTGTTCAGTGCGAAGCCCAATCCGTTGGATTTTCTGCCTCGGCTGCCGGTGCGTGTGCACATGGAGCCCTGGTGGCGTTTGGACATTGGTTATGTACTTGAGACGGATATACGTCTGGTGACGCCTGCAGAACGCAGTCTGCTGGACGATCTCATTGACTTTGGTGCACAGCCAGCGGGCAAATGTGATTACCATGTGGTCCAGAGTCTATATCGCAAGGGTCTCATCTATTTGGATGTGCCAATAAGCGGTGAGGATCGTATTTCCATTCCACCATTGCGTAACTTTGTCATGAATCGCGTCAGCGGCGATTACTTTGAGAATTTGCTCTACAAGATCTTTGTCAGCGCTGATGAGCACATGACCATCGCAGAGCTGGCGCAGATGCTGCAACTGGAGCTGGACAGTGTTAAGCAGGCGGTCAGCTTTATCTGTCGCCTTGGCTTTGCCCAGCGCAAGCAGTCGGAGCACGAGACTGGGCAGCAACATGCCAGCTGGGCGGACTACAATGAGCAACAGTTGCCACAGACACCGCAGATAACACCGTTGAATTATAATCTGCATGCGAGCAGCAGCTTTGATTTTGACCAGCAACAACAGCAGCAGTCGAGTCCGAAGACGCCAAAGGGGGAGAGGGACAAAGACAAGGATAAGGATAAAGATAAAGAGAAGGACAGCAGCTCCATTGGTTATCTCTCCTCGGATGGCAACACCAGTGACTTTAGCTTTGCCAATATGGCCACGCCCACTGTGCCCACACACAACAATAGCGATGATCACGAGCTCAGCTCCGAACTGGAGGACATCAGCGAGCGTACGACCACCACAAAGCCGCCAGTTTTAGCTCCAACTCCAACTGCATCAGCATCCGCTAAGAGCGGCAAACGTGTGGGTTTCCTTTTTGATTCCACGCTCACAGCGTTTCTGATGATGGGTAACTTGTCGCCGGGCTTGAAGAATCATGCGGTGACCATGTTCGAGGTGGGCAAACTGTGTGAGGAGAGTCTCGACAGCTTTCTGACCGAACTGGAGCAGGTGTCGCTGCTGGATGCGGAGGGAGAAGGCGATGTCTCGCGTTATTTTGCCCATGCGGTGATACTACGTTCCACCATCTGCTCGCTGCGTCCTTTGCTGCCTGGTGGCCTCGATCTGTTGCGTCTGGAGTGCCTGGAGGGACTCGATTGGCAGACGCGGGATCGTGTGCTTGAGAAGAAGTACAAGTTTATAGTCTCTGCGACGCCATTGACAGCGACATTAAGTCACATGTTTAGCATTCCATTCTTTGGGCAATTCATGCGCAGCTCCGATGCGACGCCCATGTGGAGCAAGCTCTTCTATAACCATATCACAGGTAAGTAGCCTTTATCTACCCACATTTGCATCTGTATTCAGTGGTTTTATGGCATTCTCCTAGGATATGGACCGCCCAGTTTGCTGTTGTGTCGCGGCACGGTGCTTAAAACGCTGCCAAGGATCTTTCTCGGCTATGGCAAGCTGCTGGTGAACATACTCCACTCGGATTCCTATGTGCTCAACTCGGAGAACTTTCGCAATCTGAACGAACAGCTGAAGAACGGCTGTGTCCTGCTTCAGGGCTATGGCATACGCTCGGCTGGCCAACTGCATTACGAATCCTTTCCATTCCAGGCGTCTGACGCCTGCCAGGCGAAGTGGGCCGCACATCGGGCCGTGCAGAAGCTAGCCGAGCACTTGGAACTGCGCCAGCAATGCGGCTATATAACATTCCTTAACACGGGCGTGCCGGATCTGGGTTGCGAGGAGTATGATCTGCAGGTGAAGCTAAAGTTGCCACAACGCAAGCGTCCACAAGTGACGTCGTCGTCGTCGTCGCTGCCAAGCAAATCGAATGTGCCAAATGCTGATCAGTTGACCAGCTATCAACTGAAGAGTCCCGATGAGAATCACTTTGCGACCACGCCGGAGCACGGTCCGGCCAATGAATACACCTCAGCCGACTGCACACAGCTGCTGGCCAGCGAGTTGGCCAATTGCAATCAGAACTCATCCTCCGCGTACAGCAACAATCGCGGTGAGCTAATCTCCCAGAATTCCGTGGAGTTGCCCATTAATGAGATTGGTGAGCGTTCACCGGACCCCGGTACCGAAGATTGGACTCTGCTTGAGGTGAACTTTGGTGTGCCGCTCTTCGATGTGGACACAAATACCCGCATCTGCGAGCAACTTGTGCAGCAGCTCTGCAACGATGCCAACCTGGAGACGCTACCTGCTTGTGTGCAGCAATCGCAGACGCTGTTCCTGGAGTTTGTGCGTCAATGTTTGTATTTTGAGGATGATCCGGCGACGCCTGCACAGTTCCGAGAGCCACTGCAACCAACCAGAGCATTGCCGCATCCGCGCATCAATCTGGCCTTTGAGAATGGACGCGTTTGCTACTGGAACGGTCGCTAAATGACGTCACACTTAATATATTCTAAGGCCTCCCTTCCCCCCTTTATATTACCCCCCTCAAACTGACCCAGTATAGCTTGTTTGCAACGTTTTTTTTATCTGTTAACCTCGGGCCCTGTATAAATAATACATATATATATGTATATATATATATATATATAAATAGATCTAAACCTTATCAGCCAGAGAGCCATTAGTCAGCCCGACAGCCCAACCTATTCCCTCTTGTATTCCGTTTTTTTATTAGTTATGTAAGCTTTGGCCGAGTGGCAATATGCGATCCAAAGGCAAATACACATACCAACACAACACACACACATACAATGACACAGATACTGCTTGTAAACATACCATTTATATATACATATATATGTAACTATGTATCTCTAAAATAAATGCAATTTTAAAAAAAAACCTTGTAGAATGGTCTTCTTTCTTTATCTCTGTTCTTTTGATTGATGGCAGCTTAAATAATGAAGTAAAATTACTAAGAAATGTTAAAAGAACATTCAAAAATATATTTCTTTCATTTATTACTCTGAATAATATTACTTTAATAGTTAGTATGATTTACACAAATCTTTGTATACTTTTTTTACCTTTGTTTACATTTCATTCACATTTCAATGCTTTTTAAAAATGTTAAGCATTTTTATTTATTTAAATTATTATTATAAATGAGATTTATATTTATTTATTTAAATTATTATTATTATTAAATAATATTAAATTATCTTATTATATATATCATAATTGTCCAAATAATCTGTGGGAAATGTTCGCTAAATTCTTCAGATTTGTTTAAATAAAAATAACTTTTCAATGTTTTTTAACCACATTTATTTATATTAAATATTATTATAAATAAAATATAAATTATTTATATATTTTTGTATATTTTGCAGAATTTACAAACAATTATTTATTGATTAAATAATAATTAATAACGTTTCAATACTTTTTAAAGATTTTAAATATAACAATTTATTTACATTCGAATGTAAATAACATTTATATTTATTTAATATATATTTAAATAAGATTTCTAGGGTTTTATTTTAATTTTCAACATATATTAATATTATTTAAAAATATAATCCAGAGTTTAAATGAAAATAACATTTTATATTCATTTAAAAGAATTTTTTACTATTTATATACATAAATTAATATAATTTGTAATGTAATATTTATTGTTATTGCTATGCTAGCATAGAATATTGATATGTTTAAATTTATTTAATATTTATTTTTTATTTAATATATAAATTACTTTTATAATTATTATTATTCGATTTATTCATATATTTATATTTCTAAGCATAAGCAATCCATAGTTTAATTAGATTATTATATATATATATATATATGTATTTATATAATCTAGCAACAGCTTGACAACAGTACAACAATAATACAAATTAAAAGAACAACACAAATTTATTCAAGAGATTATTTTATATTTATTGAAAGGAAGAAACGATGACCTCGCTGGGTCTTCAGATTTCACAAGCTATAAATAATCTACAATATCAACTATTTGGAATTATTTCAGCTGAGCTCTGCATCGAATTGTGCTCAACATTTAGTCTAGCTTTAGTCTGGATCAAGTGAGGTACTAGAAATTGAAATCAGAATTTTTATATTAAATGTAGCCCTGATGCTAGCTATACTTCCAAAAGCAATCTCATTAGCAGCCGTTCATGCTGAAAATTATATAAGAATCAGCAACTAGAGTGCAATACGCGTGTACAGTGGGTGCTAAAAGTGAATACATTTCATTCTTATTAGGTTTGTAAAGTGAAACGAGAACTGGAACAACAATTCTCAAGATATTGCTAGATAATATATGAAGAATTGTATTAAAGTGAATTGAAAGACAGACAAATAAAAGATCTAATTGACAAAGTGGTACAACAGGAAGGGCATTATAATAGAATTGAGAAATCAGATTAATAATCAATTCAAATTAAAAGAATACGTTGTTATTCAAGAGATTATTTTATATTTATCGTTTAATAAAGCAAGCTATGTAATGCTTAACTTGTCTTCATTCTCCCTCAACTGCAAATTAGTTATATTTAGATTCTTAATCTTTACATTAAGACTAACAATTTCTTTGTCCTTCTGAAGAATACTATCTTTTACAGTTTTTAACTTATTCTCGCAGTCTCCTAACTTCTCAGCGTTATTCGAAATGATTCGAAACATAGTTGTGATCGACTTACAAAAGAATTAAATGATGATACTGAGAAATTAGGAGGCTGTGAGAATAAGTTAAACACTTTAAAAGTTAATATTCTTCAGGAGAACAAAGAAATTGTTAGTCTTAATGTAAAGATTAAGAATCTGAATATAATTAATTTGCAGTTTAGGGAGAATGAAGACAAGTAAAGATTAAGCATTTGCAATTAGGCTATCTATAGTCTTTTGTTAAATATGGGATATTACTTTGAAGATAATTGATCTGATTTCTCAACTCTATTATTATCTTCGTATTCCCTTCCCGTTGAACCAACTTGTCGCTTAGATCTCTTATTTCTCTGTCTTTCAATTCACTTTAATCTAATTCTTCATATATTATCTAGCAATGTCTTGAGAATTGTTGTTCCAGTTCTCGATCCACTTTACAAGTCTGATCAGAACCACTGTACAGATATTAAATAATTGATTGTCTCTTGTCTCTTATCTCATTTTCAATATGAACGGCAGCTAAAGAGTTTGATTTTAGTAGTATAGCCAGAATCAGGGCTATATATAATGTAATTCTTCTCATTTCAATTTCTAGTTCAGACGAAATATTGAGAACAAATCCCAGACAGAGGTCAGACTGAGATAATTCCATATAATGGTATGTACATTGAACTGATATGACAGATTGTTTTTAGCTTATAAAGTTGGGCGAGTCTTAATTATAATAAAGCAAAGAATATGTTAATCTCTTATGCATAACTTAATTTAATTTGTATAACTGTGCAGGAATGTTAACTTAAATATAAACAATTTATTACAGCTGCTTAAGTTTGCTCAAGCTCTACTTTCCTCCTCTTAACTGTTACTCAAGCTAAATACCATTTTCCACTTGTAATTATACAGGGCAAGTCATTAAAGGAACCCATTAAGGATCAAGAACAACAATTAGGAATAGGAATCGATTAAGTAATTGCATATAAGCATGTATACAATGTCTAAACGAAGTCAATTGTCATTGACAATACAAAAAACAACAGGATGGCATTACGTAAGGAGTTGCTTGAGAAATTCTGGAAGAGTTTCGAGCTGAAGGCAAAGGAATTTCTGTGCAATACATCGCTACAGGGAATGAAATACATATGGAATAGTACTCTACCAGCTTGGGTGCAATTCTATTTTGGTAAAATATTTGTAATTGCCGTCTATGTGGCCATAAATCTGGCTGTGAATGTGTTCACCAAATGGCAGAGCACGCCGGTTATCATTGGCTACAGCTCAACGATGACATCCATACAGGATATACCCTTTCCGGCGATAACAGTCTGTAATATGAACAAGGCAAAGTACTCCAAAGTGATCAATTTTCGAGTGTGAGTAACGACAATGATATTACCATAGAGTTGTGTGATTTTCTAGAATATTTTCCAGCGGATCATTGGAGTATGCGATGCTGCAAAAGTCTTGCTTTCAGGATATGAATTTCACGCATTATAAATCGCTAAAACCTCGCTCCAAGAACGATACGTTTCCCAACTTTATCGTTAGTGTCAGTCACAAGTGCGAGGATATGATAGTTTCCTGCACATTTGATAAGAAACTCGTGCCCTGCACCGATATATTCAGGGAGTTCTTTGTCGACGAGGGTCTCTGCTGTGTCTTCAACTTCCTGCATCCGTATTATCTGTACAAGTACAGGTAAACTTCTTAACCTGTTGTGTGGAAGCGTATTAATAATTATATATTGTAAAGTGCGCCTTATATACGGGATTACACTGCGTCGAAGGGTCTTTCCGCTATCGCTGTGGATTGGAATCCCATCAGTGGCTACCCAAAGCATCTTCCTGCTGGTTATTATCCACGTCGCGGTGTTGGCGTTGGGGTGTCCAACGGCTTGCAGATAATTCTAAATGGACATACAGATGATTATTATTGTTCATCTACGAATGGACAAGGATTTAAGGTATGCTTTCAATTGAGTTTCGATTTATTTACTTATCCTTAATGCCTCAGGTGCTGCTCTACAACTCCATTGATCAGCCACGGCTGAAGGAATCTGGTTTGCCCGTCATGCTTGGACACGAGACCAACTTTCGCTTGGTTCCCAGCAGCTTTGAGGCCATGCCAAACATCCGTAGCATCGAGCGAAATAAACGTCAATGCATTTTCAACGATGAACAGGAGCTGCTCTTCTATAGATACTATACACGTCGCAACTGCGAGGCGGAATGTGATGCCCAGTACTTTCATAGGCTATGTGATTGCATTCCCTATCATCTTCCCTTGGTCTATCGCAATGCTAGCGTCTGTCATGTGGCCCACTTTGATTGCCTGAATAGTGCAGAGCTTCAGATTGTGGATGAAAAGAGTGTGGCGTGCAAGGAGCTTTGTCTGGCAAGTTGTCACGATGTCTCCTACTTTCCTGATCCCTTTTCCATACCCTTCAGTCAACAGGGTATTCGGACTACCAACGAATACCTTAAGAACTTTTCCACAGAGTATATTCGCAATAACTTGGCCGTGGTCAATTTCTACCATAATGACAATTACTTCCGTAGCAACGTGAAGTCCTCATACACAGGCGTTACTGAATATATGTGTAAGTTTTGGTATTTGCCTCATATTATTGTATTTACATACGTTAACTTTATCTTTGTTTTCAGCTTTGACTGGCGGCATTTTGAGTCTGATGGTTGGCTTCAGTGTCGTCTTCATTTCCGAATTGTTCTATTTTCTGTTTCTTCGCTATTTACTGGAGTATATTAATTTATGGTGCAGTAATCGTCGAAATCGTGTACACGTATTGCAACCACATTAATTACAACTTAATTGGAATTGTAATTAGCAATTTATTATGTTGGCGCCTTATTTAATGTGGGACATGTAATATTTAAATACTTAAATTTAAAAAAAAATACCAATGATCGTCTTGCACTAATCAGTATTCTGAATGCGAATCTAAAGCTATTTATCGAAATTATGTATCGATTACAAGCAAACAGCATATTGAATTCTGCTGAAATTAAATTAATTAAATTGTTTATTGATAGATAATAAATAACAATATGTTATTCTATTATAAATATTGACTACAATGCGTAGACTTACATGCTTTGAAGTTACAGAGGCCACCATCCAAGAGCAGACTGCTGCCTTCTCTCACTTATAAAGCCTGTAGCCAATAAGTGCTACGCCCTCTCCTTGACCTAACCTTATCCAATAACCTAATTATTGTATGATCTACATAAAGCGACATCTAATCACGGCTGCCATTTGAAATTTATATTTCGCGACACATATACATATAAAGAAAAAACACACCAATTATATAGACTACGTATATACTGTATATCGATGGGAAGCTCTCCATCTGTTGGCAGTTATTAAAGTGTGACCAGTTCATTTGTATCTCTAATTATCTCAAGACAACAAATAGCCAGGCACAAAAATACTTCATATCGTGTAGTATTTATGTCCTGAGAGCAGCCGTAAATAAGCTATATATCGAAATTATGTATCTATATCATTCTCATCTCTGATAACGTTTATTTTAAGTTTTTATATGGCTTTTATTGATGTAATTAACTACGATTAAGGATATGCCTGCAAGTCCTGTTCCGAATTCACAGCAGGCAGACTCTCTGTCAACTGCTTTGTGGATTGACTGATCCTGTGCCTATGCGAGGCCAGTTGAGCACGGGAGAGTACGCTGCAGTCACAGGTGGTGCAATGATAATGCGTGTGTCTCAATGCATAGGAGCAGGATGGGGAATCGCAGGACTCGTTGCTGGCTATTTTACGGAAGCCGGCAGAGCGCACGTATTCCAGCCGCATATGGAGGCGACGATGAGCCACCACCTTGTTGGAATCTGTGCAAACGTAATCGCATTTGCGGCAATGGAAATGCGATGATTTCTTTGGAGCAGCGCCCAATGCCACGATGTCATCTGTAAAGAACAACAAGAGATTAGAAAAATTGAAACAGATTTCCATTTATTTAATATGCCCACCTACCTGGGCGGGAATTGACTGCTGTCGATGTGGGCGTGGCATAACAACAGTCGATAACACCACAACGCATATTAGCTCGATATTGTCGAAAGTCATCGCCCATTAGGGTGTCCATGCGTTCATGCCGCGCCGTGTGCTGCACGAAGCGCGTCTTATCGCAGAAACTGTAATGACAATCCCGTCGATTGCAGTGAAAGTGCGACTGATGATTCCGATAGCCACAGCGCTCAAAGCCGCAGTCCTCATTGAAGCGAAACTTGAGATAACCCGTGGGAATATCCTGATCTCTCGCCCGCTTGCCACGTCCAGCATTGGGAATGGGCGCTGGTATCGCAGTCACGGTGTGGGATTCAATGGAAGGCGCTTCCTCTGTTGTTGCTGTAACTGTTGCTGCTGCTGCGGCAGCTGCCACTGCACCTGCAGCTGCCGCGTTGAGCAACAGCAACTTCTGCTGTGCAGCATTCTCCAGCAGCAGGCGCACGTCAGCTGGTTGACTTGCGGCAGCCAGGAAACTTGGCAATAGCCATTGACGTTGATATAAATCGATCAATTGTTTAAACTGCAACAGCTTCAAACCCGCCTCTGGCTCGCTAAGACCCACAGTTGACGCCGCTTGGCTGCCACGCATGCTCAGATCCTCCGGCTGCTCCATATTGCAATCCTTATTATCCGTCGGACAATGCACAATCCTCGTGCTGTCTGTTGTCTCCAGGGCGGGCACTGTGCTTGCGTTCTCCGGATAAAATGTTCCTGCCGCACGCACAACTTGAATCAAAGAGGCGTTAGATTATAAGTTGAGTTAATTATTGTAGGTTTTAATAGCTCTACGTACCGGAAACTCTCTCCAAGCACTTGCTGGTTGCAGGTTCCTCCACACTAGGCGCGCAGAACATTACCTAAAAGATGAGAAAGAGAAGGAATTACAAACATAAATTGTGGAAGATAAGTTATTATTCTAAACTAAACATTAAGTTTTATATTCTTAAGATTACTTTCTCAACTTTTATCTTATTCTGAAGTCTTATCGTAACCCAAGACATCAATCTACTCTCTTATTCAACTCAATACTCACTTGAGCTGGCGATCGACTTTCACTTGTTTCCAATTTTGTTGTGTTCTTCATGTTCCCATTGCTTGGAATTATGCCCAAATCCCTGTGAGATTCCATCGTCCAAACGCGACCTCTCTTCCTGGTCCGACTAGGTGTGAGATCAGTTGCAATCAGTCCGCTTTGCGTCGTTTGTGTGGCGACTGCTGGCAGTCTCCGAGACGTGAGCAGATTCTCAGCGCTGTCAGGAGGCGCCACCAGACCGGAAACATTAGTCTGATCGTTTTTCTCCAGCTTGAAGCTAGTGAATATGGCTTGAGGCGAGTGTTGAGTCTACAAATTATAAAGAAAAGCATGTGAAATTATATGAAGTAGATGAAAGGCACTTAAAATAATATCAATATAGAATTATATCAATAGAAAATGCTAAATTATTAACATAGTTATGAAGATATAGAGCTGAAATATCGGTGTATAGATACTTTAATAAATTAATAAACTTTCCAACAAATTTCATTGCGATATCTTTATCAACACAAAAGTTATACAAGTTATTCTCTCACTCGACCTTTCGGGGGGATTACTTGGAACCAATTGTCCCCTCTGTGCCCCCTCAAAAGTTGTGGGTGCCGTTTCATTGAATATCTTTGACATTATTGTACTTGACATTGTTGGTTTTGTTGTTCTTGTTGTTGTTGCCGCAGCTTGTCATAGTTTCGGAATGATATGACAAACAGTCGCAACCAGTTTATTATTTCCGAAATTACTGTTAATGTTTATTGTTGGCCTAAAATGTCACTATTTAAATTTTGTTCACGCATCAAAATCAATAATAATAATAATAATAAAAAAAACACACAAAAACAAAAAGGAGAATAAGCTAAATAAAAAAAAACCAAATACAACAAAAAGAGAAACCACAAAAATACTTCGGAAATAGCGTTTGGAGTGCCAACTTATGGATACCCTTACCAAAAATGGCATAACGAAAGCTCAGCACATCAAGACAAACTACTGCAAAGCTTAGTTTACAATTGACCTTAGCTTTTAAAAATGCATAGAAAATATTAAAATATTTTTATCTCAATTTAGGCATAAACAGGGTATCACTAAGTCGAAGTGTTGAATTTTGGCAGCGTCTATAATAATAATTACTCCAAAAGATTGAAAAGACAATGAAACGTGTTTGGATTTACCTGATAAGTTGCACACAGACACACACACTCACACACACAGTTATTCATATAAGTACACACACCTTATATGATTAAAGACAATATATAGAAGTTATTGGTTTTGTAGTTGTGTCGTTCCTTTTAATCGTCAAATTCAATGATCGAGGGCGGTCACAGAGGGTCGCCACGAAAGTAAGGCAATGCATTCGATGTGTGTCCCAGTTTTAAATTAACTATGGGTTGCATTTTTCAATACTATGGTAGTTTTATTTTATTACAAGAGTTCTATTATAGTATCATTATTATTATTATCTATTATCTAATATCATTTATATTAGGCAAAGAGCTATAAGATTTAAAATAGACACATCTTTCATCCTATAAAATCTGACTTTTTGAATGTTCTTATACCTCCCTCGCTGTTTAAAACAAATCTTAATTACAAGCACAATAAGATAAAGATACAAAGATAAGCTTTTGGTAAATATCAACTGTAGGTTCTACATTATTTTTCGTATACTTCTGCATTATTTGCTCTTCTTTAAATGTTACTGCTAATCCACCACACTCGTAATTCTCTTTATGATTGGCATTTAATTCAAAACAGTTTCTTAATATAACTTTGCAATATGATCCACAATTTTCATACACTTCTGCACTATTCATACTTTCTACAGATGTGTAACTTAAATTTTCTTTTGTCAAATTTTACAAATATTTTCAAGAGTTTCGTATTAAGCGATCTGCATTTTTATCGTCAAATGTCATATACTTTTTCATTCTTCGCTCTTCTCTTTTGCAACTACTCTACCGTGCTCTCTTTTACTCTCTTTCATTTGTCTAGATTGCGGCGCGCCTTAACTAAGGCCATTGCATACTAAAGCACACATGCACATGCACACACACACACACGCACTCTCTTTGTAATTAGGAATTTGTGCCTATTTGCGTGCATTGAGGGACTTTCTGAGTGAGTGTTAAGTTAAGTGCGGCAGAGAGAGAGAGAGAGAAGGGAAATGGGGAATAGGAGGGTACTGACGCGTCGATGGGGCCTAATGTGGCATTTTATGTGGCGTGTGTTGAATTGAGTTTTCGGATTTGGTTTTTGCCATATTCGTCATATTAATATTGACAACGAGTGTTTCCGCATTTTATTTCACTTGCGCCGCGTCGATTGGCAATAACTCCTCCCCCCCTCTCTCTCTCTCTCTCAATGGCCTAACTCACCACCTCACCTACAATCAATTCACCCCCCACCTCTGTCTCTCTCTCTCTCTCACACTCTCCCATGGTTTGTTGTACGTTTTGTGCCTTTAACTGTCATTTTCATAATTTCTACATTTTTGAGCTCAGTTTGTCGGCTGTTTGTATGTGTAAATGATTTGTATATTGTGTGTCTGTGTGAATGTTTACGATTATCCAGCCCACGCGTCAGCGCCTTAAGGTTGAGAGGGGGGACAGGTGTTGGCCAAGTACACGCAATTGAATGTGCGTATGTGTGTGAATCGAATAATTTGAATAAATATTTTGTCCATTGCCATTTGCGGTATTCTGTGTTTATTTCTTTTTCTTTTCCTCTTTTTTTTGGAAATAAACTAAAGTCGGGCGTTGCTTAAGAAAGAGGACAGTGGCAACGCTGGGCAAGGGGTATAAAGAGGGGGAATAGTTGAACTGTAGACCTAGAAATTGTTAGCAATAGTTATTTTTAACTCATTCATTAACCAAAGCGTTGCTGATTATCACTAAAGCTATAAAGAGTAGAGAGTGCTCGACTAGGTGATACCCTTTGCTAAAATAACTTAACTATAGAACTGGAAACTATTTTTAACTCATTCATAAGCCAATGAATGATTACTCATTGCCGAAAGTACAATGAATAGAGTGTGATAAACTAGCAGTCACCCTGTACATATGATCATGGCTCAAAGATGAAATAACAAATGAATTTAGATGCGCATTTCTACAATTTTGAAAGTTTATCTACCCTATGCAAGCATTTTTAATGAGTATAAGCTACAGAATATACTCAAATATTTGTGAGATTCTTAGAAGAGGTAGAATTAGGATTTATAGGCTTACTTACGCTTTTGTAGACTTCTACAAAGCGATTCTTTGGCGGTCTTCCACGTTTGCGATTGAAGAATCCATCGATGGAGGTGATCTGTGTGGGTTGAGCTGAGGATTCGCCTCCATCGCTATTGGGGCTGGCATCCATATCCGTTTGCTCATGGTTGTTGTTGTTATTGTTGCTGTGCTCCATGCCCCCTTACTATGCACTCTTCCCCACTCTCCCTGCTGTTGTACTGCAGACTGTCTACAGTTACAGGGCACGTGCTGTCAGAGTCTCTACTGTAGACAAAGAAAAGTGCAGAATATTAATTGCAAATTGATACCTTGGGAATGCAATTGATAATTGAAAATTGACAATAATTTGTTTTCATTTTGACCAAAAACCCCAATAAATGATTCATCCACCGCTCCCGAGGGCAATGTTTAACGTCAGTCAGCATAAAAAAAATATAGAAATGAATAAAAAAAAAGAAACCCAGAAACCGAAAAGGTTAACAGACCCATTTCTAGGTAACAACTTGACTTGCCTGATGGTTCGGTTACGGCGCCAGGCTGTAACTGCATACCATACGATACATCCAACATATTCCGACAAGCATATGTTAAAGCTGCAGTAAATAACCAGATACTCTTTCAAATTTCATCAACTTTGGTGCCATATTAACTGAGTTCACATAGATAGTTAGAACGATGGATAGCATAAATGCAAGGTAGCTTATGCTTGAGAAGCTAAGCTTTAAAAAGAGTGCAATACTATAGCCTCTAAATTAAAGTAACTAATGTAGCGTATTATTATTTATAATGCCAACTCAAGAATCCTTATGATATAGCAATCAGATCTAACAGATTTCTGTACATAAGCTGCAATTAATAAAAAGCTTTGAATCTATAAAATTTCATCAACTTTGCTTCAGAATTAACCCAGTTCATATAGTTGGTAAGAAGAACGGATAGATTAAACTTATAAATCGAGCAAAGAATCATTAAAAAAACTGAACTGAACTGATGAATTGCTTAAGCAAAACCATAATACAGTTGAAATGCCATCAATTCTTGACTTGCAGTGCAAAGAATCTGAAGAAGAAGAAGAGTAGAAGAAGAGTAGAAGCAGAGTAGCAGCAGAGGAAGAAGCAAAAGAAGAGGTAGAAAACGAGGCAAACATATCGCTGCACTGCATCTAACAATTGAATGGGCCACCAAAAGTGCATTTCATTCGTTCCCTTTATGCATTGAACGGATTCCTGAGAAATGTTTTGCATATGATTCAAATAAAACTGAAGATTGCATAAATATTATGAATAGAATATGAAGAAACTAGAAATAGTTTAGCAAATAATTGAATGAAGTATGTAGAGGAAAAGAAAGAAGGTTAATCAACTGTCGAGCTCCAAATAGTTGCAAAAGTTGTCTTCTTGGAATAATTAAATAAATTAATAAATCGTTTTATTGTTTAGAAAAAAAAGGTATAAATAAAATAATAAATAAAAAAAGAATACATAAATAAAAAATTAATATATAAATTAATCAATTTATAAATAAATAGTTTAGTAAAAAAAAAAAAATTAATTAATGAATTAATAAATATATAAATTAAACATGTTATAAATAAATTAATTAATTAATAATTTAAGAAATAAAGCTAAGCTGTGCAAACAATTCTGAAATTTAATTATTTTATTTATTTAATTAATAATTATATATTTCTTTAAGTTTAAATCGGTATTATCTAAAGCTTAGTCAGAGACTGTTGGTAATTTAATTGTAATATTAATACTTAAAAGTAATAGAATTAAATTTAAAAACATTCCCTAAAATTAGAACAGTATAACAGCAAATTGAAGCCAAAATCGATTTAGTAAGAATTGTATCTTATTCCAAGTATAATAAGTATTAACAAACCTTTAGCAAACTCTTTGTTGCTGTGTGCAAAAGAGATAGAGGAAGTGTAGGAAGAGTTTATCTAGTGGGCGACATTGTCAATTATAACGAGTTGACTAATTGGAACTACGCTTACATGCATGCATAGTTTCGTCCTCGGCAGAGAACGACCGATTGCCAGGCAATGATTAGCTAATTTACCTGCTAACTTGGCCAAGGCGCACCCAGTTACCAGTTAAGCAGTTGAGGTAGATAGAGGATCAGCATGCGAGTATTTTTAGTCATTTATTGGTATTCATATGAATTACTTTAACTGTCACACACACACACACACACACACACATACACTCATTAGGCTTGGCAATTGGAAATTGCTTTGCGAAATGCCGCAACATGAAACCGCAAGGAGTTGGTAACAAAAGACTAGATATCTGCAGATAACGTTGACAATTTGAAGGGCAAGCAGTTTGCAGTTTTATCTGATAAGCAAACACACACACACACACACACACACAGAGTAAGAAAGAGAGCGAGATATGTAGTCTGATTTTACCTACCAATCATAGAACTAGCATTATTTTCAACTGCAGTGTTACAAAACGCTTAAAGACAACACACAAAAGCGAACGCGCACACGAAAGGCGAAAGAAGAATCAAAGAGCGACAGCGCTACACGTAAACACGTCCGTTCGCGCCAAACAACGTTGAACGAATAACACGACTTAAGCTGCCGGTGCCAATGCAAAGCCGAGCTTGTGGTCGAGCGGTGCTTGCTGACAGCTGATTGGCTCCATGCCAGCTCAACTAGGATCGCAGTGCAAGCGATAGTGAGCGAGTGAGAGCTCGCTAAGCTGCCATTGGTTGAAGCAGTAAAGCGCTTATGTTGGTGTGTGCGCTCGCTTAAAGCTTTTTCCAAGACACAAACCCGCAACAGCTGTATTGAAACGACAAGTTCACATTTAAAAAATTTATTTTGTTGTTTACTCAACTTTTACACAGAGAAAAATGAAATTGCAGTTTGTTGCATTTGTTTTATTTTTTTTTTGTTCTTTTCTTTTTGTTTTAATATATATATATTTCATATTTTGATTAATTAAAATTTGTTAAATTGCTAGAATTTGTTAAGCGCTACTAAAGTTTAAATTTGTTGTTGTTTTTACATACATATATGTATAATTATGTATATATATATATATATATATATATATATATATATAATATTGTTTGTTTGCATTTGCTTTGTATTCTTGTTGTTGTGTTATTTGTTTTGAATAGTTTATGGAAATTGTTAAACTTTTACTTAGTGTAGCTACGTGATTTACAACATAGAGTATTCCCATATCTACTATCAACTCAATTGTTCTCAATTCCAGTTTCACAACAATTTCAATTAAAATTACTTAACTATAGCATCAAGAAATTGTGATTTTAGAGTGAAATTGCCGCGAAATTGGAATACGGAACGAGGTTACTTTTCGTTTATAATCTTAAGACATTTTAGAATGTTTGTTCTTTGTTTTGTTTTGTTTACTTTAGATAGAGTGTTCGATTGCTAATAACAACAGAAAACATAAATTTATATGCAGCTTTAGTTATGTAATATTGTTATTGGTTTTTTTTTTCCTTTTTTGATGCTGTTCCCAAAAACATATAAACAATTCGTTCTCTTTGTTCTACATAATTGAAATTATAGATTTCATATAAATCACATGGTGGGATAATCGCTTAAATAATTCTTATCTTCTTATCAAAAATGGTTGTGTGTGTGTGTGTGTGGGTGTGAGTGGTGTGTGGAATGCGTGTGCGGGATGCGTGGGGAAGGGGGGGGATCTTGTTAAGGAGGGATAGTTGCTCTGCTCTAAATATTCTTGATAGTACATACATACATATATAATATTATTATTGTTATTGTTTGTTTGTTTGTTTGTTTCTTTAATAGAATTTACTAGTATTTGTTTTTTGTGTTTTTTTTTCTTTGTTTAAAGTTATTTATAATTTGTTGTTGCTTAGGCGTTCTTCTAATTGATTGATTACATTTTAAAGTTTTGCTCTTTAATTGGTTCCCTTTCAACACACACACACACACACACACACACACGCACACGCACACGCACGCATTCAAACATTCATATACATACACTCTAGGTATTATCATCATACGAGGATTATGTAAAAATTCTACAATTTAACCATACACATACATATACATATGCACACATTTATCATAAATAACTAATTATCCATAGTTTCTTCATATTGTTTATGTTTTTTTTTTGTTATCTTTTATATCATTATTGTTTACAAATACTTTGAGGAGCACTGGACGTGTCTAAGATTCATTTTACACCCATCCATTGGAAAAACAACAAAAAAGTTCGCGTCCCAATACGTTGGACCTTCTCCAAAAAATACTAAAAATACCAAAGAAGCTGGTATTTTTCTTGTTTTTGTTTTTTTTTCTTTGAACATAAATTGAAAAACTTTTCAACATTGAAAGCATTGCGTTTCTACGATCTTCAAAAATTATTTTCTTTTTATAAATATTGGTATTTTTTGTTTTGGTATTTTGTGTGGTATTTTTTTTTTTTTTTTCTTTTGAAAGCGTGGCGTACAAGAAATAAACGAATTAATTGTTTTGGCAAATTATATTTAAAGTTCTACAAATTAAAAGTTTTACATTTATTTAAGATTTAAGATAAAGAAAGAAGTAAACAAGATGAAGAAAAACCCAAATTTCTCAATTGTTTTTCTTTTATCAAATTTTAATTTTATAATTTATGTTTTTGTTTAGTTTTTACTATTTTGTATTGTTTTTGTTTATTATTAAATAGATCACATTCATGGTTCTATTTTTTTCACTTGCTTTTATGTTCACATCTCTTTTTTGTTTGTTTTTGTTTTTATTAAATACGCTTAGTGTTGTTGTTGTTGTTGTTTTTGTTGTTCTTTTGCTGCTCTATATACATGTGTCTCTTGTGTGTTCTATTAGTAAACGCAACTTAGAAATTGAATTTGTTTTTTTCTATTAATGGTTTAATGAGTGTTTTGTTTATTGTTTATTGTTAAATAAATACCCTGGCAGATTTTGTTAACTGTCGTTACATTTTAATAATATTATTTTATTGTTTATTGTTGTTAACTGCATTTCTTGAGCTTCAATCAAATCTGCATAGGGTATTTCAACTTCGTGCTGGCCGAAGCTTCTTTTGATTTGTGTTTTAACGAGATCTTTTTTTTATATTTGTTGTAAGGGAATTGATTGATTGTGTCTGTGTGTGTGTGTGTGTGTGTGTATAAATTATTAATTATATTCTAGCTTAAATGTGTGTGTGAAATACTTGTAGCTTTCGATTTTCTTTTCTTTTTTTTGTTTTTTGAAATGTTTTGCAGCGCTATCAAAATTGTACAACGGGTTTTGTATTTTAATTTTTACTTTTAAATTTGTTTTTGTTAATCTACGCTATAAATTATTTTAAAATTTATTAACACAGATGACTTTATAGATTTTTCCAAACAGTTGCCCAATTCTTTCAATTCATTTCTTCTTTTTCTTTTACTCAAAAATACAATTAGCTGCCCCACTGTATTAAACATTATATATATATTTATATATGTATATATGTATATCATTATTGATTAATGCATGCCAATTGTTAAGTTTCTTTTGTTTAATAAACTACAGTTAAATACACATCTACACACATTGAATTCTCTGTTGTTGTTTTGTTTTTCTTTTTTTTTTAATATTAAAATCTTAAGCTAGAAACACATCAATTATTATAAATATTTCATATATATATATTGTATATATCTATATAGAAGCAGAGTTTGGAACTCTGCACAAGAAAGAAAGGGGAGGAGGAGGAGGAGGAGGCAAATAAAGAGAATACATTGATTATAATTATATAGAAAATTTGATGGGAACATAACTTAGTTGTAGGTTTCTCTTGAATCTTTTTGCTTTTCTTTTCTTCTCTTTCTTTCGTTTTTCTTTTTTTGAGACATGCTTAATACAAAATCAATCAATTTTTTAAGTGTGTATGTGTGTGTGTGTGTGTTCTTCTTTTTAATATTCATAATTATTATATAATATCACATCAACTTTGTTTTTTATTTATTTTTATATATATTTCCTTTGCAACTTCTTCTTTAACTTCTCTGTTCTACTCTCGCTTTGCTTATTGTTTGATTCTTTATATATATATATATATATATATATATATGTATATATAAAGAGCTTTTATAGCCTAATAAGATCGTGAAGAAAAACATACATATACATGCATACATATACGCATATGTATGTGTACAAATACATGCATATGTATATAGATACACATACATGCACAGATACACATACATATGCATATATCAACTACCACATTATATAGAATTTGTATCTGTATTTGTATTTCATTCGATATACACATACATACATACATACTCATACATAGCTTATTCGATTAATACTCATTTCTTTTGTTTTTCTCTTACTTTTTGCTGGTTTTCCTATTCTTTTTGCTTATTCTTTTTGCCTTTGCTTTCGTGTGTTTTCCTTTTTGTATTAAAAAAAAAAAAAAAACAGATAACCGGCAACCGTTCACTGAGTGAAATTTTGTTTATATTTTCAATATTTGTTTTTTTTTTTTTTTTGTGTTTTTCAAAAAGTTCCTTTTTTTATAAGCCAAAAAGTCAGTCCAATAAGAGTTTTGAGTTGCCTGCAACTGCAGTTGATTTGTTTTTGTTGTGTTTCCTTATCTTTTGTTTTGTTTTTGTTTTTTTCCCTTTTTTTTTTAAGGTCTCAAAATACATAATTGTTGTTGTTGCTTTTGTTTTTATTTTTTGTTTTTGCTGGAGTAGTTGAATTGTGGTCCAAAGTTTGCCTCTTTATGGGTTTGTTTGTTTGTTTTGTTGTTTGTTTTTTCTTTTCTTTTGTGTATGAAATCGGAGCAGACGTCGACGTGAAAGCTCACCAAAGTTCACAGCTGCTCTTCTTCTTCATCTTCATCAAGTGCTTCTTTATCTTTTTTTTCATCATTTACTTATTCGGAGGGATTGAGTAATGAGTTAAGCAGCGCTCACACGCCCCCACGTCCACGCCTCCCATCTGCATGCCTCATGTGTTCATTTGTTATTGTTGTAATTGCTTCTACTCGGAGGAGTAAAGCTTATTCTTGGTCAATGTGAAATCGGGACTGATCAAAATTGTATTGCTGCGTGTTAGATTTCTGTGATAAAAGGAATAATAAAACGAATTAGTTTTAAAAGTTATTTAATGCATAAGCCATCTCTCTCTCTCTCTCTCTCTCTCTCTCTCTTTGTCACTCACTTGAGAAATTGTGGCAGTAGGGAGGTCCAGCCGCTCTTGTCCTGCTTCAGCGTTAGATAAAGCTCGAATATGGAAACTGTGTCCGGATCAACTTTAAACGAAGCAATGCGTCTGTAAAGAGAGCGAAATCAACGTTAATCGCTGAAGAGCAAAAGCTTTTCGTATCAAGTGCTGCAACAAAAATGTCGCTTTCGAAGAGAGCACTGCTGCCGATCGTCTTGCACTCACCTAACGTTGTTCGGCTCGCTCTCGAATTCAATGAAAATAGTGCAAGCACGTTCTCCGCACGGTTCACGCTCGGACATGCGTATGATTTCGGCGGCAATGCGCTGGGTGAGATCGTTGGGCAGCGTCACCTCGGTGCAGGCGAGATGTCGACTTTTGGCGTCGCGCAGCTTGGTCTCCAGACGCTGCGAAAGCTCCTGCACAGCGCCGGGATTCACATCGTCCAGATTGTCAATGGCCCCGAAGCGTGAGGCCGCTGTCGATTGCATCGGAGAGGCGGGCAGCGTGGGCGGTGGCGTTGCCTGCAATACATTGGACATATAGGCAGCGGTTGCGGCAGCGGCAGCGCTGCCGCCGTTAAGCACATCAAAAGTGACGGCCATTGGGGATGCGGGAGGCTTGGCGGCCGACGATGAGGATGATGATGACGAGGAGAGGCGGGGACGCGTCTGATTGAGCGCCTGATGTTGTTGCTGACGCATGTGCAGCACCGACGCCGGATGACCATCCACAACATCAACGTCCACATCCACATCCACAATATCCACGTCAGCCACGTTCACCTCTGCAGCTGGCGGCGCAGTTACTGCGACGCCTGTTGTCGTTGCTGTTGCCGATGCAGTTGCTGGTGCAGTCAGCGGACTCGTCCAGTCTGTAATTGTAGAAGAGAAGTAAAAGTGCACAAGTTTAGTCACCAAACATCGACGGGCAGATGAAATTAAACCACAAAACCACAGAGAAAAGCACACAAAAAAAAAACAGCTGATGTCTGTGCTGCCACCGGCAAAAACTCTCACTCTCCCTCTCACTCACCCACTATCTCTCTTTCACTCTCAGACAGAGAGCAATTGAAGAGCTTGCGCAAGCTCGAATTTGCACTCACTGCCTTTGCGCAGGCTCCCCAAGACACTCAATGGCTTCCAAAGGCGCGGGGCAGCACGAAATCACCTGGCAACAACAGCTGGAAAATCAGCCGTTCGCTTAAACAGCCGCAATGTTATTCCCTTTCCCCATCTCGGCACTCTACCTCGCCACTCTTTGAAGCAGTCTACCAGCCATTAGGTAATGTGTTGCGTCCCCCGTCACCATAACCATACCGCTCTCTTCTACACTCTTCTTTTCGCTTCATGGGGCAGAGGCCTCAACATTTCCAGCTGACGATTGCGCGTCCGTCCATCCGTTTTGTTGGCTCTTTCGTTCAGTCGTTCGTTAGTCAGCAGTTTCTTTAACGTTTGCCTTGCTGTGCAGTTTGCCGTTGCTGTTGCTGCCCCACCCCTCTCAACCAACCATCTCCTCTTGCTTTATGTGTCTTCTTTGTCGTTTGCCTTTGGCTGCACAGTTTTTATTTCTTTTGCTGTTATTTTAATACTCAAGCATACAAATACAAAAGCTCAGACTGAAGCTGAGCTGAGCGCAGCAGCCGCACAGTGGTCAGACGTATGCCGAAAAACACATTAAAAGAATTATTAAGTAAAAAATGCATAGATAATATCCTAACTGATCTGTAATAGTATTATTTGTCCGTTACTCAGTTTATTTTTACAATCTAGATTATTTATACTTAAACATATGTTAAGTGAACATATGCAACACACATGCTACACATAAGTTTACATTTTCAGCATTTAAAATCCATTTTCAGCCACTGTCGGACCCAGGCTGCCCACTGTATGTTTACATACATAAAACATTTGCATTTGTGTGTAAGCATGTATATATAGGCGCACATGTATCTACATACATATCTATATGTATATATGTTAAGAGTGTATTTATTTAAGGTGTATGTTGTAAGTAAATAAAAAAGCAGTTAAATTTCTTACTGTTGTCCCATGCACAAATTAACTACTTGGCTTGACTCAACGATGTCATGTAATTAGCGCTGAAGCTCTTGAAGCCGCCTCGTCCCAGAAACCTCCCACATCTTTGTTCACACAGCAACCTGCCCATTCCATTGCATGGGCTGAATGGTTATTTTACGCTGTCTTCCTCTCTCTTAAGGCATTGTGCACACCCGCGTAATTAAGAAATTAACGGCACATGTTTGCGGCTCTCTTTCTCGTTCGCTGCATGTGTGTCTGCGTTGGCTATTGAATTTAGTCAAGTGCCGCATGAAAAGGGTTTGTGTAAAGTCAAAAGCGAAAGCGAAAAGGAAACAGACAAACGAGCGCATACACATTTAATTACACACGCAAACTTGTGTACATATGCATATAGTATATGTATGTACATATGTACATACATACATATATGCAATTCTGATTCTGTTAGAGAGCCACAGTGCGCCCTCCCCCGCTTTGCACTCTCCCTACCCAAAAGCAAGCACATCACGCGACATTTGCGGCTGTCTGTTTTATGCATTCGGCAATAGCAATAGCAATAGCAACAATAACAATAACAGCCTAGCAACAGCATCACGCATACATGCATACATATGCATATATGTATGTACATATACATATAAGAGTAGATGTTGCTCTTGCTTTTCGCTATAGCTGCAGCTTTGTTTGCACACTTTGTTGTTATTGTAGAACCAACGCTCAGACAGTCACATTCATCTTTCATCTGGCGCTTTTGAAGTGTGCGCAGTCGAGGGGTGAATCTGTGCTTAGATTGCATTATGCGTGTGCATAGATGTGTAGGTGTGTATGCGTGCGTGGCCTTGAGCTTAAATTTACGAAACACGTTCAGAGAGTGCATTGCAAAGAAACTAGCTAAATGTTGATTGAATATGATGATTAGATACCTTGGAATTAATACTTTTACCACACGTTGAATCCTCATTGAAAACTCATTCACTCGCGAATTTACATGCATATTCCGCACTAATGTACATATGTATGTGTGCGTGTGTGTGTGTGTGTAGCACGCGCTTTTCGCAAACACAGAATAATTGAATGATCAGTGTGACCATACGCAGACTATTAAAAATACCCCATGATGTCTTAAATACAAAGACAAAGTGATATTGTACAAATACCAAAGCAATTATATCGATTATAATTCGAATAAAACGAGAAAAACTGTTGTTTCGAAAAAGATTTTCGAAAGATAATGAATTATGAACAGAAAAATAGAAGGACGCTTAGCTAACTCTTTATATAGCAGAGATTTTTGTTATAAAATAACAAAACTATATGTGGTTATCATGTATTACACAATATTTGTAATTTTGCAGACTAAGGAAATTAAGTAATTTATTAAACAACATTATTCGGGGTTCTAGATTCCCAAGTTTGAATAGCATATGAATATGCATGACTAGACACACACACACTATATGCATACAAATGGGTGTGTGTGTGTGTGTGTGTCCTTCGAAAATAAAATTGCATGCGCTCAGTCAGTCATGAAATTAAATTGACTGCAAATACACACATTACTGGAATAGAAGAGTGAAAGAGATGCAGATGCAGAAACACAGAGCGACAGAAAGAGAGAGAGAGAGAGAGAGAGGGAGAAAGAAAGCTTTCTGTTCAGCCGGTTGGCGAGGTGTGCATATGAGCATGTTTTTGCCTGCATATGCATGTCTATGTGCCTGTGCAACGACATGTTGTTGCATGTCGTCGTCGTCAACATAAAGCTTCACTCCTCATTCTACTGATCTACCTTCGTTTGCTTACGCCTTTTGGGTGATTTTGAATTTTCGGACGGTTTACCGCCCTCCTCAGCTCCTGGGTTACTCTACCCCAATTGGCTGTACGTGTCCATGTCTAATTTGCCCAACTGTGTGCCTTGGCCAAGTTTAAAGTGACAGGGATTAACAGGATGTTGCATAATCCGACAGACAGACACAACAACAGGATATGCATGCAATGCTTTCAAGCAAATTTTGAGTGTTTCAATTCGTCAAAAAAAGAAAAGAAAAGAAAATGAACAAAAAGGACAACCTGTACAACCCAAAGTATATTCTGTCATATCCTGTTCCTTTTAGTCTTTTAGACTGACAAATTAGACTGACAAATCCTCTATATTATCTTTTAGAAATTCAAATTTCTTTATATTTATAGATATATGAATATATATATAAATATTTAAGCATTATTAAAATAAAAATAATAAACCTCTTCTGTTAATTGGAATATACATATTTCTCTTTACAGGGTATATAGACATAATGAACTTAACATTTTCTTTTCATTATGGTTATTTCTACATTTTTAATGTCAAAGAAATTTGTTGAAACATCAAATAAAATGTTAACAAATTAATTGAATCAAAAAGTAGATATAAAAAATATTTTTAAAATAAGTTCGAAGCACATTAAAAATGAAATGTTCCTAATGTATTTCAATAAAACAAGACAACCATAATTTTGAATGCATGATTATTTAAATAGAGAATCAAAACATTTGCTGACATAGCAATCATTTTTTAATGCTTTTTGTAAAAAATATTCTCATTTTATACATGATTATCAAGTATTTCAATGATTAGACCCGGTACCAAAATGGTACAGGAGCTATTATGTTTGTTTTACAATGAAACCAGTTAAAGAAACTGAATAATTTGAAGAAAACTGTTGAAAAGTTATAAAGGCAACTTTTTAAATTTAGTTATCCCAGTTGTAAGCGGTTTTGTTATTTTTTTTTCTCACTTTTCACATATTTCTTTTACCCATTAAAAATTTAAAATATCTATAAAACTGTGCTAAAATAAAATATATACTAACTAAAGTCGAGCTATTATATAGCATTTATCTAAGTTTTTAAACTTTTCGTAGCCTAGAAATAACTTTATACACATCTTGCACATTTTTGAATTTGTTTAAAAATAAATAAATTCAAATTTGTATTTATAATTATTTTTTTTTATTATTTTAAGTATGCTTTACTTATTTTATTTAAATAATATACTTAAAAATTCTAATATTTTCAGTTTGAAATATTTTTAAAACTATTGTATTTCTTGCAACTTTTGTCAACTCTAAATTTCTTCTTTCACTTGTAATAAATAAAGATTTTCGAAAATAAAGAAAGGAAATGTAGTACCTTTAATTTTAAGCTTTTGTTCACAATTTAGATATCAAAAAATTAGGCGAAACACACTCAGAGAATATTGAGAATTCATAGCACTTGAATAAACTTAACATTTAAGTATATTTTTATATATTTAAAATATTATAAAATTGTATTTAAGACTTACCTTTAACTTTTGTTGTACCAATGACACCAAATTGTCCCTGAATATGATTTTGTACTGAGAGCACTTCCATCTTCATAGCGCGGACGGACAGCGCAGTTATCAAATTGGAATTATCTCACTCGTTGACGTTTTGTCTCCAATTGGAAATATGTTTTGTGCAGCTTTTCAAATTTTGATTGGGATTTCTTAGCTCTTGCAGTTGTTGTTGTTTTTGTTGATTTTTCGTTGCGTTTTATGGATAGTTGAATACACATACATATGTATGCGTGTGTGTTTGTATGTGTGTATATAACTATGTATATATGTATTAGAAATGCACTTTAATCACAAGAATTTGATTTGATTTGTGTTTTTATGTGTGTGTGTGTGTGTGTATTGTATGTGTATGTTAAGTTCTTCTTTTATTTATTTATTATTTGCAATTTGCTTTTATTTGATTATTTCACGATTATTTTTTACGGCACACAATTTTCTGACTGAAGCTTTGTCTGTTCCTCTGCCTATTCTCTCTCTATCCTTTCTTTCTCCCTAACTTTTCTTTTACTCTGGTTTAACAAATAATTGCAAAAAGTATCAACAACTAAATTTGTTATTCTAGTTAAACATTTAAATTTTAATACATTCTAAAAAAAGCCGAAACTGCCGCCCGTCTTTTGTTCGCTCGCTCTCTCTCTCTCTCGGTTTTCTATGTTTTTTTCTTTACTCTTTAAAATTACGCACAGCACTTGAAAGTTGAGTTGTTGTTTGTTGCGAATTAATTAAAGTTCTACATATGTATTGGTATTTTGTATGTGTGGTCTATGTATGTATATATAATGGCTAATGCTGCTGCTAGCGTCGTTCCGTCTCCATGCGTATCGAGTGGAGCTGCTGTGTTGCGTGCGGCGGCCGCTGTTTGACTGAACGAAGAAACTCAGGCAGAAATGACGATAGGGCCTCCTCTGCCTCGTGGTTGGCTCAATACAACTGAACTCAACTCGACTCAACCCAACTCAACTCAATTGAACTCAACTCAAGTTCAGCTCTTCGTTTAATGCTCACAGCTGTGCTTGCAGCTGTGCCTCTCTGCGTGCGTGTTTGTTGTATTTGTGTGGGTGAGCGAGTATTGTTGCTACCAGCTGAAAAAAGCTTTGGAACAACAACGACAAAATAACGAAGATGGAAGATGGACGACACAACAACGGCCACACGGCTAACGGCTGACGCTGGGCGGCTGACGGCTAACGGTTGACGGCTGAGAGGAGCTTGGGCGGCAACTTCTGTGGCGGAGCAGTTTTCCAAAGCTACTATCCGGCCGGCGGTGTGCGCGTCTGCTTTTATAGCAATTTTCCGGCACGGCAGCGCTGCTGCGTCGCTGCCCGCTAACGAGTGAGTGACTTTTCCCCTTGGCCGTGAATTGCCTGCTACTGTCAAATGCGCCAGCGCTGAAGCCAGCAGAGCGAGAGCTATATTGTTGGGAGTGAGAGAACGCGTAGGTTCTCTGCTGTGCCTAACTTCTTGAGTGATTTCGGGTGCTGCACACGTTTTGTGTGGCAAACATATGTTTCCATGCCGCAACATCAGCTGTTGTTGTGCTGCGTTTAAAGAGCGTAGTCTCTCTCACTCTTCTGAGTGGAGTGCAAATGCTCTTAAACCGAAGAGCAGCAAAGAGCGAGCAGCGTCAAGAGTGTTTAAATTAACTCAAGAGCATCGCTACTCTTATTGGCTGTGAGTGGAAATGAAACTGCTCACAAAAATTATTCCCTGAGTTTTGTTCACTGCGGTTTCTAATCAGAATCATTCAAAACGAGCGCAAGCAGCAAATTGAATCGGAATCTGTGCGTTTCTAATAAGCTCAGCTGGAGATTTATTGGGCATATGAGATACAAAGTTAGATAGATATTTGTATATATACATATTGCAAATAAATTAAAAAGTTGACAAAATCGAAAGCCGCTTAAATGAAAATATCACAAACGTTAGCAACAGATGTGATTAAAAGTGAAATTGTTAATAATAAATTGTCTAATAAGAACACACAAAATTTATTCTCATTAGAAAGATATGAAATTTGTTTAGAATTTGATTAATTATCTTAAATGAAAGAAATCGAAAATATAATATAATTATATTAATAAAGAATAATAAAATGTAGTGCTAATTCACTATAGGGAGGCTTAACTGTATGTAGTTTATGGTGTTAAAATAACAGTTTTAGCTTGTCCAGTTTGTCAGCTATTGAGGTTAAGTCCGATATATAAATCATGTATTTGATTAATTGCTTGTTTCTGACTTTTATCCTGTTCGACGTTTGCTGCAATGGAAAGCAGGGGCTGGCGGTGTGGGTGGTGGGGTTTGAAGAGTGTGTGGGGGCTGTCCTTTAAAACTTTTGGCATCTGTGTGTTGCCACATGCTGTGCGCTGCCTTGCAACTTGCCCCTCCTCTTCCGATGCTGTTATTCTACCTACACACAACAATACACACCCAGCCACACACACACACACACATAGACACAGTGCCAACGTGGCAATTGTGTTGTGTAAACATTTTTTCAGCATTAACTGACATGTGTAAACCTCCCGCCCCTCTCGCCCGCCCACTATTTGCAACAGACAACAAAAAAATAAGTACAAGAAGAAGAACAAGAAGAAGACGAAGAAGCAGCAGCAAAGCAAGCGACAAGTTTTTGTGGCAGAACTTTTGTCTGTGCCCCTCATATAGAACGTTGCCTGATCCGCCGCCCGCAGCTCAACATCTTGGCAACGCTGACAAATAGTCCGGCCAAAGGGGGGAAGCAGAAAGGGGGCTGGACACGTGTACGGGTGCGGGGGGATTACAATGACTGGCCAACGGCATTGGCGCCATTTTTTATTTGTGTATTAAGATGAATCGTTAAAACCCTGACAGCCCCTGAGCCGAGCAGCATTTTAATCTACTTTTTTCTCGCATTCTTTTACTGCCACGCCCCCCTCCTCTCGCTTGCCCACCGCCCACTTGCAACAAAGCTGGCGAAACTATGGTCAACTAATAGCGCAGCATCAGATGAAATGTGCAAGTGTAAAATTACTGACAAGTACTTGAAAGTTCCCAAAAATACAGCAGTCGAGAGTGCACGACTAAGTGCTACTCTGTAGTTCCATTTTGTGCTACCCCAGCGTATATTTATATTAACACACTTAAATTTACAAATAAACAAAGAGAAAAGTTAATAAAAAATACTGCATAATAGCTCAAGCTAAAGTAGTTAAGGCTGCAACACTAAGAGATACCCTGTAGTCAGCATAATATATTCCCAAATACGCAAAGAAATTAATTTACAAGTGTAAAAGTGAATAATGTGTGGAAAAGGCTACTCACAATAATGCATTTAATGCGGCACGACTGAGAGATACCCTGTAGATCGATTTGAAATGTTATAATCTATAATTAAATTCATATACACGCATTTATAAAGTGTATAAACACAATAAATTCTACAAAATATTTGCAATTAAGTGTCTAAGACGCAGAGATACCCTGTAAAATACCGCTGCACACGTTCTTTCAATAAGACTTACTATATTTAAATATGGAAATGCAAAATACAATTAATTAATTAATATTAACATGCCAAACACATTGCCAGCTCTGCCCGCCAGGTGGCGCTAGTATTATATTAACTCAACTTCCCTTAGCTCAGCACTAATTAATGCATAACTTTTGTGTTTTTTAAACAATTGTAATGAAATTTGCAGGATTGATCAATTATAATGTAATATATATATCTGCATAAGATCAACTATATAGCTTGAGAAGTGTGTGTATAATTACTTAAAGATATATTATATATTTAGATATTTGTATAGTTAATTTAATTAATTAACCTTTAGTTTCTCTGCAAACCAAATTGAAAATGTGTAATTACATTTTCACTTAAGCAAAGGGGACCTAAAATTACAAATTCTCAAATAGAGACGGCTTTAACTTAGTTGAAGTCCAAGTAGTTTGCATCCATACACCGAAAAGGGGATTCAAATGGGGTTTATGAGCATAAAGACGCTGTACTTATTGTTAAACTGTAAACTTTTGATGCCTTTGTGCCATGGCTTATGAAAGGAAAAGTTTTTTGATGAAATTTTGAACACGTTCAGACTCTCGTAATACACACAAATGCACTTCAAAGTGGCGAGGGGCAGAGAAAGGGGAGGGTAACATCAAAGGGGAAACAGGCCACATAGAAGTAAATTCCACTAAAAGCTGCGTTTGTTTGGCCAAGGCACTTAAGCTATCGGCTCAATCCTTTTAACAACAACAGCAAACTATAGAAAAGAAATCAAAATTCGAAACTACTCACATACACACGCATATATATATATAGAGAGAGAGAGAGAGAGAGACAGAGCGGGACAGGCACCTATAGCTGGAGGTGCTCTTCTACTTCTTCTAATGCAAAAAGAAAAGCGAAGGGAAGCGTAGCTGGCAAAGGATACGATTGAACGAACCACTTAATGCGCCTTTGTAAAGTATCCCAATGCGTTCTCTACTTTGAGATACCCTAACAGCGGGTATTCTCAACCGTAGACTAACTATGTACACTGCCAGTGTACAGTATGTCTAAAAGAACTCTTTTCATGCTTGAGTTAACTTGCTGAAACTTGGCATACATGCATTTCAGACCCTGTACTTAACAGTTACTGCAGTCTATTAAGTTTGTCAGCAGTGGAGGATGCCTAAGATGCAAAAGTAGGCATCTACGAGCCTACAAAGTATATGTATGCTTGAAAGCCGCCTAAAAGAACTCTGTTAATACTTGAGTTAACATGATGAAACTTGGCATATATGCTTCTTAGACCCTGTACTTAAAAGTTACTGGAGTCTATGCGTGATTGGTATCAAAAGCAGATATAAATATATACCCTGTATTGCTTAGAGCAGTTAGTGTATTTGTATTTCACTATTGTTTAGCTAACAAGATTTCTCTTATTGGTTACTTTATAATGCGTTGCACGTTTTACCAATAAAACAGCAACAACAACTGAGATGAGATGAAGAGCGGAAAGGAGTCCAAATCGCAATCCTTTAAGTTTCGGTTACATCAGAATCGCTGCTATTGCCACGCCCCCCACACTACCACTCCCACTGCCTGCCACATCGATTTTCATGTGATTTGTGTAGACGTGTTTGGTTTTTATTGATTTTCACTTGATTCTCTCCATATGCTTAAATATACTTAAGCCAGTACGTGCACATTTCCATCTCCCAACCACAGCGAGGCAAGAGCAGAGAGGGAAGTTAGGGAAGTAGCAATAGCAACAGCAACAGCAACAGCAACAGCAGCTCTAATGTCAGGATCATGTGAGGTTATCAACATAATTTCCACCGAACCCACATCTCACCCACATCGACTATAGCCATTTCCCCACATGTTTCTAGTTTATGATGTAGTAAGTTTTCTTTTCCCTTTTCCCTTCTCCTTTCTCCTACTCCTACTACTTCTCCTCCTTTTTCGTATTTCTTGTATTCTACTTCTGCTTCTTCCATCGTTGAGGTTGAGTACAAGGACCACAACCTTGTTGTTGCCGCTGCTGTTGATGATGGGAGCGTGTGTGGTTTGATAAGACTTGGGAATTCGGTTCAATTTTGTAGGGTTTCCTTTTGCTTTTGGGTTTCGAACAATCACAGACAATACATAGCACAACGAGTGTGCTGGACTAGGCGTTACCCTGCAGGCGACAAAGTTTAGTTTAGTGTTGTAAAATGAAGTGCAGTTTAATTAGTGTTGCTTAATTAATGATAACAGCTCGAAGATATATATCCGAGTGAATTATACAACACTGAGTCAAGTAATAACAAATTAGTTAGCTTAAATATCAATTGCTATTTATTTTAAGCACTTTTCAACACTAGTTCAATTGGAAATTGATATGGTAATGATTAAACTAAGCATTTCCTATGAAGAACTGGTAGAAATGGAGTGAACTATAGACAACTATTATGAATTCATTGGTATTATGTGTTTTATAGGACTGTTTATCTAAATGTTCTTTACAACGATGCCTGACTGTAGCAATTAGTACGGTTTTACGTTGTACAACACTGCAGATGATCATAACATATCATATACTTACAACTAACTAGAATAATCATACACAAGTTGCTGCCTACTGTTAATTTGTGCCTTTTACAACACTGGTCTAACGCTTACATACAGCAATAGCTATGGAAAGTTTCAGCCAAGAATTCGCACTGCAGCGGCGCGAGTTAAAGCACTCTTAAGCGCAGGCAGAAAAAAAGAAGAAAAGCGGAAGCCTCGATAAGTGGAAATGTCTGACGTGGTCAGATGCCTTGGGGAATAGTTGGAGTTGTAAGACAAAGTCCTTGAGATTTTAGCTGTTGATTTATGCCAAGAGCAGAAGGTACTTGTTATGCCTTCAGACCGAATTAGATATGCAATTGTCAATATTTGATGGTCTCATCAATTTAACCGCGTTTCTAGCTGCCTCTCCATCTCCATCTCCCCCTCTCTCTCACTCTGCTGTGCCCCTCAGTTGCGTTCGTTTCCTTTGCTGAGGCAATTGAAATGCCTGCCACACAGTCAGTGGCAGTTGTGGCACTTACTCTGCTGCTGGACGGGGGCCAGGTTGTGACCGTCTTGGCTGACATTTGACATGATTATGTACATTTGTTGTGCGGCAATTTGCATGCCAGAGGCGTTGGCAAAGGGGGATGGAGTTGGAGTTGAATGTTAGTCCATGCCAAAAACTCTAATCTATCAGCGAATGCTTGACTATACTCCACTTCTTTTGCATTTGCTTTAGCTTTACTACGTACGTTTATTCACACTTCCTTATTCGTGTATTTCGCTGTCACAAACACACACACACACACACACACACACAGAGAAAGAGAGCTGTTGTGTGTGTGTGTTTGCCTGCTAGGCAGAAGTGTCCTTACAACATTTTTTACTTTGTAACGCAAATTCTGAAGTAAGCATGAATAATGCATGCATTGTGTGTAATTCTTCAAGTACTTTGCCATGCCAACGACAAGCACACATCAGCACAATGCCCCCCCTTACACTGCTCCCCTCTCTCTCTCTCTCTCTCCCTCTCTCACAACACCCATGCTAACCGCACAACCGCAGAGTCAACCTATTTATATTTTCCTTACTCTTCTTGATTCGGCTTGGTGTCGAAATTTATTACACGCTCTTTTGAATTACAAATTTATTTTAATATTCGGCCACACCACAAAATAAAGCCGCACATTTAAATATATTATATAAAATATATACATTTATATATATATATATACATATATATATATATATATCTATATATATATCTCTCGTTATATCCATTCTGTTTATACTTCCTTCATAAATGCTTAAGCTCTGTCTAAGCTTGTTTTTTATAACAACATCAAGCCCCACAATTTCATAGAAATTCCCCCCAAAGGCATTTCCAACATTGCCACATATTGTTCTTAGTCGAGTGTATACTTTCTTCTTCTTCATGCTCTTAAAATTCTTCTTTGTTTTACAATTTAGCATAACATCTGCTTAGTATTAATCATATTCCAATTGAATAGCATGACTAATTGACTTTGTTAATACCCTTTCAATTTACAGATCATACATTTCGCTTGAAATTAACTTTAAAAATGTTTCATTCCAGCGTTCCGTTAGGCCTAAGTAGTATAATTTTCATATATAGTAGCAAAAAGTTGGTTTGTTATATTAAATTAAAGTTTTATTAGGCTGTAAATGAAGTCTCTGCAGTGCTGGCTCAAGATAATCTTTATAGAATGTGCCATTCCAGCATTCCGCTATCTAAAATAAATTGTAGTGAAATAGCATAATTAATATATACATAATATTAGAACATAAAGTATGTTTATTAAAAAAGAAAACTTCAACTTTAGTTCAATGACTTTAAAATGTAATAGAAGTGTTCCATTCCATCATTCCATTGTGTAAAATAGTTTTATATATAGTTAGTTTTATTATAGTTTAAGCTTACTTCTCACTCAGTTACATTAAAATGATTTTAAATTGTAATAATAGTGTTCCATTCCAGCATTCCGTTGTGTAAAATCTATTATATGAAGAGAATATATAATAAATCTAAATTTTCTCATAGTTCTATATAGAATAATTTAAATCAATGACATCAAAATGTAATAAAAATGTTCCATTCCGGCATTCCGCTGTATAAAATAAATAGTATTAAAAGAATAAATAATAAATGAAGACGAAAGTAGCTTAAAGTAAGTATTATCTTAGTAATACATAGAGAAAACTTCGAAAAATGTTCCATTCCATCATTCCGTTGTGTAAAATTTGTAATAATCGGGGTGAATTCTATCTTTTCTCATAGTTACATATATAAATAATAATTTACAGCAATGTCATCGAAATGTTAGAAAATTGTTCCATTCCAGCATTCCAATTAGCACAGCAACATGTGAATATTGTCTTTACAGTTTATGTATAGTAAAATTATAGTATTTGTATGACAAAATGAAGCTTCTATAATTGATATAAAATGGATTTTTGCCGCCAAACAGCAATTGGCTGCATTCATCCAATATTTTCTGGTCTATTTCAACTGATGACTTGTGCAATTGACTTGCAATTGGTGCAATTGTAAGAACTAGAGGAAAGAGAACAGAGAATAAGACATGGAAGTGGAATAGTCCTAAGTAACGCCCATTTAATAATACAAGTATTACTCAAACTTTGAATAATGCATGTTCAGGCAGTTCTCAGCCAAACGGGGAATTGCAATGCGACGCCTACTTGCCAGTGTACATTTTTGTTTTGGCCCGGCCACGCCCCCTTTTTTTCAACGTGCGTAGCCCACATTGTCAAAGTTCCCACAGCTGTCACTGGGCACAGCTTATTATTGCAACTAAAGTAAATGACAATAAAATTACAGTTGGCTAAAGTCAACAAACGAAACGAACATATGACTGTTACCCCTGCCCACCCCTCAACCACCCACCACTCCACGTTGTCTCCCTTAAGATTGCTCAAAAGTGCAACTAGAGAAATACTTAATAATTTCGACATGCAGAATGCTATAACCAATTCAAGTAATTTATGGGTCTTACAACTGGAGGCATGTAAATGGCTGTGTATTTCTGCTTGACAGCTATGGACAGTGGCTTAAACTGAACTGTACTCTGGCAGAGAAAGAGAGGAGAAGAGAGAGAGAGAGGAGAAGAGAGAGAGAGAGAGAGAGAAGAGAGAGAGAGAAAGGGAGAACAAAAGGTAAAGAAAGATATATAAATATGAAAGATACAAATATAGAGGAGAGGAGAAGAGAAAGAGAGAGGAAGGGAGAGATAAATGGAGAGAGACAAAGAAAGAGAGAAATAAAGAGAAAAAGAGAGAGAAAGAGAGAGAGAAAGAGAGAGAGAGAGAAAAGGAGAGAGACAAAGAGAGAGAGAGATAGAAAGCGACAAAGAGAGAGAAATGTAGAGGGACCAAGAGAGAGAGAGAGAGAGAGAGAGAGAGAGAGAGAAAGATACAAAGAGAGAGACAGAGATACAAAGAGAGATATAGACAAAGAGATAGAGAGAGACAAAGAGAGAGAGAGAGAGAGACAAAGAGGAAGAGAGACAAAGAGGAAGACAGATAAAGAGGAAGAGAGACAAAGACGAAGAGAGACAAAGAGAGTGAGAGATAAAGGGAGAGAGACAAAGAGAGAGAGATTGATAAAGGGAGAGAGACAAAGAGAGAGAGAGAGTGATAAAGGGAGAGAGACAAAGAGAAAGAGAGAGAAAGAAAGATACAAAGAGAGAGAGACAGAGAGACAGAGATACAAAGAGAGAGATAGACAAAGAAGGAGAGAGTCAAAGAGGAAGAGAGACAAAGAGAGAGAGAGATAAAGGGAGAGAGACAAAGAGAGAGAGAGAGAGAAAGAAAGATACAAAGAGAGAGAAAGGCAGAGAGACAAAGAGAGAGAGAAAGAGAGAGAGACACAACGAGAGAGAGAGAGAGACAGAGATACATAGAGAGAGAAAGAAAGAGAGAAACAAAGACAAAGAGGAAGAGAGACAAAGAGAGTGAGAGATAAAGGGAGAGAGACAAAGAGAGAGAGAGAAAGAAAGATACAAAGAGAGAGATAGAGAGACAGAGATACAAAGAGAGAGATAGACAAAGAGGGAGAGTGACAAAGAGGAAGAGAGACAAAGAGAGTGTGAGATAAAGGGAGAGAGACAAAGAGAGAGAGAGTGATAAAGGGAGAGAGGCAAAGAGAGAGAGAGAGAAAGAAAGATACAAAGAGAGAGAGACAGAGATACAAAGAGAGAGATAGATAAATAGGGAGAGAGACAAAGAGAGAGAGAGACAAAGAGAGAGAGAGACAAAGAGGAAGAGAGACAAAGAGAGAGAGAGATAAAGGGAGAGAGACAAAGAGAGAGAGAGAGAGAGAGTGATAAAGGGAGAGAGGCAAAGAGAGAGAAAGAGTGAGAGAAAAAAGGTAAAGACGGATCTATAACTACGATTATTAGCAAATACATATATAGGAAGTTACAGATGTTCCGTTTTTCGATTTCGCTGCGAAAGAGAGAGAGTGAGAGACAGAGAGAGAGAGAGAGGAAGAGAGAGAGATAAGGAGGTATCTATAAGGCAGGTGAACTACGATTAAGAGCAAATAGATAGAAAGATAGATAGTTTTTGCATTCATCAAGAATTTTGTTAGTGCTAAGCAGAGAGAGGGAGACAGGGAGACAGGGAGAGTGAGAGAGATAGAGAGAGATATATTTTTTAAGAGGGAATAGAAGAATAATGCGACTTAAAAAGAAAGTGAATGACAGCTCTTCAATTTAAAATATACACTTGATCGTTGATATAGCAAACTAACAAATACCCTGTAATCACTGATTCCCATTTACACATTTACATATATGTACATATA